>VZRU01000723.1:215022-235124 GCA_013398155.1 Pedionomus torquatus
GGAAAGGAGAAAATGGAAACTGGTGCCAGGACGTTCATGCTGGGGAGCAAGAAGTGCTAAAGAGAGTGTGTAAGCCCTGGTATGTAATTCTAGCTTGTTTCCCCGACTCTATGTGCATAGTCAAACCAGAGCCCTATCAACTGGCTTCATCCCTAGTGAACTTGGTGAACTTTGTTAGTGAACCTGGTTCACTGTACTCAGCCACGAGTAGTTACCTTGTTCTCAGAAACTACAGCTCTTCGGACATGACCAAGCCATGGAAGGAAGAGGAGGGAGATCACGGCAAGCTGTCCAAGAGCTTTTCTTCAGAAAGCTGCTCCTGGAAGAAGTAACTAAAGAGCTCTTGTCTACAGATCAAAATTCCCCACTCCTCTGCACCCACACTTTTTAAACTTAGAGATGCCCAGAAAACACTTGCTAGCTAGCATGACAACCCTGTACGTGAGGGGCAAAACACAGTCACAGTGTGGAATGCTACAAAACATACTTTCTGTGTATCACTGGCTTTCTCCATGGATCAGGATTGCTGTGGCCACATTTACCTGGTAGCTGTGTCACCAAAAAGACTTTGCACAGCTCCTACCGATGCCACAGGGATGACATACATCAATATCACTGGGCACCTTTCCACAAAGAGTCCAGTTCAATTTATTTGAAACTCCATATTCCCGTGCACCCAGAAGTTATTCATAGCCCAAGGTGTCACACAAACCACAGCTGAATACCGTGCCCTAAGCACTTCCTCTGTACCTCTGGCTGCTCCCTTTCTTCTCACCAGTCTTTCAGTTTATTGTAATCATCACCAGAGCGAGCAGAAAGCTGTTTAACGCTGAGACTTCTTCAGCATCTCACCAGACTGCACAAGTGGAAACAGACAGGGGGGCACAGCCCATTATCACCCAGGATCAAAGCCACAAATGCACGGTAATGACCAACAAGTACTACAACGCAACACCAACAACCTCTTGTTGAGGAGAATTTATTATATGCCACCAACATGAGTAATAGCATGGGTTTTGTCAGTCATATAGAACTCACATGGCAACCAGCAAGAGTATTAAAAATAGGTGAACAGAAAAAAACAGATACTTTACTCTGACAGTAAAGTATCATCTGTTCTACTAAAGCTCAAATAGACATGAACTCATCAGTCACAAAGCTGCAAAGCGCAGCTCGGAAACAGACCAAAAACATGGCAAGAGCTTGAGCTTGAAATAAACCTTTTGTAATGCTGATGTCTCCTAAAAAACAAGGAGCCACCTGCGCAATGCTACAGGGAAGGACAACGCTGTGGCTGGAACTAGAGCCATGTGAAAAGATTGTGCCACTGCTCAATTTTCCATCTCATTAGCTGGCCAGAGGGAATGAAGAGAGAACAGAAATTCAAAGGGATAGAAAAAACAGAACCAGCTAAAATGAAGCCTTCTCAGGCGACCAAAACTTCTCCAAAAAGAGTCTTTAGAGAGAGGAAAGGAAGCAGACACCAAATACTTAGTTTTAGGGCTAGTACTGTACTCAAGTTCTTCTGGCCACTCATTCAGTTCAACAGGAAGCATTTAAAGTCAGTGGGCACATCTCTTTAAATTACAAAGAGAAAGCAATCCATCACAATTAGATTGATTATCCATTTAATATAGTAATAGTAGGATAAAATTATGTCTTTGGTTGCTAAACAGTTACAAAAGGTTGTTCTGAGATTATTTACTGAAGTGGAAATCAAAGAATGCAAAATGTTTTAGAGGGCAGTTGCAATTCAAAAGCAGCAAAACTAGGGGGGGAAATGGCTCCTTACTGTCATTTATTACGTAATAAAACACTAGAAACTTATTAGTGAATATGGTAAAAAACCCACACTTACTTGTCAACTAGCCAAGATCAACACTGGCATAATAAAGAAGAGCTTTGCAGTGAGAAACAAGGGAAAGCTGGACAGAGTCATTTAATCCTCACACCCTGTATTAGTATACAAGATGACACAGCAAACAGATGAAAAAATAATCGGCAGATTAAGAATGGACAGCAAAGAAAATATTAGTGCTAATATTAGTAAAAAGCATAGCCAGGCATACAACACAGCTAGAAGCAGGCTTGTTCTTCATCTGCCTATGGAACAAACTTGAACTGCTAGTGCAAGATCCAAAGCTGCAATTACTATAAAAGCATAAACAACACAGAACAGCAGACCTAAGTAGGGTACAACCACTGAAGGATATGTACTACTCAGAAAAGATCAAAAGAAAGATAAATGTGGTAGATCAAGCAAACAGAAGGTGTGGGAGCTGTGCTACAACCCTGCTTAAAACAGCCTGCACGTGACTGATGAGCAAAATCAGGATGCCCTGAAAGAGGTTTTCTTGCCCTAAGCAAGAGAAGTGTGAGGACTCTGGATACCTGCCTGGTAGTTCATATCAGGGATCAGTCTAGGGAAAGCTGGACATAAGGCAGCACTAGGGAGGGACAGAAATTTCTATAACTGCAACAGTACAGTTTTCCCCAATATAGAGTAAGGAACAAATGGAAGAAACCCAGATGCTCCTGAACAAGATATCCACTTTGTATCTTCACCAAACACTGGCTGAACCAAAAGGTTTGATGCTATTCTAGAAAGGGATTATGGCAATGAGAAAGTCATTGCAGGCAAGTCACCAAAAATAAGTTTGGGGGGAGTGAACAAAATTGACTCAGTCTAAATTAAAAATAACACCTCATCCTCAAAATAGATCTTTAATTAGCATTTTAACACAGTGTAAGCCAAGGAACTAGCAATTCCACCTGATGCAAATATGAAGCCCAGGAACTTGGTTGCAAAGGAAGCAGAAATTTTTAAAGTCAAAGTGATGCTAGTATCTCTTCTGTTCTAAAATCCGCCTTTCTTCCTCAAAGAATCTAAATTCCATAAAATAGCTTTCTTTTAAAATTCCGTATTTAAGATCAAAGGAAATTATTAAAGAAACTGAACTAGAAACCAAGCAATACAAGTACTCTATAAAAACCAAGTCACAGTTAAATTAACACATCAATCTCAACCCTAAGCTTAGCTGAACTTAACTCATTTTAGAGAACTGATATTCTTGATAATTTCTAAAAAGAAGTCTAGAACGTGTCTTGTAAGCCTGAAGTAAACAGGAACCAAATCTTCCATGATTCAGGGCCATTTCAAGGGTTTACTACAACAAACAGTTAATGTAAGAATTGGCCACAACTTCAGAATCAATTAAACACCTTCCTTAAAATTCCATTTACAAACTTACCCTCTTGGTTTCAACCACAATAAATTATAACATGGACTTCAATGTAACGTTCCATCTCAGCTAAAGTCAGATACTTGCTAAAACCAGGCTTCCCAGAAACCACAAGTAAGTTTTTTTCCTCTTGTGACTTTTAGATGTGAATACATTTCATCAACTTTACTTTCAATATTCATTAAGCTTAAATAATCAAGACTGGAAAGGAAAAAAATAAAAATAAAACAACCACAGAGAGAATTATTTTCAAACACCTTTTCTCCCTGGCCTATGAAATGCATGTACACACACCTACATGTACACACATGCAATTCCTGTTGTTTGCACATTTGTTGTGTTTAAGATGAAAAACAGAAGACACTCCAATGAAGAAAATAAAAAGATAACAGTAGGAGTATAAAAAGGGGAACATGGGAAGAAAAGAAGCCTTCTCTAATCTTGGGATACAGAAGCTGGAACCAGTCAAGAAGCCCAAGCTTCTTTCACCACCTCCATACTTTTCACCAGTAAGCCTCTTCCTGAGCACACTGTGAGGGGATACCTGGTTGCGGTTTGCCCATTCAGGTCATTAATTTTTCTCCCCAAAGCAATGAGGTGCCAGTTTTAAAGATAACCCTGGAACTTCCTCTGACCTCTCAAACTTTCCTATTGTATTTCAACAATTTGGACTGCAATTACCCAGCCTCACAGATCCACCTTCAGAAGACCCTGAGATAAGCAAAATGTAAAGCCAGACTTAACTGTACATCCCAGTCTAATCAAGACCTGCAACAAGTTGCCCTGAGACAGGTTTAAAAAAATCCTGTACATGACAGTACTTTTAGATGTCTTCAGGACTTTAACTACCACAGATAGCAGAAGTTTTCCTCTTTCTTCCTCCCCATCTTCCAAGACTACAGCTGACTGTCACGGTTTACTACTTTCTTGAGAAAACTGGTTATGCTCCCCCTGGATAAGAGGTCTTGTGGTGCAATTGTACCTAGGAAGGTGGTTAGTAGGACATAATTCCTATGACAACAGACTACGGATGAAAAATAACTCATACAACCCAGTACAAGAATTAATTTGGAATTTAACTTTGGAAGCTTACTTCTCAAGAATATCACCTATATTATCAAATTTCTCAAGACAAGACTAATTTTAAGTAAGATTTTTAATTCTGGATAAGATCACTATTCTCAAATAAGCTCTTTCTTTCAATATCCTGCCTCCCAACTCAGCCTTGCTCCCATCTCCATGCACCGTGTTTATGGCTCATCTTGTATTTTCTCTCATCAACTGATTTTAAGCTTTTCTATTTAGCCAGGTATTTAACACCAGCTTGGAAGACTTACAGACATTGACACAGAAAGGGTCCAAAAGCGATGGCTGCGATTTCCAAGGCAAGCTGAAGCCTGTCATCCCTTTGCCCCAAGTGTTTGAAAGGAAAAGGCTGCTTGAACATAAAGGTAATTGCTTCTTCAGCTGCCCAGCACCTCCATCCACCAGCTTCTGTGCAAACCAGGGAAAGGACACAAATCAAAGCACCGTAACATTGCTGCTGTCACCATTTGCTCCCCCTGATGCTTCAGGGACAAAGTCAGAGGTATTACCAAGAAGAAGAAGGGCTTCAGTGTGTTGGAAGCGGTACACAGCGTGACCAGAGTTCATGATCTAAGCCACTTCCCTGCCCCATGATCCTGAGCCCAGTACTTTCCCCTCCCCTGCAATGAAAAGCACAGGCACTTTTGAACCCACAGAGGTTCTGCCAGCATCATTGTCCTATGCACATTCAGCATTTTTAAAATCAGCTTTCACACCTCTTTAATTGGGAAAAATCTGTGCAGCAGCATGGCTTCCAGAAGCCAAACACTAGTTTGGTTGAGTCATAGCAAACCACAGTTTTTACATTCTCTGGGTTGGGGACTTCCAGCCTTGGAGTGCCAGCAATAGTCCAGCCTTGGAAGAAAAATTTGCAACTGTCCAAAGCATCCATTGCAGCAGTTGGGCGTCAGGATATATTTCAACCAAATCCCCAACAGCCCAGACCCAGAGTGTACCACTAGCACCGTCCAGACTAGTCAAAGCAGCTGAAGAGCTCCCTTTGATGAGGGAAATCTTTCAAGGACTAGAAATCTCATTCCTAACACATAGCTGTTATACCAATCACACACATCCTTACTGTCATAGAGGAACAAAGAAGAGTCAGGACTAAGAAAAAGCTGTTAGTTAAAACACGGTTAGTAAAAAAACTTTCCAAACAGCGTGAGGACCATAGCCATAATTTTGAAATCCTCATCCTTTTGTAGAACAGTAACTATTTTTGGATCTGAACCAGAAGAGTGTTTAAGGTGGAAGTCACACTGTTTTGACCAACTGGTGTTCAAACGTGAAAGAGACCCTTGCTAATTTTGTGCTCAAATTGTCCTGTATGCTATAGCATATACACTGGGATACTCAAAGCTAACTTACAAAACTAGTTACACGATTCAGACAAGTTTTAAAAATAGTTGCTGACAAATGAAAGGGGTTATAAGCACCATGACCATGAAGTCAAATTGTCACCTTATCACCAGCAGTCTACAAACCCCTCAAAAAAAAACATGAAAAAAAGCAAATTACCAAGTACAATCTGATTAACCATGCTTGTTAAAACAGTCAAGAAGAAAGCACAGAGCTGAAACTTTCTGGCTTGTTCACTTCCCTGGCAAGAGGAAGGCATACACAGGACAAACTGGGACAGGCACATCCAAGGAGGGAGAGTTGATCTCAGAGCCAACAGGCAAAGAGCACTCATTACCACCATCTCCTTGGGCTTTTCCAGTGAACCCTCAAAATAAATGCTGCAGCAGCATTTCTTGAACCTGCCCACAACTTGTCTGAGCCAGGAGTCCACACTCAAAGAAACATTAAAATCTCAAACATCAGTAAATTGGGGATTGACAGAGTCTAAAAACTAATACAAGTGGAACCAGCTGGTGACAATGAACCTTCCTGAATCTCTTTTAAAAATCAATGAAATGGAAAGCTGCTCACTGAATCACCTAATAAAATTAATTAGATAACCAATTAGCAGCTAACTAATAAAAACACAAGAGTCCCACTCCCTCCTGGAAATCACAAATCCAAACCCAGCCTTCAGGCTGGGAGGTCTGCTTACTTTTCAGCCCAAATCCAAAGCTGCTTCTTCCCCGAGAATGTTTTGTACCCATTCCTTCGACCAACTAGCAGCTTCCACTTCTCTTTTAAAACACAGCAACGAAAGAAGAGACTACCAAGAATCATTTTTGATGAAAGCAGCATTTCCTCTGCAGCTGAAAGCCTGGCTTTAGTGTCCTTCCCACAATTTTTGCCAACATACCCATCTCTAAAAAGGCATCTTCAACCTCAGTCATTAACTACAGAGGTCATTAACTACCAGACCCGCCCCCTTCCTTGCTGAACTGTCACCACTGGACAACAAGGCAGTCATGATTCATAACACACTTCCCACAGCTATTAGTTCAAATACATTCTTAGGAGGGAGAAAAAAGTGAAAGAAGGAAGCAAAAGACTCATGTTTGGTTTCTTCTCCGAGAACCGTGTGGGGGTTTTAATCTTTTTTTAAACAAAAATCATGAGAAAATATCCTTCCATCCCCAAAGGCAACCATCTAAGCACTGACCACCTGAAGCTGCAACTAATTACTACAAGGCAGAAGACAACATCACAAGGTCTCCTTGGAGGACATGGGCATGAACGACCACTTTCTAGATTGCGGTCAAAAATAAACACAGGACAGGCATCCAGGCTGGGGCACTCCCAGAGAGATGCCGAAGCACAACTGGAGGTATTTAAGGACACTTCAGAATCGAGTAAGAGGGTGCCTGTCCAACTCAAGAACTACATAAGTAGCAACTGAACAATGCATTTAAAGAAAAGAAGAAGAAAAAAAAAAACAACAAAATTTTGCACGCTAACTCAACAGCTCTGCTATATGAGGGCTCACCCATATTTTGTTTTGCAGGCAAGCTGCTGTCCTGCAGGGTGCTTCAGGTGGCTAGCCTTGGCCCTGCCAGCATCCTGAGCTTCAGGTCACAGAAAGATCAGTCCAGCCCACCCCCCAGTCCCACCTCCCCACAACATGAATCAGCTTTAAGTTTTGCAGCCGCAACCAAGGTTTGGATCCTTAAGCTCTTCCTGCAGTTCTAAAGAATCTGGTTTGGTGTTTTAAACTCCTCTAACCAAGTGCCCATGCCCTACTTCAAGATGGGGGCGAAATGACAAGTATCTTTATTAGGGATGCAATGCTTACTACAAGGAAGAATATGCGTGGCGTAGTTATATACAAGTTCTTCAAAATAGCTTCACAAATATCTATTCTGTGGTGTTTTGGTTTTTTCCTCTATTTTTATTGAAACTTTGTACAGAAGTTTAAACATTTCCATACAATACTTTTAGACAGGACAAAATGCCATGGTAAAGGAATGTAAACTGCAAGAAACACAGTCTGAAGTATCCAAATACTCTCTAATAAGAGTTTCAGTTTGAAGACTAATGCAGTAGGCAAAATAATATGCATACAGTATACAAAGAACAGTATACACAGGGCCAGCAATGCTAACTATGAAAATTTTGCATCAGATTTACTTCAAAGATTTATAGCAATATGGTAATTCTATACACTAGACCAAAATTAATTTATCATACATCGTTTCTATGACAAAAAGCTTGTCATTATGGACAGTAGCAACTTACAATATAATTAAGCTGTATTAATCTCATTAACACTTCTAAATCTATACTCCTACTACAATTTTTTTTTTTCAGTATATTGTCTTATAAGATCTTAACAGACCTTTAAATAACACTTTACCAAAAGAGACCTGGATCCATTATAGCGATCTTATCTACATGCCCATTTGGCTTATTTCAATAAAACAAAGGACAAGGAAAAAGGCAGGTTTCAAATGCTATATGATATCATTTGGTTTTGGTCTGAAATGTATTTTAGTTTAATAGTTAAAAAAACAAAAAGGCAGTTCATTAACTGGTATTTTATATAAAATCTGCAGAAAAATACAACAGCAACAAAAAAACAAAAATACTTCACAGATATCTGAAAAAACATTATATCAGAGATACAAGGTAAAGCAGCATCACTCTGACACTGTGCTTTAAAAATAAGAAGATGAATGAAGAGACTGCTCTAGTGATATTAGAAAATTTGCTTTCTTCTTGAAGAAGACTACTAACATTTTGCACAGCAACTATTTTTATAACCACCTCATTTAAAAACGTGTATTCATAGACACAGAGAATTGTCATATCATTACCATTTTTGCTCAAAGTGTCTGACTTTACACAGTGAAACTGATAATGCTAAGTGTCACCAGATGTCACTATACTATGAATTCAATATTAGAACAGAAGTGAAGCAAATGCCTTTAAACCAACACCATAAAAGAAATAATAGAAAGTGTTTTGTAAACAAAACAAACCACTTTGCAAAACAAGAGAGTTCAGAGATCTCACAGTGAAATCAGAAATCCTAATTATATATGTTTACATTCTAGGACTACTCTTTACCTTAGGCCAATTAAAGCACATTAAACCATTTAATTATATACAAACATTTTCTGAAAAAAAAAATTAAAACATTGCACACAAGTCTGCTTTTCAACATCACATAACAAGGTTAGTTTTATTTTCAAAACAATTACATTTAAGGGCACAGAACATACAGAATACCAAATTAACAGATGAGTATTTTTGCTTCTCTATACATGCTAAATCCAAAGATTTCCTCAAGAAAGCCAGAGCATAGCAACTCTAACTCCTTCCAAGTATCCTGTTCTTTGAAAAGGGAGCATCTCCCAACACATCCTCTATCTTAGGATTTAAAAAAATAGATATATAAAAAAAATAAAGCTGTAAGTTTTAAAGTTGTAAGCATTTTCTGCTTTAAGTGTTCACGCAGAGATCCTTCAATGGCTCTGCCCGCTTCACTGTAACCCTGTGGAAAATCCTTTTCACTACTCAGTTACAGTACGCTCACGACTTGCATCAGAAGTCTCATGCTGGCCCTTCTGGGATTAGGGTGGAAAGGGGAACAGAGAAGTGGAGAAGTAGAAAATACACAAGCGGTATCTTGAAGGCCATTTTAATTTCTTACTTTCACCATTTTCTTTCAGGTATGAGTAAAAGCTAACAAGAAAAATAACAGAACCAACAAAAAACCCTCCAAACTTTGGCAGAGAATAGCATCAAATCATTCATTTAAAAAAAAATTAAATAAGAATAGTCTCCCAGAATGTATATTAAGCTCTCAAAATCCATCTTTTTTTTATCTTTTTTTTTTTTTTTAAATAAAAGGCTTCTTAAACTTCTGGGAAAAATTTCAAATACCTTAACAGAAAAATAAGTTAATGGAAACAACAAAAAAAGGTATCATTCCAAAGTAAGATTTTCAAGACTGTCATTCTAAGCTCAAGGCAATAAATAAACCAATTGCTGCAAGACAGAAACACGTGTCCTAGATCTACGCTTGCATGGCTAGCCAGTCCTACCAAGGAGGAGGCCAGGCATCAAAGTTTATGGAACCGATTGTCCATTGTGGGAGACACTTTTGTAGTTTTACTGAACCAAAAAGCTGGTGCTTAAACCAGAATGTATTAACCTGTATTAATACCTCTTGCACACAGACCACTATCAGAAGACTAGCAAAGGCATGTTTACACTATAAAAAACCCTAAAGCAACTTCTTATGCTGAGGTCCATAACACAGGGTAAAGAACTTGCTCACCATGACCCATTAGCTTCAAGCCTTGCAATTTTTTATTATTTTTTTTTAATAAAGGCCTTTTATTAATTGGTTATATGCAGCAAAAAACATTAGCAAGTTCTGTGATGCCTAAGACATGAAAATAGAATACGACTGAAGAGGCTGGCATCAGGCAGAGAGTAGCATAGAAACACGTTTGACTTAAGAATAAAAAAAAGCACTGGAGAAATAATTTGCTTAAAAGCTTCTTCACAATAACAAGTCTAAAAACGGGGAGACGCAAAGTATTACTTTATTAAGATCCTGACTGACTGCCAATTACTACTGTGATTAATGCAGCAAGTTGTTAGTTTTGCAAAAGTGAGAATACATTAAGTGAGGGATGGTAGTATTTCAGATCAACAGTCAAAGGCTGCACTGTACCTTCGTGAAGGATTACAACTCCTTGCCACACCATGGATCTGACTGGAGTTATACCACACAGGATAGAGACATCCCGTGCATTAACTCATCAAACTGGTCTCTTTAAATAGCAGGTGACTTGGGTTGGGGAAGAGAGGGGAAAAAGCCATTACAAGTAAACCACTCTTCAAGTGGCAATAAAAGCCATGCCTTCAGCTTTTAACCATGTAAGGCACCCTCGGAAAAAAAAAAACAAACAAGCACAGATGAAGCAATGGCAGCCAAGCAATAGGGTCCCTGAGCTAACCTGGCCTTACAGGTTAGGTGGCAATGCGCTTGTTAATACTGAGAGCAAAGGGGACCGGTCTGAAAAACTCAAGTACCGGTCACCGATAGAAAGACATGCCAAGTTACTAAGGGACAGTGTCAGGTACATGAGTCTCTCTTTCCCTGTGTCACATTAGGCATATTAGCCAGATCCTGGCATTTTCACAAGGATGTTGTTGGACTGAGATTTACCTTTATCCTCCACAAGTTTTTACTTTTCGTCCCGCTAAGATCAAATTTTATCCTAGGCTACTTTATTCTGTAGAGAAACAATTAACTATGTTTTACATCTTTTGTTGAAGTACATCCTTCCCAGCTCAGCCTACTAATGATTTAACTTGAGATGCCGCTAACATCTCACACACTAGAATTTTACCATTAAAAGGAATTTAAAATATTCTTCTCAACAAAGCCAGCCACACAAACCGTAAGATGTGTCTTGTCACACCGGTATTAACATCAAGATTCAAGTATGGTAACTGTCCTCTTCTTCATGTGTCACAACACCACTCCTACACTTATTACTGTATTTCCAGTTAAGAGTAGTCCACTTTCCAGCAGCAGCAACAACTAAACAAAGTGGAGAAAGGTGGGGCACCTCAGTCTCTGCTTAAAGACTCGGAATGAATAGATTCAATTGTTTAAAGACAACAACTGAACAAACAAAAAAACCCCACAGAAATAGAATTTGGTCATTTTATCTGGAAATATGTATTATATATCATACTACTAAAAGCTATTTGACAGTCTGCAGCTTACAGCACCACTGCACTGGAAAGCAAACTCTCTCCAGCCATCAAAGGCAGGATTAACCCAAAGTTCATCTCTACGTAACTATTTCACCCGTATGGATGGGTTCCCATGTATGTGCCGAGGAAAAATTGCTGGACCCTTAAATCAATGCCATTGGACTGTCAGTATGGACCCTCAAACCATTTTTGGCCCAGCCAGTTTGTACTCTCCCAAACAAGTCCTGAGAAGAGCTTGGGATCAAAGACAAGTGAAGGAATTATTTTCATGGAAGCCTGGATATGACCACTCTGTCCTGGAGGGTAAAAGGAGTCTAATACTAGTAGTACAGCCATACGCTGTCTCATGCCAAAAAAAAACAGGTCCTGACTTGGCTTAAGCCTAAGGGCTAGAGCACCCAGGGTGGCAAAACCTTCTCCAGCTTTACCAAGGGGGAAGTAGGCTGAGTTCTGCAACCTTTTGGTCTACTAAGCTCCCACCAACCTCCTACACATACATGCCCTCCACACCTGGAAACTGTTCATCCCTGCCTTGAGGGTTCATCCTTTGGGAGAAAAGAACCTCAGCATCTCAAGACCTACTGATCACGTGGGAAGAGTTTCAGTTTTTTTGAAGAATCTTAAGGGCAGACCTCAATTGCCGACATAGACTACAGCTGCACACATTCCTTAACTCCTGACACAGAATTTCTCAGGAGTCAATCCTTAAAAAAGAAGGTTTGACAGGGTAAGAGGGGAAGTGGGAGAAGACGTGAGACAGAAAGATGCCGAAAAAAGTAAGAAGCACTTTCACCTCTTTCCCCCACTTCCCCTTCCACTTGTCTTCCTACTTGCTTTTCTTCCCTTATAGACTCAGTATGCAGCAATGGCAGGGCTGCAAAGTATTTCCTTCTAGCTGTACACAGCAGAGGAAGAGTTATTTTTCAGTGTGCTTACCAAACTGAGGACATGCAGTCTCACACACCTCTTTTTCTCACGTGGTAGAACCTACATACAGATTCTTCTCTAAGAAGAGGCCAATCCTAATTAGGTCCTCAAGGTTTGGAGGCTGAAGAGGCCGAATATATACTTTTTAATTTCAATACACTACAAAACCCAAAGTACTTTTTTTTCTTTCCTTTTTCCCCTTCTCCTCCATTGTCAGTTTGTCATTCCAGGGTTTCTTGGGGTTTTTGTGTTGTTTCTTTTTCTTTTTTTAAATACAGCAACTTTTCAGCAATGGAATTTACAGGGGATAAAAATCAAAAGACAAAAATTTTCTTTGAGAGAAAAAAAGACAGGAAGCTGCTAACAGCTATCCATGTTTTAAGCACTACAAGATGAGACAAAATGATGAGACAAAATATATTCCTGTTGCTGAGAAATGAGAAAACAGGAAAAAAAAAAAACAAACAAGCCCAGAAGCAGCGAGAAAAATTAAAAAGTGGTAATTTGGCCAAGGTAATACAGCTATGTTACAAAGAATGACTACACAGTGATGTGCATTGCAGCCCTACATTCAAAAATCTTTCAAGACAACTTTAATCATTTAGATTTTACACATCGATAAATGATTACTTGGTTATCTTCACCTTAATGTTGGCTAAGGTCTGTTACCCCCTGACTTCAAGCACAGCCACCTGCCTGCCTTTGGTATATTTATACATGTATACATGGAAAAATAAAAGGTTAGTCTTGCAAATGGAAAAAAAAAAAAAGAAAAAAGACAAAAGGTAGGAAAAAAAAAAGACAGCACATGACACTTCTGCCTTCAGCAGAGATAGGACAACATGTCTCAAATTGTCTCTAAATAGGCTAAAGTTGAGCTGATCTTACAATTCTGGCGTAAACAATGCCTGGGTTGTGGTTATGTTATCTGCAAAGAAACAAACAAAACAAAAAAAAAAGCACTAAACAAACAAAATCTCCAGAGACCTGTATCAACTTCTGTATGTTTAGCCATACCCTTAAAAGTTCACTATTCACTCACAAAGAGAAATAGACAAACATGAATATTCCAAGCGAACAGACACAGACCAGTCCAGTATTTAGTAATAGTTTGACTTTTGGAGTCTCTTCCAGCATTTGTAAACAAACAGTCTCTTCCTCAATCTCCCGAACAGCTCTCTTGTTCATGTTTTTACTTTTAAAGCCACAGAACCAATCTATGAATTTCAAATGTCTCTCTCTATCATCAGTCTCTTCCTTGTGCTTTTTCTCCCCCATCAATGCCGCTTGTCCGTTCGAATAACAATCAACTGGTGTCTCGACTTCAGAGTGACTCACAGAAATCACTGGGTTGCTGTCATCTCTGCAAGTAACCAGAAGATTGATATCCTCCGGCTTAATATTTTTAATATTTTCTTCAGATTTCCCGTTTGGAATGATATGGTTAGCGTTTTCATTGCACTTGAGGATGCTCTTTTCTTGCACTTTGTACAGCTCCCCCTTTGCAGCGTTCTCTTTTATGTTCCTGTTTTTCACGGCCCAGAAAGTAGTGGTCCGAACCTGCTCCTTTGTAGGCGGAGGTGTGAGGAGGCTTACTACAAAGGTCACAATCCCAGTGATCCAGAACAGAGCGGTTGCAACGTACATGTAATGGATGTTTTTGATAAAGCTTGGCCTAGTATCCGGCTGGTTACACTCCGGAGCACGATAGATAAACGCCAGTATCAACCGTATCGCTCCAAGAACAAACCCAGCCATTCCACCATAGAAAGCCCCCTGCTCATTACAACGCTTCCAAAAGATCCCCATAAGAAACAGAGCAGCCACCGGTGGGGTCAGATAATCTGCTACCTCTTGAATATAAAGGTACATCTGACCACCTTGCATTTCTACAATTATCGGTACCCAGGCAATGCTTATAACTACCATGAACGCAACAAAGACTCTTCCTACAATCATCAGTTCTCTAGACGTCGCGCTCTTCCGAATGAGTTTGTAGACATCAAGCGTGAATATGGTGCTGGCACTGTTGAATATCGAGTCCAAGTCACTCATCAGTGCAGCAATCATCACGGCCATCATCAGTCCCCGCAGACCAACCGGCACCAGTTTCATCACCAAACGTGGGTAGGCAATGTTAGAGCATCCAGCTCTGCTCCCGCAGACTTGAAAACAGTGTTCTGGATTAATGCAGGCGATATCATCTGCAAACAGTATTCGTGAAATCATCCCTGGGACAACTATAATAAACATCGGCAGCAGCTTTAAGAAGCCTGCCATCAGAGTGGATCCTTTGGCATGAGCAATGTTTTTTGCAGCTAAAACTCTCTGCACTATGACTTGATCGGCACACCAGTACCAGACAGAAGCTGGGGTCTGTCCCAACAGAAATCCAGGCCAGGGAATGTCTTCATCTGTTGGCTCGCGCAACATTTTAAGAGCATCAGGCTTTGGGTCGACATTGCAGGAATTGGCATTGGAAATGTTGTAGGTTAACAAGATAGACGTAATATTTGGTGACGCTAACATGTACCTTCTTTTAACTTCTTCAAACCCACCAACCTCCGTAATACTTATGATCATAAGTGTGAGGGCACCAATAATCATAAGCAGAGCTTGAAGGGTGTCTGTGTAGATGACAGCCACAAGACCTCCAGTCACAGTCAACAGTGCAGTCATTCCAATAAGGAGGATAACTGACAAATATAGGTTCCAGCCTAGCGATTCTTGAATAAAAAGTGCCCCTGAATACAAGTCAACTGAGAGTTTGGTGAAGATATAAAGAATTAGAGACAGTGCTGCAAAATATATTTGAATTCTATGCCCTCCAAAACGCTTGGACAAGTATTCAGGCATGGTGTATACTCCCGACCGGATGTAGACTGGAACGAAGACCCATCCTAAAAGCTGCAAAAGCATTAAGGCGTTGAATTCCCATGCACCTACTGCAAATCCACTTGCTGCTCCAGATCCTGCGAGCCCAATGAAATGTTCACTTCCAATATTGCTCACAAATAAAGATGCACCAATAGCTACCCAGGTCATAGAACGCCCTGCCAAGAAGTAGCCACTTACGGTGCTCCGATTGTATTTCCACATGGCAAAAAAACCTATGCACATTACAAGCACGAAGTACAGTGCCACAATGGCAATGTCTGCTGTTTCCAAAGAAGCCCTCATTTTTGTAAACAAAATGACTTCGCACAGCTGACGTCCACTTCTCGCCCCCCAGCAAACGTCTTTTAAGCAACACGTGAACCAGTTAACATATATCAACACTGTGGATCAAATTCTTTGTCCCTTGGTTTGCTGTCCTGATGCTGGTGGTTGTGGTACATTTACTTTCTCCGCTTCTCAAATGGAAATTTGGAACTTAGCACGCACTTTTAATCCACATTCCACAAGAGCATCAGCCTTAACTCAGTTGATGTAGGAGAAATTCTTAGTTGCAGCTAAGTTTAGTGAGGCCTACTGTACCAACCCTGCAAGGCAGCAAAGACAAAAGACAAAGATTGAATTAGAGAAGAATTTCATGAAGTAATGAGAAAAAATTTGAAGTCTAGTAAAACAATGACTGAACACCACAAATTTTTTGCCCCCTTATATTTCCTGCTGTATTTACGCAATCCACAATACATATAATTAAATATTTGTACAACTAAGTAGTAATGCCTATTATAAGTCAGCTTTAATGTTTACAAGTACCTTAAGGGACGCAGCAATTCTGGAGTATTAAGCAACCCAAATTCCCCAGAACAAGACAAGGAACAGAAATACATTTTATTTTTCTTTAGAGTCTCACAAATCTAATTCTCAAACCACTAAACAGGCATTCCTTTTTCAAGTAATCTTAGGGGAGAAAGGCGGGGGGGAAGAGAGGACAGGCAACTGTGAAAGAGCATTAACCTGACTAGTCATCTCCTGCATTGCTCTAGCACTGCACCCCACAATCTTGGTAGATCCTGATGTCACACGCACATACTTGAGACACCGGCTGGCTGCTAGAGCTAAAATCAAAGTGAAGTCGCAACGCTGTTGAGAAAGACCATAAATTTAAGATCAGCTGGAGAATCGTGTTATTCCACAGGATTTACACAAGCTTGCACCTGTCTGGGTTACAGATAATAGCAGGGTTACATTTTACTTTGAAAGCTCTTCATACATACCCCATGTAACCTAAGTGAAGAAAAACTCCCATTCAACAAGTGACAAAAGCAAAACTACACCTGACATCCAGCTCTAAGGTATTTCTGCCTGCCATATACTTTTTAATGCCCACACTCACATGGTTTCAGGATTTTTTGGGAGCACTCTAGGCACAGGAGGGAAAACCAGATGGATTTTGGTAGAAGTCAGTTACTAGGATGCCAGGAAGAGCTGTTCTCTGCACCATCCATTTGCATCCAAGCATGGAAAGGATCACATTAGCATCAGAGACAGAAGGTTTAGAGAAAAAACATTCCCTGTCACTCTATTCCTGAACCCCCAATCACACTCAATTCTACTGAAGTATGTCAGGAAACAGGCATTCATTTAGGCAAGTAGGACTGAAGCACTCAAAGTAGAAGGAAAGGGATAATAAAAAGACTCACTAGAAGACAACCAAACAGGTGAGGAAAAACAAGGGGCACTGAAGACCTGCACACTGGCTCCTACCTCTGCCATGGAGGTAGGATGCTTCTATCTCGTATTTATACCTTGGGAGGCATCACTTACCTATACCCACCCAAAACCATTTAATGAAGTTTACAGAGCGTTGGACACGAGACTCTTCTACTTCCTATACTGAATGGGCACAGCAAGAGAAAAAAAAGACCGAAGCAAAGAACCAGTTTAGTCTTGAAGATCAGAACAAAAATCTTTAGTATGCAAAATTATTAAGTAAGGAACAGGGCCCAATTCCATTCCCCTTTCCCACCCACTAGTAAACGTAACAGGCAACAAAAATCACTGGATCTTTGTTCTGACCATAAGATTCACCAGCCTTAGAAGTCTTAAAAGCTTCAGGTTCAGGCATTCCCCCATTCCACTTCATTTGCAAAAGTGTTTTGACACTATGCTGAAGCTCACATTTTCCTATTAATTCATATGATTAACATAAAAACCCAGGTAACATATTCTAGTATTTGGATGGTTTCCTGTTTAGCATCGCTGTAGCTTTTTTTTATTTTATTTTTTAAAAAGGGTACATAAAAACATTACAAATTTTCAGACAACAAAAAGCTTTAAGGTTGAAAATGCACATGCTCTCCCCTCTGCCTTACTTTGTGCATTACTGAAGGCAGCAAGAGTGCTCATGGAAGAATGTGCACTTCTCATTAAGGCAGATATATTTTTAAAAAAGCTGACGGCAAACCACAACTTCAGCCTTAAGAAGAAATTCACAATCACGTTACTTGCACAAGCTGGCTGTTTTTCAAGAGTAGTTTAGAATCAAAAGAGATAATAAGGGTTCCACACCACCGCCACAAACCCACATAATACAGATACTCATTCTGCTGGAGCTATAGCCAATGGTGAGAGACTAGAGACAGGGCACAAAATGGACTGATTACTGGAGTGCACTAAATTTATCATGCTCGTAAGCCTCAAACCACAGACGTATTTGAAATTCTTCCACAGAAGAATTCACATTTATCCCCACTCGCAAATGCAGCAGAAGTTAAATAGTCGATTAGTTTAATCCAACACAAAATTATAAACACTTCAGATCATATGATGCCATCAAATACAAGCATAATGTAGTATATTCTTAATTTTAAGCTCTTTTCAGTAACACTTTAATAACACTGCATCTTTTGCTACAATTAGCTACATTTTCAAATGCAACTACGTTATAATGTTTATATCAAAACTATAAATATTTTAAGGAAAGGGGAAAATGACTTTACTGAGACACAGTGAAAAGAACAACTGCTATACAGAATTAGAATAAGGGGCAAGCTAAAGAAATAGTAATAAATGGTATTTTCCCTCTTCTGTTGTCCCGCTCTGTTACTGAAAAATTGTAGACTTGAACTTCAGTTCACTTCCCAGCATCTTCCCTGTAGGTTAATCAACAACCTTGCAAAACTACACTGTACAGTAATAATGCATAAATCACAGAAACAGCTGTTAAAACTAGGTCTATTTGATAGAAGATGTGCCCAGCTCATAGTATGACTACTATAAACACCTTCAATCCCTCTGAAAGGTGTGTTAGTAGAAGATTCAGCTGCCTTTGAATAAATTGTAATATTTCTCAATTAGATACATGGGCTCATTCTAGCCAAGATAAGCAATAGTGAAGCATCTTGAGCATTTTCCACTGGAAGGTACGTCCAGACCATGTATTTGAAATAATCAGTCTGACTGAACCACTGTAATCAACATCTGAATTTTGCAGGGTTCAGCTTACTTGAGCAGGAAGGTGGAAAGTTTTCAGTAGCTGCTACAGAATTGCTGCACTGTCATTAAATTACTGTACTGAAGTAGCTTTTTGTACCAGATTCTTATTAGACCTAATTCTAAAATAACCCTGGAACTTTTTTCAGTAAAAAATGAGACTCGTCCCTCTGAACTTTCAGCAAGTTATAACCTCAAGTCTTAAGAAGGACTTTTGAGATGCCCCATGCGAGTTTAATCTCAAATTATTAGAACAGTATATACTGTGACACTGACGGAAAAAAAAAGAAAAAAAAACAAAAAAAACACCAGACAGACAGAAAGACAGCACTGCTGCCAAGGACTGTGATTTTTTTTCCCCTAAGGCTGTTTTCTGGCTGGATCATATCAAAGACACAAAACAATGTGCTTCCCTCTTGTCTGAAGATAGAGGGCTACAGCTTTGGTGAAACAATGCATATGTCTCTCCAATAGGCAGCCTGTCCTTTCAGAAAAAAAAAAAAAAAAAAAGAAGTCTCAAGCAATTCCCTGAAGAGATACTAGATAATGTGAAGCAGATTTAGGGTGGGATTTTTAGGAGAAATTTGTATGATTGTTTTAAAAGGAAAACTTTCTCCACAGTGCTCTTCTAATAAAGTGGATCTCTAAATATGCCAGAATCAAACTGCTCCAGCCCTACAGCAACCATTTGTTTTCTGCTCAGTCTATTTCTCTTCTCAGCAGATGGGAAGTCTCCCAGTTGACTTCCCTTTTCTCTTGCAATTAGAGTCAGTCCCAATGACCAACACTTTAAGCTTTAATTTGAGTATGCAGATGTCCACACATCACACAGGAGCGTCCACTGTTATCATTTGTTACCAAATTAAGTACATACTTAACTTTCTTCAAAGACTTCAAAGTATTTGTGAGATTCTTCCTTAGCCTTTTTTCAGCCGCCTTCTCCACTCCCACCTTCCTCAAGCAGAAGCTACTGGTATGAATTAACATGCCCTTTACCTACTGAATAGCTCGCATGAGAGAAATGTACCCGCTTGCTAGGCTCAACACCTACACAGAAAACATTAACTATCTCTGTCATCCCTTGAGCTGGCTTGTACAACATTCAACCCCTTGAGTGTGTTGTCTGGTCTGCTCACATTGCAGGCTACCTGCTGCTGACAAGCAAGGGAATTCCTACCTGTCCACTGCTCCACAGTAAACAAAGGTTGGCTGAGGTAGCCTATCTTTCAGAAGGAGGAGAAAAAAAGAAAAAAAAAGAAGGAAAAAAAAAAACAAAACAGGAAAAGGCTTCATTCCATTTATTGCAGCCTTTTCCTGTTAGATCGG
>VZRU01000725.1:6626-24126 GCA_013398155.1 Pedionomus torquatus
GAGGAATAACCCCATGCACCAGTACAGGCTGGGGGCTGACCTGCTGGAGAGCAGCTCTGAGGAAAAAGACCTCAGAGTCCTGGTAGACAATGGCGTGACCATGAGCCACCAATGTTCCCTTGTGGCCAAGAAAGCCAGTGGCATCCTGGGATGCATCAAGAAGAGTGTGGCCAGCAGGTGGAGGGAGGTTACCTTGCCCCTCCAGATGAGGCCCCATCTGGAGTACTGTGTCCAGTTCTGGGCTCCCCAGTTCAAGAAGGACAGGGAACTGCTGGAGAGAGTCCAGCGGAGGACTACAAAGTGGATCAGGAGCCTGGAGCATCTCTCTTATGAGGGAAGGCTGATGGATTTGGGTCTTTTTAGCCTGGGGAAGAGAAGGCTGAGGGAGGAATCTGATCAAAACCTATAAATACTTCAAGGGTAGGTGTCAAGAGAAAAGGGCCAGTCTTTTTTCAGTGGTGCCCAGTGACAGGACAAGAGGAAATGAGCATAAAATTGTACATAAGAACTTCCATCTAAACATGAAGAGGAACCTCTTTACTTTGAGCATGGCAGAGCACTGGAACAGGCTTTCCAGGGAGGTGGTGGAGTCTCCATCTCTGGAGACATTAAAAACTTGACTGGATAAGTTCCTGTGCCACTTGTTCTAAGAGGACCTGCTTTGGCAGGGGGAATTGGACTAGATGATCTCCAGAGGTCCCTTCCAACCCCATATAATTCTGTGATTCTACGAAAGTCACAATGAAGTAAGACTTGATCAGACCTTACTTTTCACTACAATGAAGTCCATATCCATGTGCTGTTCTGTGATAAGACCTGCCCATCAGCTGCTCTGCAGGCTCTCAGATGATATGCAGAGCTTATTTCTTCCATCCATCTTCCATGCCTGACATGCATAGCTAATGCTCAGTATTTCTTGTTGCATTCTTAACACTGCCTGAATACTTTGTATTAACATGGAGTTAGATTAAACTCAATTAACACATTCTTTATTAAAAAAACCCAGCTCTTTGCTAGTTCCCTTCCTGGCAATTATCTAACTAGGGATTCAGGTCTACAGTATGGTTATAGTTTATTCAGTATTTGTATAATTGCTTCTTCTACTGTCTATGCAAAGCACATTGCAAATTTTCTTCTGCTGCAAAGACATTTAAAAATCTCTGACTACACAGGGACTGATGTTCTCCCTTTTCAAGAATCCCATACTGTTAGAGTACTGGCCTAGGAAATGGGAGACTGGTAATCAGTACCTGTTTCTGTTTCTGAGAGAAAGGTCTGAAGGCATTCAATGTGCCTGAGTTAAAACAATTTGCCCATCAATCACATAGACACACAGAAGACAGAAGTCATAGCTGGGAAGCCTCTAGTTATATGGAGAGCTAAAAGCATCAGGGTGGAGTAACAAATGCATCCAAAGTACTTTGCAGGGTGGTATAAAGAATTTATTAACTGCTTGTTTGAAGTGCTTATGAAAAGCCTGTATGAATCTCCAAAGGTCAAGCTGTATTTGAATCTTCTGCCCAACTCCCAGGAATAGTTTTAAGATAACAGTAGGGTTAGCCAAAGGTAGTCATGACATAATATATGCCTCAGAAAATAGAGTAGGTCATATACATTTTTTTCTCTCTTTTTTTTTACTTCTTCAAATTCATTGTAGTACACAGCCATTGGTTGTGTTCTTCACAGTAGTCCAGGCAATTTTAGATTCGTCTTTTTCAAAAAGCAGCAAAGGATTTATGACAGACTGCCACAGAAAACTAAGTAGGATTTGATCACAGGTGCTACAACAAGCAGTATTAACAGACCATTGGAATACCTTATTATTGGAATTTAACATTAGATGCTCTCCTGAATTTCTTATGTTATCTTGTCTTTCTGTTAGCATTATACATTAATCTATATATTTTTTGCTTTTTAATCTTTCATAGAATGCTCTTCTTTATAAAGAATTTAATTAAAAGGATAATTTCAACATACTCATTTCAACTTAACAAGCATTTTTTTGAGTACTAGTGTGAAAGATCTGCTGAATGTGGATAACAAACTAGTTATCACAGCTGAAGCATGATTGCACTCAGTGGAAATTTAAATAGAAGTTACTTTAGCGCAGAAACAATACATCAAAATGTACAACTTTTTATTTTTATCAGCACTATTTAGGAGGTTTTCTACATTTAATAATTGCACAAAAGATAAAATATTCAGTTCTTAGGACTCTGCAATATTATTACAAAATAACTTGCAAAAGAAGTTACTGTTACTATTTAAAATATATTAACTATTGCATGACTATAAAAACCCATGCTGAATATGGTTGTGCACAAAAAAGGTATTTCGGGTAATAGCAATGTCAGTGCTTTTATTATCATATTTATATTCTATTACCATTTTTCATTTGCAGTAACATTCAACCTGATCTACGGGGAGGTGACCCAGCCCATGGCAAGAGGTAGATGATCTCTAAGGTCCCTTTCAACCTAAATCATTCTATGATTTTTTGAATGTTTCAGTCCATATTGTGAGAAAATATTTACTAGACCTATTAGTGTATCAGAGAAATAGTTAAAGATTTAATATAGTAAATAGTGCAACCATTTTATTAAGTGCTTAGCATAAAAGTGATAGGCATATATGTTTAGTAGATGTAAAAAGAAATGAATGCAAATGGAAAAAGACCAAATCAATTTTTAATGTGTCTGGGTCTGATGGATTATTTTAATTTCACAGTTTGTTAATTGAATGTGAAATATTTAGATAATAGAATACAATGAAAACATTTATAGCTTTTTCTAATTACTTAAAACAAGAAACGGCTCATAGTTAAATATATGGAATTGTCTAACTTGTTGGCTGTTGTTGGTCTCAGAATATGAGAAATTTTATTACAGTGAATTCGATTTTACTTTTATTTAGCAGTAAGACTTATAAAGCAGATAGAACAGGTCTTATATAATCTAATATTTAATATTTTCTGAGTATCAAATTGCTGTGAACATCTCATTTTTATCAAATAACTGCAGAAAGGCATCAAACATCAGAATTAGTCATAGACATAGATTTTCTCATTCTTTAGGAAGCTGATTCCGACTCTCCAGTGGGAGATCTGTCATTGACTTGAACAGGTATGAAATCAAGCACATTGAGAGAAATTTGGGTAGCTGAAATGCTTTGGATGATATAATTTGAGATAAAAAAAACCCCTTAGAAATTAATCCCTAGCTATTCTCCAAAACTCTAGTAAGTTACCTACTGGTGAGTCTTAGTTCATTCTCTGAGATATCCATTCAAAGTTTTTTAGAAAAGTTGATTCACAGCTATAAAAAAAAAATGGAATCTGTGGCTTGGTGAGATATCATAATACCATGAACACAGAAACCAATTCTGTTCTCAGCAGTTTAAATTATTTCCTCCTTCCTTCCTCTTTAGACCTAATCTAACCATTTGTAAGTATAAAATTATTTGGAAGAAACAACATCACAATTTTGGAATAAGTACTGTCAGTACTGTATCATGTATTCCTCTAGTTTTTGATCAGAAGAACATACAATTCATATTTAGTCCACTAATCAAATTGAATCTATGAAAGTCAAGAGAAAAAGAGATACTTCCCTCTTTTGCACATTACTGAAGTTGTTTAAAATGACATGACACCTGTTGTGTCTAATTTGTCCCAACTGACCCATTTACCCCAAACCATGGTTTGTTTGACAACAATTGCATTCACATTAGCATGTTAACTCAAATCAGCAGTGTGCTTTTTAAATTAATCACCTACTTGTTCCATCCCGCTATTTTGCTTGACGTTATGGAAAAGCCTCAGAGACAAGCTGACAAAATGTCTCTCAGATTAAACTGAAGTGGAAGATGAGCTACAGGGGTGCAAATTAGAGTTCTCCAACTAGTAACAGCACTTAGCTCATGGGGGCTGACTAGAGCTAGTCCTGAGGAACTCTTCCTGTCTCCTCCAGAAGAGGAGGGTGGGTGTTGGGTGCCCAACTGAAATCTACTTCTACTGAGCAACACTATTTTATAATGTAATCATAGCCTTTCTTTTTACAGCCAGAGGAGACAGTCAAAACACCAAAGTAGAGTAAGGGTAAGTAATATTCACTTTCTATATGTGAATGTTGAGGGTTCCTTATGGTATTCTAGTAGTGAAGGCCAATCAAGTTCCTAAAAAGACATTACACTGACACTGGATCCAGAGAAGAAAAGTTAGATTATATGCTATTACAGACCAGAAGCTGCCTTTGTAAGTGATTCTACTTGCTTCATTAGAGCCATTCATGGGATTTGAATGATGCATTTGCTTGCAAGTTTGCTGCATACAAGAGATCTGAGGAGCAGACACACCTTCAGCAAAAATAGAGGGTGTATTTCTGAAGCTATACAAATACTAGAGTTGTACTGATAACAAGCAACCTCACTCCTTCCAGAATTTCATCCGGATTTTTTTCTGCCTTCCAGTAATGTCTTATTCCAACCCTTTTCAGTTTCTAGGTACTGACCTTGCCACCTACTCTGAGTGGCAAATTTACCAGCTTTCCAGAGATGGTTGCAGCAGTAAAGGTCAAAGGATAATGTTTGCCTGTTCTTCCAGTTCATCCTGCCTGTAGGGCACTTGTAACAAATGTTCTTTGATATCTGTGTCTGATATGTTGACATATACAACTTCTGAACCAGTCTAAAAAGAAAATTATTCCTTTGAGACAAAATAAAAAATAAAACCACAAATTAGGATGACCTTGAAGTTTCAATCATTCGCATAAAGGAAAGAGAAATAGGGTTGGTTTTTTTTCCAAAGACTTAGAAATCAATGCCTTCAGTACTTTAAGTTGCTAAACTAGCGTTTCTGCTTTTTTTTTTTTTTTTTTTTTTTNATATATCTGCAGTTGAACAATCCATAAATGGATTTTTCTCCAATCATATATTACGTTAGTTACAATTTTGTCTCTTTTCAGTTCATGGGAGGTATGAAAAAGAGAGAAACTGGGCAGCGTTTTTTTTCTGCCCTCTTCTGCTTAAGGAGCAAATATATCAGTAGAGTGTTTCTTTCTTTTGTGTGTTTTCAGTTTTGGTGCACATTTTGAGTTACAGATAATAGAATTCTATTTCCAGAAACATGCAGTTTCTCTTAAAACTGTTTTGTTATAAATATTTATATTTTGAAACAGCATTCCAGTTGTTAGAATGCAGAAAATACTATTTGTACAATGCCTGTTGAAGATGCATTTTCTAATGATGATACCATCAATTTAATAAAAATTTCACTAAAAACAACCCAAGCTTCATGGGTACTTTGTTCTTGTCCATCTCCTCTGAGCCTTCTTCTAATTGGGGGATTTATTATTCACACAAATTCACCATTTGTATACAAGTTATAGCATATCTTCATTTAGCTTATTTTACCTTAGCTTAGCTTACCTTTGTTTAGTTTAGTTGGGTTGAGTTAGGCCACCCCAAAAGCCTTACATTGAATGAAAACATTACAGGAATGTTTTCAAATATCTAAAACCACATGTAATGTGGAAAAGCAATGACTACCTTTAATAAGAATAGTAGTATGAACAATGAGACCAAAAATAAGTAGCTGGAAATAATACCTTGTCATGCCATTTTATTCTGCTGGATATTTTGTAAATGTAATGTAGAGGAAAGATTAATTATAAAAACTAATTATAAAGACTAATTAACAACACCTATGAAAATGTAAGTGTGTTGAAGGATTATTTTCATGTAGACTAACTGCTATCTCAAGCTATTTCTCTGTAATATTTACTTAAGTAAATAACTGATACAAAGCATCTAAGAAGCAATAGTATATAAGAAAGGAAGTGTAAATTTCATTTAAGAGAAGCATGGTAAATTGAGAAGTACCTTGTTCAGCCTTGGTTCTCCTGAGTGCAAAGGATAATACTTTGCCATATAAGTGGGCAGAAGGAAAAGACCAACATTCTTTCTATTCTTTCTGCTATAACTGCTATAACTGACTGAAAGCTAGGAATGGTGAAAGGCGGAACTGATTGTTTATCTCTTTTGCTCATGTTCTTTGAAAGATCTTTTAATAATGTGTACTAACAGTACCGCTGTTGTACCTTACATGATGCATAAACTGAAAGTTGTGCAAATTATAGTTCTAATTTGCAATAGTTTTGAGTATTTGGTAGTTTGGAAAACAGAGTAGAATGTTTTCTTTGGTAAAAAGCAATGCACAGCCTTTTTGCTTACCTCTCCTTTTCACCTCCACTTCCACTTCAGAAAAATCCATTTTTTTTCACAGTATATAGCTCTGAATATTACACAGATTTGATGTGAATGAGACAATGAAACAGTTAAATAAATGTGTAGTTCCTAAAGACGTGAGTTGAGGTGCATTTGATCTAACTTAATGTGCCTCACAGAAACTAGAAATTGGATTAATATTGCTTGTTCATGCTTGAAGCACAGAAAATTGCTCAAAGGCAGATGGAGGGAGAGCTGAAAATCTAAAAATAAAATTCCCAGTGGAAATAAGGATTTTCACAGTTCAATTTGGTTTCTACTAAGATATAAGTCTCAAGACGCTGAAGTGAATAACTCACATGAAGGAAATTTAGGTGTATTACGTAGCTTGACTATAGTACTAAATACTGTAGGAAAAAAAAACCCAAAATATGAAATCAAGAATTGTATAATTGTAAAATTTGTCTTCATTTGTAACTATAGAAACACCTGAAAATTGAAAATAGATATAGAATACAGACACATAATACCAATTAACAATATTCCAGTTGGCTATTATTTATAGTTTCATGAATTAATTTGTCTATGAGACAGAAGAATATTTATCATTTCAGGAGCACTGGAACACAATGAAGTTTGCAGCATTTTTCAGTTTAACATGAAATACTCTGTGGACACCTCAGGTAAATAACTTTCTGCTATCTATAGTTTTTGTTCACTAACTGGTGAAAAGCATAAATCCCTTGCTACTGGAATCACACTGCCTATAAATAGTTCAAATCTTTTGTTTCCATTGTAAGAGGATATCACAGTAATTACAAGTATACTGAAGAACTCATAAACACAGTGCTTGCTATGCATTTTTCTGAAGTTAAATAGCAGAAAGTAATGTATACTAAGATTACTTAGCACTGAATTATTAAATGCTAAACTACATTCATTTTCTGGATTTTTTTTTTCCTATCCTTGTAGAGCTACATAGCTGTAGCACTAGTAGTCCAAGGAAGTGAATAATGTGGTTTAAAATTAGGTGTCCAAAGGCTGTGTGTCTTTAAATCTAAATTGGTCACTGCAGATAGTCTTAATATAACATCATTTCCAAAGGGTCATTTCCTTAGCCTTAGTTACCTGTTTTAAAGTGAACAAAAATTATTCCATGATTACATCTCTCAAATGATTATTAAGTGTCTGGAACAAAAACTTTGAAGTAATGATTTTACTTCTAGATGTCTTGAATTAGGATTGATTAATCTAAGCTTTTGCATACTCAGAGTCATCTGTCAGCAGTTTTTCTGAAAGTTATATATACTGTGAAGTAGAACAGTTGTTCTCAAATTCCAAAACAAGCTAAGTATGTGTGTTTAGACCTTTGCCTCATCTTGCATTTTTTCTTAATCGGGTATGATTTGTGTATGGTGGCAAAGTGGCACCCTATTTAACTTCATTCGTTGTTAGAAGCCATGATCTACAGGTTTCTAAAAACTCATCAGATACTTTCAAGGAAAAGTAAGCACAGAACATCCTATGTTACATCCAGTTTGGGGTGCCATAGTATGCCATTGTGAGTATAAGCAAGTACTCTGTAGATTAGTCAATAAGGAAGCTTTTTATTATCTTTTTTTTTTTTTTTATTAGTATTATTTTTTTTTAGTCTGCAACTATTGAAGTTACCACTGTGTTCAAGTATGAGGCAATTGATCAATTTCTCCCTTTTTGAGAAGCACCATGCAATTATTTCAGTTTTGTGCTAGAAAACATTATAATAAAGATAAGTCATGAGGTTCACACTAAATGCAGTACAACAACAAATTGTTAGCTTTTAGTATTGGTGTTAGTTGAATGATTAACTTATGAATATTTCCCTCTAGAAAGAGAGTCAAGGTGTTTTGCATAGCCAGAAAGATTACATGGGATTTGCATGAATCATTAATGAGGAAATGAATATTTAAGAAAATGGAACAGTCATAAAAAACTATTATTTGAAACAGCTGATAAGATTTAACAGTCTTGTTATGTTTTAATTGGGGCAAAATCAGGTAGAAGAGAACAACATAAATCATAAAATGCTAAACATTAATTGCCTACAGAGAAGAATGACTTAGGCATAACCTTATTTAGCAGCTAAATATCTCTATGGAGATTAGTTTGTAAATTTCCTATTATTTATTTGTCACAAAAGGGGAATTATTTGGGTCACATCTCATTCATGAGGAAGATCTAGCTGTTTAAGTCAGAAAGTGTAAAGTCAGTTTGCTTTTTCCAACAACTTGAAACTTGAACCTAAGAATTAATTATATCCAGGGGCAGCTCTTACCTCGGCAATAGTAAGATCTGCTCTCAGCAGAATTTAATATCCTTTGATTAAAGTGATATGACCATCAGCATTTTTCTGTGGCTTGTTTTCTTGTCACACTAAGCATGAGCAGCTCATATGCTATCACTGGATCCAGTTCCAAAACACACTGGAATGCGAAATGTTTAATCCTTTTCTAGAATCAGTGAAAATAAGCAGCTGTCTTTGAAGACCTCAGAAGACAAGCATGTCTGATTTGTGTGCCTAAATTTCTTAACCACAATTGTCTAATAGCTGGCAACAAAGTTTTTAGTTCTACCTCAGGTTGCAGGCTTTTCAAAACTGGCATGCTTTTGAAGTCAGCAAAACCTGTATTGTACATGTGGTGATTACCTTGACAGCATGGGAGCGAATGAGGAAAATACTGACTGTCACATTATTTCTTCTGGCGAATATTATGAGTATTAAGAAAGAAAAAAAGGTGATTCAAATGAAATTCCGAGAGTAATTTCAGAATAACTCTATCAGTGATCAAAGTCTAAAATTAGGGGAGAGAAAAACTGCATAAAATTCCTCTCTTAGTTCTTCACCTCTCTAGTCACTGAGAATTTGATGTTTACTTTCAAAATTTGTATTCATAAACAAGAAAGAAGCATCCTAAGCTTCCAACCCAGTGAGTCCTAATTCTCTCTATGACATTGGCTGATTTTGTTCTTTAAGACTCTGAATGGGTCTGCTTAACTTTTACCACATTTCATTTTCCTTTTTGGTTCCTCTGATTTCTAAGAACACACGATCTCATTCTGAAGCTTTTCACTTGATCAGTCATTTTATGTGCACTCACAGGTTGTTCTCCTTATTTTTAACTCCTTTCTCATTTTTACAAAGAATGTAACTGAAAAATCTTCCTGTAGCAAAGCTTGCTAATGGATACTACAGTTAATGGCAGGCAGAGTCCATGCAGGGTGATAGTACCCACTTCATCTTTTCAGGAAAATGGAATAAAAATAGTTATTTTTATCCTCTATAGAATACCTCTCAGTTTGTGGAAGTCTATTTAAACTCCAGGTTAGATGCATATTTCCATGCACTCTGATTCATCCTATTTTGATTTTGTTATAGTCCATGTTTAAGTGGAAAGAAAAGAGAAAATATACACATACAAGTAGATGCTCTAGAAGGCTTTCATTTCAGGTTCTGATATGTATGCTAGTTGATTCTGATTCAGTCCCTGCAAGTTTGCTCATATATGCCAGCTACATTTATATAATCTACATTTTCATACTCTTGAATCAGATTGCAGATTTCTACCTAAAAAAAATGACAAACTAAACCACAGAATCTATATGAACCAATCTTTGAGAGATTTCAGACTAAGTTTGCTGAGATTCTAATTTTTTTCTGTTTATCTACCTTTTTTGTAAGTTTTGAAATGTTATATACAGCAGTATAGATAATAAAAATTTAATTTAAGGAGTTACCTGTGCCCTTGCATTTATAAATTCTGGTAGACTTTAATTTCTATAAAGAATGAATTTGCAAGCCAAGGCAGATCAATCAATTTTCCAGAAGACAGGCTACAAAAACTGTTACTGATAATTTCATGTGTAATGTGTATATAAAAAATACTGTAAGAAAAAAAAAATAAAAATATTGGGGGAAAAAGTGGACATGCTTTTTATAAAAAAAATATTTCTAGTGTGTTACCAACACAGGATATTGGTAACTATATGTAGCATACGAGCAAGCATTTTTTTCCAATTAAATTTAAATATCCTTATGGATACCATGCCAGATGGTTGTTCAACAATTTCTTTCAAATTTAATGTGGGAGAAAGCAAAAAATGTGCAGAACTTTAAGTTGTTTTTGCTTGAGTTGTCATTTTGTTGTCTTAGAGCGATATAGGGTTTTCTGGCATTGAGGGCAACACATCCCACAGGGTAGTTTTTCACCAGAGAGATGTTTTTAAAAGATGTTCAAGGGATGTTTTTAAATTGTCAGCAAAGAGAAGCCAACTACTTGGTATTTTATAAGCATTTCTACTGCTCTTTCAACATATGGCACTATAAACAAATGCAGTTTTCTGACTTACTTATTGAAGGGACTACTGAACAGTGCTTTTAAATTATCTGAGTTATAAAGGTCAGTTTAACATTTGCTTCTCTTTATTTCAGAAACACAATAGTGAAGTAGACAGAAAGAAGCCCTTTCATTTCCACAGCAGGGAAGTATCCCTTTTTTTTTTTTTTTTTTTTTTTTAACCCCTTGAAGTATACAGCAGTGCTGTGTAACTGAGAGATGACGGGTGCTGTGTTTGGAACACTGCATTCTATAGTGATGGAGGAGCATATCCGATCACATAACAAGTGGAGAACATTACTAATTCCCATGATCCAGATGAGAAGTGGGCTCATATCTGGCTTTCACAAATGTAAGACATAAGACATTTTGCTTTGACACAGCACTGTAGCCTGTCTTTAGCTCTATGGTCTCGTTCACAATTCGCAGCTGATTCCCCAGTCGAAGATCAAAGTAGGTTGACCAACCTGGCTTTGATTGGTGACTGTACCTTAAATGAGCAAAGCATGAGAGCAGAAGGGGAGCAATCTGCATAACTTTAATGTGCTTATTTTTCCACCTGTGCTGCTATTTCTATTTGATAAATATATACCTATATCTTGTTTATGAATCTTTTTTAATCATTAATAAAAAGCATTTTGAAGCATACTGAGATACCTCAGATACCAAAAGTATGTAAAGTAAGACCAAACATTTGGATTTAACCTGGATGTTTTGTTTTAAAAAGTCAGCAACATTGTGAGGTTCTGAATGCATCTGAATTGTGCTGAAGGAATGACAGGATGCTTCCACTATGCAGAGGTACTGAGTACCGTTGCTTCTAACTGTTGGATATTTGTAAGTGAGAAGGTCTCATTGAAAACGCATGGGTAACTTACAAAAGTTGCAACTCCATCAACAATATAAAACCTATTATTGCCTAGAGTTTTCCTAAAATATCACCAAAGCTGCTTGATTTGTGTCGTCAACAGATTAGTTTGGGATTCTTCTCTGGACAGCTCTACATCCCATGACTCCTTTTCTATTGTCTCTTTCTTCTTAAGCTACGCAGTAAATAAAAATGTTGACCCCTCCAGACACCTTATATATATGTTTATATATATGGCTCCTGTGCTGTCTACATGAAGTTCGTGTACTTTTTAATGTTATTTCTGATTGAAAAAAAAAAACCAAAAACAAAAACAAAACCCAAACCAAAATTAAAAACAAAGAAACAAACAAACAAACCAAAAAAACAGGAAAACAGACAAGCAAGCACCTCAGTATATTTTAATCTAAAATAATATATTTTTTGTTTTGGACCTTCCTCTCAGAGGTCTTGGGAAAAGATTGATTAATATAATGTTTACAGTTGCTACTTTAAGCACAACAGAACAGTGTATAAATAATTGAAGCAGAGATTATTAAGCAGAAGTCTCAGTATTTGTTTCTGTCCTCATTAACATACTTTCTACATACATGAATGAGCTATTTGGTTGTGGTCATGGTGGTTTTTTTTCCTCTCCCCTATAAGAATATCTCTTTTTGTTATATGTAAGTTACTAAATTCTCTGACTCCTCCTAGTTGTATGAATTAGAAAAAGAACATTAAAAAAAATAATGGCTTCATGGAATTTTGAAAAAGTGTCCATTTATGCAAAAAGTCTGTGAAATACAAGTTAACTGGCTTGCTTAAAGAAAATATGAGCACAATATCACACTCTCCTGGATGTTGATACAAGGTTTAGTAGGTTTTTTTTTCTGTTACAGATAAGGCATGAAGCCGTAGAATAGTTTTGTCTAGTTTTAAACCTTTCAGATGTTTGCTTATCTCAAAGAGCTAACGCCTATGAGCAGAAAAGGAGCAAAACAGAAGCCAAGGCCACGAAACTCACCGAAACGAGACCTGAGGCCTGGATGAGCTCCAGGGATCGTCTGAGCTTGCGCAAGACACCAGGGGTGAAAAGTTTACAGTGAGGAAGACTATTAACATCATCCCTGAGACCCCTAACGACCACTACCAAGAGGTACAGCGCAGAAGCAAATGGGCGGAGAACTAATTTTAATATGAAGCAGGGATAGCTACTGAATATGTATAGGCGTATAATTTAATCTCTTGAATATGTAATATTTAGGACATATAACCCCAGAAAATGACCGTGCCCCATGTACACACCTTTGGGAGCGATCCTGTGTGCATCCAGCACTGAATAAACATACCTTCTTTATAACCCTCTAAGGTTGTGAAGCTGCTGTTCTGTGCATCAGATGTCTCTGAGGAAAGGTGCAAACATGACTCTTTATTTTATTTTGTGTTTGGAATCTGTCTTGGCATTGCCATTCAACATGAAAACAGAAATTCCCATATTTATTCATTCCTGCTTCTGTTCCTGGCTATTCAGAAAATAAATTATGCAAAATAACATTCTGAGTGGCAATTAATAAGAAATTGTCTGCTTGGAGGAAACAAAAACATCTACATGCACTTTGTTTTGTTTGCAGTTACCCTGTTTCCATGGGGAAATTACAATAGCTAAATCACAGCACACGAGGATGGATTCATTTATGAAGTATGTTCACAGTGTTGTTTTTCACATCGTTTTTAGTGACAAGTGGTACAAGTGGCCATTTGAAGGTGACATGAGAATAATTTTGAGTAACAGATATGTGTTCCTTAAAATATTCATGTCACAGTCCTCCCTCAAGATGTTATGCAGTTGTTGTATCTATGAAACAGTCCCTACAGCAGAAATACCATGAAGAGTTGCAGGGGTTCACTTTTTGTGATTGCTTTGTGCTTTTTCCTTAAAAACATACTCCCCAAAAGTTCTATGTGGCAAGTCATCAGCTGATATTTTTACTATGTTTTGTTATGCTTGGAGCTAAAATAAATGCATCACAAACAACAGCATTACAAACGCTTTGCAGTTACTCAGTTAATCCTTATTTGTAGCACTGTGTAAAGGTAATTTTTTTTATCTTTTAAAAACATTGCTTATTTGGCAGCAGTGTCTTCAGTGTTTTGGTGGTTTTTTTTCAGTATGTACTTACCATGAGATTTATACATATGTATATATATATTATTGTCATTTAACATGAAAGGAAGTGGTTTCTACAGTTTGTTCTCTGGAGTGTTCAGATTTTTTATGTCAGCAAGATTGCTTATGCCATGTAGAATGAAAACTACACATTCAATTTTGTCATTTCTACCTTCAAGAGTCTATATGTTGAACATACATGTCTTGAGTTAAATCTCCTAGAATCCATCTTCTCACCAAGAAGAAAACTAGATAGCTTTTTGCCTAAGCCATGGTAATAATCATCTGAAGTGAAGGTAAATAATGTGATATCAAAGGGACAGGATACTTACGTGCTGTTTCTTCATGTTCTCTGGAATTAGCAGCAGTTAATTATATCTATTGTGAAAAATATGTTTTTCATATCAATATAAGGTTAATATAAGATGTTATAAAGCAATATGAAGTCTGAGAAAAGGGGAAGGTAACATAAACTGGAGCTATATTACTAGTTTGTTGGAGCCTTCCCCACAAAAATGAAATTTATTAAAAAAATCCAGACTAATCAGGCACTTGTGATGCTCATAACCATATCTATGCTATCTGAATGCTTTAAAAATCGATGAATTCATACGCATAGAAGTTCTTATAAGGAGAAGAGACATTATGAGTAGCATTTTAGAGATACTGAGAAAGTAAATTTAATAGTTTCCACCGGAATTTAATGATTAATAGTCATAATGATTTTGTTTCAAGAAATATTTTGACATCTGACTTCTCCCTAAACTTGCCTCTCTTCAATTTCATTCCTCTTCTAAATCAAAATCATAGATAGTTGAATGATCTGTGGAAAAGTATATATTCATCTTCCCAGCTCCACCCAAAAACCAATGCCCCTACAACTCCTAGAACACATACTAATGAGAAACTTTAATAGGTTTAATTTCCACTTAACTCAGCACTGAGTTTTTCAAGATGCAGATCTGATTTTTCAATTAATTGATACTCAATTTATTGTTCAAAATGAAGACCTCCTAGAATTCTGTTATAGTTCTTACCTGCAAATTAAACTAGACTCAGGTGAGCCTTCTCACAGGACACTAGTGGAAAATATTTAGTTCCACTGACTTTTTCAAGGTTGCATAAGACCCTTGCAGAAAAAGGAATAGAATCAAGTTCTCAGCAGGCATCACTCACTATTTTAGTCATGAGAATGACCAGTTGCAAGACTCACCTTAAATATTCTGTGTTGCACAAAATGTTCTGTGCTCACCATGGGTAAAAAATACATTCTTTTCAAAAGGTTTCCCTTGGAACTATGCATAATCTTTAATGCAAAATGAATATGGGAATCAGGTTGCCATAAAACTATTTAAATACATATTACATATTTTGAATGCAAGTAGATTTTACAGATGCACTGTAGATGCACACATCTACAAGGAAATCAAGGAGTGTAACCTTTCAGTTGCACAGTATTTAGGAAGAATTCTTTTCCTTTATCTACAACTGTATCTATGTATTAGTTTTAAGCTGACAATGGTATCACTAACTTTGCTAGAAAAGTAAATGCTTATATGGTATGTGGAAGTCTTCATTTCCTTGTTGGAATGACCAGATGATGTGCAGAGGGACACCAATCACTATTTTTCCTAACAAAAAAATGGAAGTAATGCTCACAAATCTTTCTGAAAAAAATTCCTCAAAACGTTCTCAGAAACTTTTTACTTTCAAGGCATAACATCTGTTTCTTGAACTCAAATTACAAGCCGTCAGGATATATGTATGACTCACTTGCCAAATTTTACTTTTAAAAATCAAAACCACTTAGTGCTAAGCAGGAAAACTGTGAAAAATCAGCATATTTCTTACAGGTTTAAAATAGAGCTAACTTTAAAAATTTCAGGGAGAAAAATGTCTTTTCCTAAGATCATATTGCAGCCTGAAGCAAATTCCTGTAATCACACTGACTGAAAAAGTAGATAGATATTGAAACATTAATCTTAGTTTATCAAAGCTTTAGTTGTACATAAGTTAATTCCTGTTCTTTATCTGTAAAAGGTCTAAAATTGCTTTGCCATGTTATATTTAAGATAGTATTTTATCTGTTTAACAGAATAAAAGGCATGAGAATGCAGAAAGAAGTTGTCTGTCATGACCTTCAGAAGCAAAATCTTCAAGGTAATTATTTTGAAAAGAAAACCAAGAAAAGTGTGGATATCTCGTTACAGTAATATATACATTATTTCATTTTCTGTCTCGGGCAGTAAGTCCTGATCAGTGAGCATAATGTACCTGATTAAATGTTATATGATAATTAAAACATGTTTTATTGAACCTTGGTTTTGAAATCCTAAATAGTATATCCATTCCTTGGATATACACTATACAGGCATATTTTGTGATCTGGAAGTTGTCTTTGTTATTAGTTGTCTTGAATAGGAAAAATGTTAGATTACAATCCCATGAAAAGCCTGATAAAGGGAAAAAGTGATATCACTTTTCCAATGTTTTCCTAATCGTGTAAGATTTTAGTTTGACAATGAAGCTTATGTTTATCTGTTCTTGTCAATCCAAAAAGAGAAAGATTGCTTAAAAACACAGATTAATGAGAACAGAAACTTCAGGGCATAAAGAGCATTTGTGGGAAAAGTTCTAAGAACTGATATAACTGGGATAAAATTAGATTAGGATTTATGCTTTTTTTTTTTTTTTTTTAAACAACAGAGATGAAAGGAAGAGTTATTGAATGCCCCTCATGTACATAGACACAGCTTGTGTTACATACACAAGGAGTTTATTTCATGCCTAATAAGGTTTTAAGGCAACAAACAAAATGTGAACTGACCTGAGTAGCAAGTCACTATGCAAGTGCCTGTATCTTCCATAATCATTTAGGTTTCCAGTAAAATATGGTTTCTTTTGATTTATACTTCCTTCATATTTTCAGTATGTGCCTGCTATCCAGTCTGATGATTTACTGCTTTTTCAGCTGATTCCTCCCGATTAAAAAGCTAATTTAAAATCATCACAAGTTCACTGCCATTTTTGAGGCAGTACTCTCTTTTTAAATGCTTTAAACTGCAGGTAACTTCTCCATTTACACATTGATTTACTAGGATAGTTTTGTTTTCCAGAATATAATAATGAACTTGTTGATACTCTATCAAAACTTATATTGATTCTCAGTATTAATTCAATAATCAACTTTGTATTACCCTGGGCCTACTTAATTTTTAGGTAGTCATCCAGCATATTAACATATCTTGTTTATCCTGGAAATAGAGCAGCTCCTGTTCATGTAAGTTGTCTTACATGAGTAGAGTGCACAGGTACAAGGATCACATATATGAGGGATATATTGTATACACTGAAATACTTAAGGGTGGATGTCAAGAGAAAGGGGCCAGTCTTTTTTCAGTGGTTCCCAGTGTGAGGGCAAGAGGAAATGGGCACAACCCGGAACATGGAAAGTTGTATCTTTAATATGAGGAAGGATGTTGTTACTTTGAGGGTGGCAGAGCACTGGAATAGGCTGCACAGAAAGGTGGTGGAGTATCCGTCTCTGAAGACATTCAAAACCCACCTGGAGAAGTTCCCATTCAACCTGCTCTAGGTGAATCTGCTTTGGCAGAATGGTTGGACTAGATGGTCTTCAGAAGTCCCTTAAAACCCCATATCATTCTGTGATTCTGTGACAAATTAAAAACAGAAAAAGAAAGAAAAAGTTCCTAGCAAATTGATTATTGATATTGTTGCTTCTTCAGTAACTTGTATGACCAACACATAGCAAAAGTTGAAGTTTTCAGGACATAACTTGAAATAATCCCAAGTACTAAATATGCAGTGGTATAACTGCTATTTAAACATATCTAGACTTATGAAGGTCTTTTGGTTTCTTTTGTAGGA
>VZRU01000728.1:7926-19798 GCA_013398155.1 Pedionomus torquatus
AAAAAAAAAAAAACACCATCTGTAACACATCAACTACAGAGCACAGCACATAAACAGCATCAGCAGTGGGACTTTCTGGTCTTACTATAAGCTGTTTATGCAACCTGAAACTTGCTAAGTACAAAAGCAGTTCACTATTGAAAATAGAAGATGCTAATACAGCAACCATAAAATATAAATATGGTGGGGGAAAAAAAATAGTCTAGCCATTTTCTAACAGGATCCTAAAATATAAACAAAACAACTGGGAGTAAAAGTTGATCTGAAATATTAGTAGGCTGCAGCTAAAGTATACGTTATTTCCTTTTCTCCCAAGGGCAGAAACTTAAAATTGAAATTAGTCGCCTTTCACACATCACTATTAACTTTTTCAATTCAAAATATTTTTGCAAAACACTTCTACCCATAAGAAGAGTAATTTTAGAAGATGCCTATATATAGACCTGCTACACAAACTCTGCACCAGAGTTTTCACTTCCTTGTGGTTGGTCAGTGCTCGTGGATGACTTGAAAAGTTCAGTTAATACAAAGCGAGCAACTCAATGGTTTAATTATTACCTTGGCAGGCTCCATGGATTCAACTGAATTTGTAACTTTCAACTGATTAGTTTCAAACGTCTATTTGTATTTCCCCTCATCGGATCCCTAACAGCACTTTTAATTCAAAATGCCTTTATTTTGCTTAATGAAGTTGTTGTGGTTGTTTTTTTTTCTTCCCAGAAAACACTTAGTGAGAAGCTATTTGCAGGAATCAAATCACTTATTGATGTAAGCACATCTTTCCTTTGTAAGAAAAGCCTGAAAGGCTGTTATTTCCAACATAGGAGTTGCAGTAATTCCTGGGGCAGGGTTTTAGTACAAGAGGGGAAGAAAATAAATGTACCACAAGACAGATGCATACAGTGTACTATTCATCACCTGGGAAGTGTAAATGAATAAAAGATTAGAATGGAAGTTTGCAGATGAGGAGAAAGAATCACCGCCCATCCAATATAGGATTTGTGTCTAATAATCTTTTCTTTTCCTCCCTTCAATTCCCAATACAGAACTTGGAATAGAAAACTTACCCTCTTGGCAAACTCCTGGTGTCACTGCACCATTAAATGCATCAACACCACACTGCTTTCTGGAATCTACTTTTGCCATTTTACACAACAAAAAAAAAAGATCTGATATCAAGAAGTAATCAGAATTTAAGGTAAGTTAATTTAAAACACCTATTAAGTATCCTCACAGACGTTTTTATTTCCCTCCTCATGCCAGTCTGTTTTGGGGTTTGAGGTTTTATTTTTTAGGAAAGGCATGATGCAAAGTAGGCACATAAAGAAAAAAATGTTCTTCAAAACAGCATTCTGGAAGCTTGTAAGTTAAACCCTTAATATCCTATTACTGACGCTCAATAGGTTTTTGTTGCTGAAAGTAGGTATTATTTGCCTAGAATCCCAGAATAATTTCGTATAATAGTTCAAGTAACTGGATCAGCATTTTCCTCAATGCTTTTATGAATGACTACAAGGTTAAAAGGTATTTCATGTCACAGATAAACATTTAGCCCACTCACTACGGTAGTGTCGTTTCCTGCGTTTGGCACTAGTTCCTGTCCCTCCAGCACCTCCCGTTGTGCCAGCAGATGTTTGTATGACTAAGCAACAGACCAGATGAAGGAAGTGACAGGAATGAAGAAAAACTACACCATCATTTTGAGGGCAAGCTTTTGTAGCCAGATGAGTTCCCGTCCCCAGCTCAGCAAAGGGACAGAGAGGGTGCTGTGCTCCCAGGGAGAGAGGCTGAGGTGAGACCAGAAGAAATGCCCAGTAGAGAAGGGGAGCAAAGCCGCTGCTCGAGCCCTGGCCTCCCCTTGTGAACACCCTGCAGACTCCTGTGTTCCCTTTACCTCCAACAGTCAGTAGTAAGGACACACCCTCGGTATGAAAAGCTGGCAGGAACACTATGCACAGACGCTACAGCCTTTCTAGACTTTAATTAGGTGTTGTCTTCTGGCTACAGCCTTTGGAAGCTATCTTAAAAAAATAAAAAATACCTTATTCCTGTATATGCATTTGCACCAAACTCATCAATCTTTAAATAAAGTTATGCAAATCTTTATCTTATGACCAGACTTAAGAAAAAAAAATGCTGATTTAGGACTACTTTAGATATAAGTAGGCAACAGCTACAGGAATGACAAGCATAGTTATATTTTCTACACATATATAAAACCCACCTGCTGCTACCTCCACAGCTGTCTTAATGCACGTCAGAGTTCACAACCGAAGTGCAATCTGTTGAGGTATTTGCGCTCCAATCTCATCCATGCTCCTAGCTGTGAGACCACGCTAACATACTGAATCAAAGTATTAAAAGGGAAGAAACATTTTCACCTTTGAGAATCAACTACTACAACCTGTACTTTTGGCTGTCTTTGGAGAAGACAAGGATAGACAAGTCATTGGGATGTGTGAGATACATTGCACTGTATTATCTGCAAACAGTTTTATCTAATTTGGGATTAAAAACAGGAAAAAAAAAATAATCAAGCTTAACTTTTTAAGCAGCATTTTTTTCTCTGTATGAGATACCCTGTGTTTTCAATGTCTTTACCCACTGCTTATTCAGAGCACACTCACCAAAGATTTTTCCACTAATACAAACAAAAGCTGAATACAAACACCAAATATAATAATCATGTAAGAAAGAATACTTCACACGATATCTGTGGTCATCTCACTTCAGATCACATCCTTTCTTAAAGCCAGAGACTGTTATTAAAGTCTTTGTGATACATCTTGGAATGTTCTCCACGTGCATTTAGCACAGACAGAGCTATTAAAATCAGTATTTGGCTGTAGCTGTTACAATATAGACGCTCACATAAGTAAATTTTAAGTACTCTCATACTGTCAAGGCCACATATGTTAAAAAACACAGTAACAAAAAAAAAAAAGAAAAGAAAAATGGAAAACAGTAATGCAAGATGAATCTTGCATTCTGGATTCTATGTTCTATTGAACAGTGTTTCAAAACTCGGCAAAATACTTGGAGATTATCAAAACTCGGCTCACCAAGGCCCTGAGTAACCTCATCCAAACCTGAGGTCAGCCCTGGTTTGAGCAGGATGGGTGAGAGGACCTTCAGAGGTCCCTTCCAACCCATGCCAGGTTATGGCTTTATAAAATAAAAGGGAGAGCGGGAGTGTNATACTTGGGAGATTATCAAAACTCGGCTCACCAAGGCCCTGAGTAACCTCATCCAAACCTGAGGTCAGCCCTGGTTTGAGCAGGATGGGTGAGAGGACCTTCAGAGGTCCCTTCCAACCCATGCCAGGTTATGGCTTTATAAAATAAAAGGGAGAGCGGGAGTGTGTTTGTAGACACACACATACACTCAAACACATTCGCCCTCTTTCTTTCCAGATACCCTAGCCAGTCTATAGATAAAACTACACTGAATACTTTGTGTAAAGCAAGATTACAAACATCACTGACAGACAGACTGATTTTGATATCTTAAATATACATCTGGTTTACATTTATACACGAGAAGCACAGAAAAAGTACAGCTTTATGACCTAATTGAGGTGGCAAAGACAAGATTTCTCATCAGCTCTATCTGATCTCACAAGTGTGCAATTTATCTGGTGAATTCTCAGTTTCATGGAAACACAACCCTTACTACCCAGAGCTGTGACTCCTGTAGTGATGAGGAATCTCTCTGGAATTAGAAAGGGATGAAGTGTTAATTGTTTCTGCTGAGACATCAAAAGAGAGAAGCAGCAGGCTTGCCCCGAGACAGGTAACCACTCAAACCACGACATTCAGATTCACCATTCCTCTCTAACCCACCTTTCACTTACACATCTCAAACTGAATCTCTGCTACTCCTACCTTCGGAATTCCTCCTTTGATGCCTTTTCCCTTCTGCCATCCACTGCTCGGTATTTGCAGCAGTGACTCATGAGAACATGCTTAGCATGACGGAGAGCTTGAAACTGCTTCAGGGTGCCTTAAATTAGAAGCCCAAAAGACATGTCACCAACAGACACAGGATGTGAACGTTTCTTGAATAGGTAATGGCAAGTACCATCACACTTATGGTAGCATTTCATACTATTAAATCTTTCTTACAGGCAATCATGCCTTATAAGAGTTACATTTAGAATTTACTCCTATTTAGTACAAGGAAAAAAAAGGAAAGAGAAGCCACTTGAACAAGATGATCTACTAAGCCTGAAGAATTCAGAATAAAACCAGATTCCTGCATCCCTGTTATCTTCTTAACCAACGTCCCTCAGTACAGCATGCTGCTGCCTCGACTTCTGACTGTACGACCTTGACCAAACCTAACGGACACGTATTCCCAAGAAGGAAAGAGCTGAAGAATTAAACAGCCATTTTAAACAACACCAAGACAGGGCACTGAACACTATTATTTTCTAGAGTAACCTTCTCCAGTCTGTCTCACCTCAGTTCTAACATCCCCCAAACAGCGTCTGCAACCATCTACAAAACTACTTATTTCACAAAGACAGACGCAAGAGACATTTTAAATAATTTCTCTCACATTTTGCAAGTTTTTTACTAGAAAAGTAAATCACAATATACCCCAAACAAAACATGTCAAGTTCTCATGTAATTCTAACTTAACCGAGCTAAGAGCACAATCGTGCTTGAACACAAAGTTAGCAGTATGAAAACTAGTGCATTGGAACTTAAGTTCTTTAGGTAACAGGTTAAAATTGAAGCTCCAGTACATAACCTGTCCTTTTTTCAAGTCCTAGGGATATCAAGAGGGACAGTAAAGCCACATTACAAACATACAGTGAAAAAAAACTTAAGTGTTTTTACTGTTCGCCTCTCACTATAAACCCTGAGAACATTCCCTCTGTTTTTCACCTTATTCAGGTGAAACCTAAATAGAACCCGCACTGAGCATTGCCAAGAACCCAACTAGGTATTTGCTTAGAGCAATTCTTCTCTGTGTATATTCTTAACATATTATTGGAACATCAGCATAAACAATTTTTATAGATGGGAGTTTTGACATTTGAACACATTCAAGTTCAGCGGTTCCCAGAGACCCACGGGTGCAGAAACACTTACTCAGCTGTTCTATCAAAAGCAGAGCCCTTGCTCTTGTCATCTTCTTGGCAGAAGCAAGAACCTCGTTTCGGAATCTTTACTATTTACCATTTTATTCTGCAAAATTTACTGGGAAACACTGGTGATAATATTCTGCTCTACAGAATTCAGATATTCAAAAGCATACGCTGATATAACCCAAATATAACACCCATTCATATTATAACGTTACAAAAGGAACTTTTGAAAGGAACTTTTTTCTTGACAAGTCTATGGGAAGTTTTGAGGGAAGTACAGCAGCGTGGCCTGAATTGTACTGTACTCAACTACTATGCAGCAGAATAAGCATACTGACAGGAATTTCACATAGTGAGCAAACCTCAGAATATTATATATTTGCAATATTAGTTTATTTCCATAAGAATAATTCATTAAATAATATAAATATTTGTAGTATGCATTTATAAAGGCACAAGAACTAGGGTGAGCAGGCTAGTGAGGGTGCTCACACACCACAGAAGGGCAGAGCTCCTTATTGAAATAAGCTGCTGCAGTTGCAGATTCTCAGCTGATCTTGTAGACTTTGGAGGAAAACATAGCGGATTATGCTTAAGGCAGAGTCCTCTTCCCTTTTCAGTGATGACACCGAGAACAGAAAACCCGAGAGTGCTGAAAGACCCTTCACGGAGAACCACTGTCACTAGTCTTATGCTTTCTGTGAGCCAGACTTGAGTCATCTCCACAAATGACTGCTTGGTAGGCAGAGAAAAACTTGAAAGCTACAGAGCAAAGAGAGCACACAGACAGACATAGGAAGTGGTGTTCTCGGTTTGAGAAAGCTTCAACAAATTATCTTCTCTGATTTAAAAAAAAAAAAAAAAACAATGAAAAAGCTACTTGTGCAACATTTGGCAAAAAAGACATTGTTAATAAGGTAATGCTGAATTTTTATAATTCAAAAGCAACAAAGGAGTATTTAGGAGCTGCAGTTAGCAGGTGAAGTAGCTCATTTAAAAAAAAGAACGTTGAGTGTAATGACCTAATTAGGGGAATTCCACTAAAGAGAGAGGCTGCGCTAACCTAAGTCGATGGGAAAACCCAGCCATCCTGAGTACTGTAAGATCAAGACCTAAACACTTGTGAAAGCGTGTGATTAAAGGGAAAAAAAATAAAAGCTATCAGAAGACTGAGAGTTTCTGTCCTTCTGACAAACCTATATCAAATATAATCATACTAATTTCACAGTTTCTCAGTTAAAAACTTTCCAGGATTACTCAGCAACTACAAAACAAATTCAGAACTGCCAATGCTATTTTGTTCAGTTTCAGTTACTGAAAGTACTCTACACTAATTTCATCTTTGTTACAAGAAGAAAACAGAGAAGCACCATTAATCAGCTTAAGCAATATCAAAAGCCAAAGCAAGAGATCGAATTATTCAGTAATGAAATACATTTAGATAACTGATGTAGTATCTGATCTTGATCACTCACTTTTCAGAAGGCACTAACACAACACACTATGTAGTCCTGTGTTTTTACCCATCATTGTTATGTGCGTTGATAACCTGCAAGAACACCAGCCAGAATGTGCCGTATGTTCAGGTTGTTCCCAAAGAACAAGAACTCCCAGAAAGGCATTCAGGATGGCAGCACGCTTCATGCTGCTGCTGCTACTGGAGTGTTGTTTTTATTTTAGCCCTCTGAATTTTAAATAAAATGCGAGGAACTTTTCATTAACACAACCTACAGAAAGAAAGTTAATAAATTCTGAATAAGCTCCAGCAATGCCTATGAGCGTTCTGGCCTGTTGTTTCTTGTTGCCCTTCAGAGAACCACATAGAGACTCCCCCCATGAAAGAATCCACTCCACGCACTTAATGTTAAAATTACCTAAAGTTTTACTGTGTTATGAAGTTTAATGTGCTGTTCAACAAGTAACATGGCATTTCGTGCTACAACTTACAGTAATTTTGTGTAGTTCACAATACCCTCGCAGCAAAATCCAAATGGAACAAGAACTGCCCCAGTATTGTCATGCAAGAGCTTGATTTTCTTCTTGCTGGCTGCCCTGAGAAGTAACACAATGACAACAGTTAGCACGTGACATTCAAATATCTCAGTGTGAAGGAGGTTTGCACCGTTGCACAAAGCAAGAACATTCTCCTGATGTAACCTTTTAATTTTGAAATAATGGAAAATATTCCAATAATTGTTTTGTGTTTTTGTACACGTAATACATGTAATCAGACCAACATCGTATGCTTTTATGATGGATATACATCCGTTTCAGGACAGTGAAATACAGATCAACATGTAGCATTACAATAAAATAAATTAATTGCCTGAGACTAACCACTCAACCAGAAAATCTTCATTGTCTGTAAGGAAAATCAGCGTTACACATTAACTTTCAAGTTTCATTAGCGAGGTAACCGCAGATCACGGTTCGTCAGGAGGGTGGTGGCGTGTGTGTGGCGGGGGGCGGAATTAAAAACAAACCATGAACGGTAAAGATCAAAAACAATACATGCAAAGTGTTTTAGTTCAATTAAGAATCGTAATTTCATACTTTGGTCAGCCTTAATCTGAACGCAGACTATTCAAAACAAAGCATCGAAAAATCAATTTGTTGGCAGGGCACAGGCAGCTGTCCTACCACACAGGTTATCCCCACCCCACATCTTTCTTCTATTATATGTATTTTAAGTTTTATTTTCCTGCTTCCTAAGGAACTTCTCAGCTGCTCACACCAGTGCATGGTAGGTCTTCAGCACTAACAGTTTCCTGGAGCTTGTTTATTTTCTTTCCAAGTTAAGAGAATCAATTACACTTTACAACTGCCCTGTCGGGACAGTAATTGTACAACTTTTCAGACAAAAGCCTAGTTGAGATAAAGAGAAGTTCTGCAATACTCTTGTTAAATCCCACGATTGTTACGTAGCAAAAGTTTTTTTAAAGGAGCTGTTACTACCATTTTAGGAGAGAGAGGAGCTGCCTTCAGAGTAACCCAATTGCTACTGGCAGACACCAACTCATCCAGCAGGTTTCAGTCTTCCTCACCAAACTGCTGTGCTACTTCACAGCATTTGTTTTGTGTCTGCATTCTGTGTCATTCCTTAACGAATCAAGGCAAAGACATACACTCCGTAATCCAATCCCAGGAATGTCAGTTCTGTCACAAGAATCTGTCTCGTTAATAAAGGCCCAGGTGAAGGAGGTTTGGAATCTTTGTCAGTTACATATTGCAGAAGAATCCCAGATGCACCAGAGCTTCCTCAAAACAAAACCAAACCAAACCCAAAAAAACCACTTTGACTCCTCATTCTTTAATTTTCATGTCAGAGTAAACAAACGCTAAAAAACCCCAGTAAATTGTTTATTATCTGCTTTGACAGTTTTGCACTTGTTACATGTAAACCAGAAAAATAATTTGAATCTAGCTTGGTTAATATTCTAAACGTTACATTTGGAAGTTAGTAACAGAAGCAGCATTAGAGAAGAACTGAGTGTATTCAGGAACCTAACCGGACGCAGTTCAGTACCACTCCCCTTCGGCTTTGCCCTGCTAATAATACTTTAAACCAGATTTATGTATATTCCTTTCTTCCTGTGCTATTTCAACATCCCAACTCTTCACAAAAGCCAGACCTCGAAACCCCACACCAGCTAAGAATCTCGAAATCCTGCTGTTTGACTCCCTCACTGCGTCTCCATCAACCTCATTCTCCACAGCAGTCACCTCTGACAGCAAACACCATCAGGCCAGAACAGAAACCAAACATCAAAGCCGCTGATGAAGGAGGCGAGTTGAAGTGTTCTTGCTCCATTATCTTTGATACTTCCACTTCCTCAACAGTGTTTAGCCAATCTAAAACCAGACTAGACAGCACACAGCCTAGAGTACAACACCTGCTTTCGTTCAGAACTTACTAATGAAGTCTCTTTAACAATACTCTGTTCTATTCCTGGCCCTTCTATAGCAGCTCGGAATGAAAAAATGTACTCCATAAGGCCCAAAACCGTAATGGCAACAGAAAAACATGACACCCAAATGCCTGGAAAGCAGGAAATGCCTGCCTTCATCTCCGCCCTTCAATAGGAAGCGCAGTACCACACCTTTAAAAACAAGAAGAAAAAATAAAAGCATACATTAATATAACCACTGTTCATTTCCAAAGAAAAAGCACTATTTTCAAGAACAATTAGGAATTTTACCTGCCCACCTAAGAAAACCAACTGACTAATCTGAGTTTACTTTGAAGACTCAAGTTCACCTACCAACGTGAGGTCGGGCAAAGCACTGGAGCGCTGTACGGACACCCCACAGTAACACCATCACTCGGCCTCGCTGCCGTGCTGTGTGTGAAACACACCCCAAAGCACCACCAGCGAGGCCGTGTTCAGACACCAAAACAAAAACCAATTATTTTCCTCATCAAGAGGCCACACTCCTGGAAAACACTCCCTAGGATCATACAGTATGTCCTAGAGCTGTCGCGTAGAAGTGTCTTTATTTTTTAATCTCTTTATTTTCACCCAACTGTCAGTTCTTAGCTTTATACTATTCCCACTGCATACACACCCGATCGCTTGTCCAGCCTCTTCACACAGGTATCATAAGACTAAAAAAGCATCATATTCCTTACCTTTTAGGGAAACAATTTTTTTCTCATACCAAAAAGCTTTCCACAATACTTCTCACATCTCAGAAGGCTAAAATAAGCAAATCAGTTTAAGAAAAACCCCTCTGTCTCACCTGTATCAAATCAGTCCCAGGAGTTCAGTTAATGCTGCACTCCAAACTAAAATTATATTGCCAGAGAAAAAAGCTATTTTGAAGAGTGTACTTGAATTTGCCAGCTTCCTTGGCACCCAAATTTATTTTCTCCCGACCTCAAGTTTCCAAGGTTCCAAGAATTATTTTCTCCCGACCTCAAGGTTCCAAGAATTCTTCTGTGCCACAGAACTGCTTTCAGAACCCCACCAGGTTCATCTACTAAAATCAAAAATAAGAAGAATTAGAAGAGTCATAAGCAAAAACACAGTGGAGAACAAGACTCAGATAAACATGCCACATGCGTTACACACTTCACCGTATCAGCGAGGGGTTTGGACACACCATGCAGTGCCCGGGCAGTGTCCTTGGTCTCCAGCGGCTCCTGCACACATTAAAAGATACATTTCTTTTTTTAAGTTCAGATAACCAAGGCATGGACAAAATTATAGTCAGTAACACTGGTGTGGATAACTGAAAACTAAATAAAGAGCAATGGACAAAAGTACCTCTTTGAGGCTCCTCTGATCTCGGCTGGACGTGCCTCAGTTACCGAGGACACTGCAGTAAGAGACGCAGCAGTCGGCTGATGGTGTGGCTGCCTCGTTGAGCACGGCACTGGTTTGAGACAGGCTGACACGTCGCTTTGGGGGTAACCACTCAGTCAACAGTGCAGCGTTTTTATTTTGAGAAAGGTGAACACACGCGCAATTGCACCTGGCTGGAGACTGTACCACCACAAAGATCTAACTGCTCACAAAAGCGACATAAAGGACTGGCTGTTGTCTTGTTCCACCCCTGAGCTGTGCCCACAATTCAGGAAGGCGGCCACTGCACATGCTGACTTGCTGTGAGTGCCCCTAAGAGGCTTACAGCTTTTCCAAAACCTCTCTCAGATTCTTGCCTCAGAAGGATTGGACCAACCAGTAAGTACCAAGATTTTTTAGATAATGTATCACAGCATGAAGGTTGTGAGCTTCCAATAAAGAAAATTAAGTGATAATAAAAATCAATGCAAAATATTTTCAAACGCAAAACATGGAGAAAAATCATAGTATCGCTAACATGTCGTTGTCTCCTTTGACAAGCCAGGCAGCAGCTCCCTCTCCTTTCACAGTTACAATTCTCACACCTTCAAGTCCAGAACGAGCAGATTTTTGTGGCCACCCGTCATCCTCACACCTGCAAATACAACCCAAATTGTTAATCAAAACATCTCTCCTGCTAAAACGTTTTGATCCTGTTTCATCCAGACGAGTGTTAAGTGCTCAACGACACAAACAACATGACAAATACCTGAGCTGTTCTACAAAGGCTACCAAAAAATCTTCCATTTTAATAAAAGCCTTGTTAAATAGCTCTACGCTTTCCCTTTTCACAGACAACTTCACCCCACTTCTTTTCAAGTGTCAGCTACAGTCTTTTAAGCACCATCCAGAAAACTGTTTCATCCACCCTCCAGTCCACTGCCAACATTCCACCAGCAGCTGCTGAGGCAGTGCCGCCCAACAAGGCTCGCTCTTCTGCCAGGGTAATTTTTCTCACACCCCAGAGAGGGAACAGATCGGAGCTTTCGACAACGGCTCATGGCGCTCAGACCTAGAAAGAAAACACACAGTTGGTATTAACACCAAGAATTATTTGCTCGGCGCTAGTAGCCAGAGGAGCACTGGGACGGTTTCGGCACAAGTCCAGTAAAACCCCTGCTACTTCTGCATCGCTTCTGAAATCCAACTTTTCTTTAAGTGTCCACAAGCGGTCAGTATGATTCCCCATATAAATCCCCGTTTTCCTCCTCCTCCTATCGAGGCTTTGCTTTCTCTTTTTTTTCAGAAAAGACGGGGGCCCTTCCACATCTGGCCTGGTGGGAGGTGTCNTGGAACACGATGATCTTCAAGGTCCTTTCCAACCCTGACCATTCTACGATTCTATGATCTCTTCGCCGGCACAGACATCGCCAGCCCAGGAAGAACGGGAAGGCTCTCAGCGAGACGCAGGTCGGGCCGACGGGCTGGAACC
>VZRU01000730.1:0-18188 GCA_013398155.1 Pedionomus torquatus
CTCTCTCAGCCTGTCCTCATAGGAGAGGAGATGTCCACCTGGGCCCTCCCTTTTCTCTTCCCTCTGCCATGTCCATCCCAGCTACATCTTTAAGCAATGGGGCCCCAGTATCCATTGACTCCACCAGTCCCAAATTTCAGGCACAATGGGCAGGGGGGCATTTTTCCAAGGTAAGACCAGGTGTTGCGTTGAGCCACCGTGCCCCTTACGCAGCAGGAGAAGAAGGGACCGAATGCTCATCACAAGAGGAAGGACAGACTGCTGAAAAAACAATAAATAATTTTTTAAAAGAGTCTTTGAAAAAGTATTGAAGATGCTGTACAAGAGCCTGATGCTTTTATACGAGAACTTTTCTAGCCGTAAAAAGCAGACAGCGGGATTTCACACCAGTTGGTGGCAGAATCCATAGAACCAGGACGGAGAAATCTCCAACGTGTTCCACGTCTAGTCTTGCTGCGTGCAGGGAATCAGAGCAAAACCCACCGGCCACATCCCTACCGCCAAGAGAAATTGTCCTCTGGTTTTGAGGGCCATCAGCCGGTCCCGGGAGCCCTCGACTAAAGCCTTAGTTTATGATGGGAAACCAGATTTTCAAACCTCTGTTTGAAGCAACTCCTCCAGATCTGCCGTATTGAAGGGTTTAGAGAAAATGTGATTAGTCGCCAGCCTTCAGCCAGGACCATAAAAACGCTGTGATCATTCGATATGTTTATTGGAAGGAGGATGCGTTTCTTCGGGCAGCGAGATGGGTGGCACGTGGAATTCATCAAAGGGCAAAAATCCCAACTTTCCTCTTGTTTCTACCAGCATAAATCACCTCTTCCTTGGGGGAAACCTTCTCCAAGAGCAGAACCGGGCTCAACCATCATATTTGCTTTTCACGGGGGTTGTGTAAGTTTACAACCAAGAGTATCACAGCGATAGATGCAAAGTCAGCTGCAACTGCATCTCCTTGATGTTAATGTCGTGCTCGGGAGCCATTATAAAAAATGAATATGGTGGCGTTAAGTGGCATATTTGGGTATTTTTCTCTATTTTTATTTTTTTTTTCCAAAATAGGAACCTGACACGCAGAAACTGAATACACAGCATGGTTAAACCGCATCGGAGCCAGCAGAAAATGGACTTGAAGTGAAAAAGAATGGTTGGAGATGGCAGAGGGTGCCGGCCAGAGCCAAACAACAGCTCCGAAGGCAGATTTGACAAGGGAAGAGCGAATGAATACACGAAACTCGAGCCTCCTAGCGAGCGCAATAGCCCGAAACAATGCAGAATTGTTAAAACAAAAAGAAAAAAAAAAATACAACAAATAAGTCCAGAGCGGTCTGGTTTCTTGCCAAGAGGGTTTTCACATGATTGAATATAATAAAATAAAGTGTTGGCAGGGCTCTGCCTGAAGATGATGGGATGGAGAGGAAGAAATGACAGCGAAGGTTGGGGCGGGNTGGGGGAGGCGAATTGCTTCGTGTCGTTCCCTGAGTGATGCCCGGCGAAGTGCCCGGGGTCCGCAGGATGCAGGCAGTCATCTTCAAAGCACCGGGGGCCTGCGGTATTGATCTCAAGTGGAAAATATGCAGTGATGTATAGCGTAACCAGCCATGGGCCGGCCGGCAGGATGAAGAGAATCTTTTCTTAGAAAAGAAAATCGAGTGTAACAGCGGGTCGCAGCGACTGTACCCGCCTGCTGATGTTGCACGCGAGCCCCGCTCCGCCTGATCCCAGCTGGCAAGAAGGGAAGGAAGGAGGGAAGGGGAGCTACTGCCGCAACAAGCCCGTTTCGGAGAGATGAGGCTCAATTAGGAACATCTGCCTCGCATGCCCGGGATCCCATCCCATCTCCAGAGCCTCCTGGAGAACATTGGAAACCCAAAGTTTTTCACTGTTTTACTCTTACATCCCCATTTCAGGCCTTTTTGCAACCAAAAAATAGGAAGAGAGAAGGGGATTTTTGGCTCGGCAGCAGGGGCCACCAAGGGGGTATTGTATCCCCGGGACTTAATGCAGAATTTTTGGGGCAAAGTAGGAATATTTGGGGTTGTCACTGGCAGGTGCCTGTTATCCATCAACATACAAACCAAGCACAGCTACACAGAATCACAGAATCAACTGGGTTGGAAGGGACCTCTTAAGATCATCTAGTCCAACCAATGGGAAAAAAAAAAAACAAACCACCAACCAAAACAACAAACAAACAAACAAACAAACACCCCAAAAATCACCACATCAAACACACCATCCAACACTAATCCATATTCCTGAGTCAACTTCTCTCTTGAATCCCTCCAGGGATGGCGCCTCAACCACCTCCCTGGGCAGCCCATTCCAATACCTGACAACCCTTTCAGTAAAGAAATATTTCCTAATATCCAACCTGAACTTCCCCTGCCGCAACCTGAAGCCATCACCCCTTGTCCTGTCATCTGTAACTTGGGAGAAGAGACCAACCCCCGCCTCTCTGCAGCCTCCTTTCAGGGAGTTGGAGAGAGCGAGAAGGTCTCCCCTCAGCCTCCTCTTCCTCAGGCTGAACACCCCCAGCTCCCTCAGCCTCTCCTCATAAGATTTGTGCTCCAGACCCCTCACCAGCTTCATTGCCCTTCTCTGGACCCGCTCCAGCACCTCAATGTCTTTCTTCCCATAGCTGTGTGCTGGGCAAAGCTCCTCGTTTTCTCCAGTGGCTTCTGGGGGTGAAATGATGGGGGCTGAGCAGAGGGGGCAAGAGGAGAAACAGCATCTCTGAGAGCATCCACTGCACTTAGAATCAATGAAACACAGAAAGGTTTGGGTGGGAAGGGATCTTCAAAGGCCATCTAGTCCACCACCCTGCCACGAACAGGGACATCTTCAACTAGGCAAGGTTAGTCCAAGCCCCCTCCAACCTGCCCTTGAACCCCTCCAGGGATGGGGCAGCCACAGCTTCTCGGGGCAGCCTGTTCCAGTGCCTCACCACCCTCACACCAAAGAAGTTCTTCCCCATCTCCCCTCTTTCAGTGTCAAACTCTTCTCCCTCATCCTAGGGCTCCCCTCCCTCATCAAGAGTCCCTCTCCAGCTTTCCTGGGGCCCCTGAGGGACTGAAAGGGGCTCCAAGGAGACCTTGGAGACCTTCTGCAGACTGAACCTCCCCAACTCTCTCAGCCTGTTCTCCCAGCAGAGAGACTCCAGCCCTTGGAGCCTTTTTGTGGCCCATGATGCCTGCTGGGACCCTTGAACACACCAGGTTCATAGCTCAAAGACACTAAAAGTTAGAGCTGAATGTGTTCAGGTGGGGTGGGAGATGAGCAGCAGAGAACACAACATCTGGATGAGTATTGCCAGATGGGACATCACAGACACCACTGGTCATTTCTTGGCTGATGGTAAATGAAGCACAGGTTGACCTGTTTGGGTGCAAACACCCATAGTTTAGTCCCCGTTTATCTCACCTGCTCACGAGACAATGCAGATGTCAACATCTGGGATGGGGGCTCCTGCTGAACGGTGGTGGGATGCCCAGGGCAGCTGTCCCACTGCAGGGTAAGTTCAACCTTTCTCAGCCCCTGAGCAGCAGCTTTTTAATGAGATGAGCTGAAAAATAGCATCCTTCAGGCCAAGGAAACCAGAGCTGCGTAATAGTCTGCTTATCCCAGAGTCACCCTGCACACAGTCTAGAGTGAGAGAAGAAGCCAAGAGGAAATGTAATTAAAGCAAAAAAAAAAAAAAAAAAAAAAAAAGAGGATTGAGATCAAAATTGCCAATTTGGCTCCGATTCTGAACTTCCCCAACTGGAGAAATTCAAATCTGCAATTCTGATCCGGACCACTTACCAGGATGGCTTCTCTAAAGAACGGGGCTCCTGGTCTTCCTCGGGTACAACCTTGACCAAAATAATATTAGAGGTTACGGAGAGCACGTCCTGGAGGTGCCTGCCCTTCCAGCACACAAATTGCCCCGGGCTCGTGGACGAGGTGGGACTTTTAATTTCGCTCAGAGCGATGCCTTGGGTTGCTTCCAAGTCCTGGTCAATCAAAAAGCTTCTCGGGGCTGCGCGGGGTCAAAAATCTTCTCTAGAGAAAGAGAAAAGCTCCTCAAGCAACCCCCAAAATGCCAAGGGAGGGCACGTGGCAGAAAAGCCAGAGCAGGAGGCGCAACGCAGCCGGTGAGGTTTGGGACTGACAGAATGACATTACGGAGAATGTGCAGTTCCAGAATGAAGCAAAAATTAAAAAAAAAAAAAAAAAACCTGCAAAAAACTTTACTAAAGATGATAATTGCTTTTATGAGAGCTGCCAAGGATCTGTTGGCAAGGGACTGAAAATGAGGCAGAATAAAGGAGGAGAGGGAACAGTGCAGTGAAGAAATTAATGGTGGGAGTGGTGCCTTTTCACATTTAATTCTCCTTTTAAATTTACTGTTAGAAGGGGCTGCTTTTTGGGGGAACTCATTGACAGCGACACTTCCCAATTTGCTCTCCAAAGCTAGATTCAAAACCACTCATCCTTGCCACATCCATCCAGGAAGGTAAATAAAATTATCCTCCTTTCAACACGAGGTGGTGGGAGCGAAGCCTCGGTCAGACCCGCAGGCTGAGGGAATCAGGGACCTTCAGGGATTCGCACCAGTTTCCATCATCGGCCAGTTTGCCCAGGAAAGCTTCGCCACCGCTTCCCAGGCTCGGCGACAGGCGTGACCAAGAGCCAGGAGATGAACTGAGGAAGTCTGAACTCCTGTTTCATGCTACGAGCCCAAATTGCACTGATTTCAGTTGAAAAAAAGGGGTCCCATGCACACACTAGGCACACGCTCCTGAGGAGCTCAGCCCAGTATCTTCTGTGACCGGGTCCCAGTCCTTCAGAGGAGTCTGGGAAGTAGGAAACACTGGAGCCAGGAGAAAATTTGATTAGATACCAGAAAGAAAATTCCATACTGTGAGGGTGGTGAGGCACTGGAACAGGCTGCCCCGAGAAGCTGTGGCTGCCCCATCCCTGGAGGGTTTCAAGGCCAGGCTGGATGGGGCTTGGAGCCACCTGGTGTGGTGGGAGGTGTCCCTGCCCAGGGCAGGGGGGTTGGAACTTGATGATCTTTAAGATCCATTCCAGCTTGAACCATTCTACGACTCTAAAAAACCACTGCATGGACACGAGCACTGGGAAGGCGGCAGATTTGATTTCCCCTGTGCCATCAGCCAACGCAGCAAGGTGCAAAATTGGCTGGAGGTGCCAACAGAGGGGAAGTCAGTAGCTGTGCAGGAGCCAGGAAAATCAAGGAATCATGGAATCACAGAATCCCAGGTTGGAAGGGACCTCACGAGTCCAACCTTTGTCACACGGGTGGGCTCAGTCCCTGAAACCAATGTCTTTGAAACTCCAAAATAGTGGTTTCCAGTGCATGCAGGATGTCCTGAGCAGGGGCATGCCAGGAACCTGGTGGTCTCTGGGGATCCCCCGAGCTCCTGAGCGGCTTTACTGGTCCTGGGTCCTCTTCATGCGGGAAGGTGTTTGGCCCGGAGGTGTGAAACACTTGGCTGCACTGGGAGAGCTGCCACCACCACCACTCCCCATCACCGGCCTTCACTGGTCAGCAGCGGATTAATGGGATTTTAACAGCAAAACCCCTAATATCATCCTAAATATTGAGAAGACTCATCTACTGACGTGGCTGGATCTACATCAGCCTTCCTGGGTTCACTGGTGCCTTATTTCATCCCAAATATTGAGAAGACTCATCTACTGATGTGGCTGGATCTACATCAGCCTTCCTGGGTTCACTGGTGCCTTATTTCTCACACCCCTCTGTACAGCAGCTATTCCAGCAATTCTCTGCAACGGGGAATTTTCTTGGGATGAAGCGTTTTTCCTCATACGATTCTATTTGCGCAAATACAAAAATGAGCACCATTCCATCGCCCTGAATGCTCTGTCACCCCCTAAAATACCAGTCACGCTCCGGCAAGGGGGTTCGTTAGAGGCACAAAGATTCATTCATAGCCACGCCATTTCCTCGTTAGAATAAAATTTCGGGATTTTTCTCGTCCTCCCCCCCATAGGTCACACAACTCGGAATGCCACACGCCTGACGTCTTCAGTGATGACAAGGGCCGCGTCTTTCATCTGTTGTTTAACGGCGTCTGGAGGCTGCTTATCTCGTTATTATCTCCCAGCACGATGGTATCGAAGGAGGCTGAAAGAAAAACCACTCCATCTAAAGGGAAAATCTAGAATCGGAAGTTGTCGAGGCTGCTTCTAATCTGCAGGATGATCCTTTTCCATTCCACTAATGATTTTAAAGAGATGAGTTTTCTGGCCTGGGCATTAGCTATTCATGAAGCAGCCCCATTCATCTGCAGACCCGCTGATGCTGGTTACTGCAGGATGGCACAAGCAGATTGTACCGTTATTTTACATTTTGCTAATCCCTGCCTAGATCCTAATGTAAATTAGGGCATTTCTTTGTTTCCTTTCTCCTCCTTAGGGCTACAAAGGGCAGTTTGAGAGGTGGGGTTAACTACCACAGGGTTACATTGACCCTGCCAGCCTCCTTTTAACCATAATATACATTATTTAACCATGATATACATTTTTTAACCAACATACACATTTTTTAACCATGATATACCCTTTTTAACCATGATATACACTTTTTAACCATGATATGCAGACTTTTAAGTAGGGCCTGAACCAATAGGACAAAGGGCAATGGTTTTAAACTAATTTCAGACCAGATAAAGGAAGTAATTTTTTTCCAACGAAGGTGGTGAGACCCTGGCCCGGGTTGCCCAGAGAAGCTGTGGCTGGCCCACCCCTGGAGGGGTTCAAGGCCAGGTTGGAGAGGACTCTGAGCAACCTGATCTAGTTGAAGACACCCCTGCCCATGGCAGGGGCTTGGAGCAGATGGCCTTTAAAGGTCCCTTCCCATTCAAACCATTCCATGATTTGATGATTTTACTATTAGGGGATGGGAAAGGGGTTGGCATAAGGTTGGCCTCCTACCTTGGCTCCTGGTACTCACCTTCCAACCCTCCAGCCTATTTTTACACCATCTAAAGAGGTAACAGCCTCCAATGTCGGTGGAGAAGCCCCGCTGGGGTTGTGATACGCAGTTTGGGAGGGAGCATTGCCCACTCCCTGGCAGAGGAACCTGAACCCTGGAGCTCTCCAAAGGGCAAATACCTTGGCAGAGTTGCAAAACCCAAAAGAGTCTGGCTTGGAGGTGCCCATGCTGCTTGTCTTAGTGAAGCATCAAGCTGTTTGACCTGCAAGGATGAAGGAGAGACTCGTGAACTACAAATTCATGGAGATTTTACTAATGCAGGCTGAATTACTGGCAGAAATCACATCAGCACACAGCCTTCTTTTTTATTAGCCCAGCATTTCTACTTTTGAGCTTTCTACTGGGTTCTTCTCCCCCATGGCAAAGCCCCAGATTGCCTTTCCAGGGGACCTGGCATGCCATGCAGTGGGCAAGGTGCCTCCTCGGGGGACTCCTTCTCCTCCTCCACCTCCCCATGGGTCGCTGTGTTCTCCCTCTTCTCGGCATCCCTCCTCTTGCAGCACAGCTGCTGCTGGAGAGGGTGTTCAAATGCCTGTCTGCTCACTCACTACCGGGTGAAGATCCTGGATTTTTTACAATATAGATATATATTTTTTGGGTAATCCAGGGGTATTTTTCCTGCTTCCCCATAGTTACCTGCAGAGCATCACCTCACCTACAGAGCATCACCTCCACTGTGCATTAGTCCTGCAGAGAGGACCAGATGAAAATCATTGCATTTTGCCCCTCCTGCTCATATTAATTCTGGTGAGGCTGGCAATGAAATAAAGGGTTATCCTTTACCAGGCACTGCCTGGACTCCCCTTTCTGACAAGTGCAGTCCCAGGAGCCACGGTCCTGGCCCCAGGGGCTGCCAGCACCAGTCCTGCCAACAACACAGCATCCCACACCATCTCCATGTGGGGCTGGGGTCCTCCTCCTTCTCAACCTGCACCTATGATTTATTATAGCTCCTTCTTCATCTACAGAAATCAGAGAGATTCATGGTTGCACGGACAAAAGATCAGCCGCAAAGTCCAGCTCTCCCCACAGAGCTGCGGAAACCGGAGCTTTGTTTTGCACCTAACAAATTGCATTTGTCATTATGCTGCCAAGAAACAGTAAGAAAAGGAAGAAAAATAAGGAGGAAAGAAATACATTTTTTACAGCGAGCACAATCAGTCACTGGCACAAACTCCCCAGGGATGTGGTGGATTCCCCATCACTGGTTTTCAAGATGTGACTGGACAGGGTGTTAATAATCCCATCTAGGTCCTTTCCCTGGACCAGATGATCTTTCCATGTCCCCTTCAGCCTGGGCTACTCTGTTTTCTATGGATCTACGATCTCCTGGGCAGGAATTTCTCTAAGCTGAGTCCTTGCCTCTTATGACTCAACCTCGAGCAGAGCTCTGGTCAAATATTCATAACCCGCACTCTTTGCAAGCCACAATTTACACCAATTCTATGCTAATACCAGGTTTGCATCAATTTAACTACGCCAGCATGGCTGTGCCAACGCTGGAGTCCTCAGTCCAGGTAAGACCTGCCCTGGTCTGAAACACCAGCTTTGGCAGAAGTTTGAACCATCCCCATTTAATTGTGCAGCCTGGCAGCTCTAAAACCAAGGGCTTAAGTCAGTATTATTAGCTAATTTGGCAGATAACACAGTATTAAACTCAGGAAAGGGGGGAAGATTAAGGAATTTCAGCAGAAGCGGGACAGTGAAACCAGCAGAAAGCAAAGAGCTGTGTTGGAAGGAGCACCCGAAGCACCGTGTGTCTGCAGGGAAACAAAGCGGATTTGGGCATGAAAAGCTGAAAGTAGATTTTATACACTAAGCTGCCTGCGACCAAGATTCCTGTATGTCTTTTCACTTCTCATCCATTGACTTGGATCTCAGGGATAATATTTTAAATCCTGAGCACCTTCACGGTGATTTTATGTTTGACAAAGGTCCTGGCTGGTTTTGGTGGGAGAGAATCAGACCTTCCAGGAGAAAACACACTTATTTTATGCTTTGTAAGGCACCGTGTCACCATACACCCATTAAACAAAGAAAAGCAATACACAGGCTCACCAAAAGAGGGAAAATGGAACATCCTCTTCCCCTGACCTCCAGTTCCATCTTCGAGTTACCTGTATTTTTGGAACTACTGCTACAATCAGGTGGCAAAGACATTGGTGCAGTTCGCCTGTGTACGCTCACAGAGGAGGTTTGAGGCAAGCCAGGCTCTCTGCCTCCCTTGCTGGCTTGTTTCCACTCAGAATTCAGCAACTGGAGAACTATTATTGGATATTTCATACATAGCAGATGGCTCTGCATTTGCTGAATCCTAAATGAAAATCACTAAGCCAGCAAGAAAATAATATTCCCTTTTTTTATTTTTTTATTTTTCTATTTTTTTTCACTGTCCTTGGACTTGCTGTGGTCTCTCTGGGAAGAAAGCACCGCTTCCCCGGGGAGGCCAGCCGCACCATTCGAGAAGCGCCGCGACTGCGAGAACAAAAGGGATAGAAGAAAGAATAAGTATTTCTCCGACGTGAAATGTTAGATTAATTTGTCATCTGCATGGGCAGAGAGCGCGCTGCGTGGCTGTAGCAGCAGTAGTTCTCTGATGTGGAAGATCAAGTACAAAGATGAGAAATCAAACCTCTAAGGGAACGGGGAGGCAGAGTTAAAAAAAAACAAGAAACCAACAAAAAAGAACCTGAGACGTGCCGGGGAGAAATCCTGACACAGAGAAAAGTTCCTTCCCTGAGCTAAGGAGCAAGGTTTTGATGCCAGGATCTCAAAGCACTATGCAAACACAAATTAAACCTTGTGATCTGGTACTTTGGTCAGCATTGTTATCCTCAATTCTACCAGTGAGGAGACAGACACAGGCAAGTTCAGCGACTTTCTCAGACTTTCAGGTCACGTCTGAAGCGTAGCTGCGTCCACAACTGCCATCCCCAGCTCCCAGCCCTGTCCTTCCAACACAAACCCTGCCCCACTCGGAGCTGGTTCCTCAGCTCTTTGCAGCAAGAAAACACCAGAAGGCTCCTCCCAGGACAATCTCTGCTCTCCTCTGCTGAGCAAAACACGAAGAACCCCTCTTCCCCTCCCTCCCAGCAAACACGAGACCCAAGCCCTATACTCTTAATTCAGGTAATATCCTCTGGCATAACCCTCCAGTAGCAGAATTTCCCCAATTATCCCAAACCACATCTATCACGACGGTTTCAACTGATGCACAAAACTGTGGGGTGAAGAAATATTAGCTACACGGACATTTCCAACAGTACAGTGTTTCATTCGCTATTTCATTGCCTATTTATAAAACCATTTAAGTTGGGAAAAACCTTTAAGACCATCAAATCCAACCGTAATTAATTTTTACTCTGTAGCCAATGGGCTCTTTCCCATGAGGAGGCGTCGTATCAGTAAGGGGATTGCAGCAGCCTTTTCTTACAGCATTTCCTCTGTCTTTTCAGCAAGGTAAATGCTGCACAAAGAGCCGATGCAGAGTAAGGTTGTGCTTTCTAAGAAGCCCATCAACAACTCTAATACCAGCATTCGCGGCCCCTTGGCAGATCTCCCCAGCAGCAGGGTTAACCCAGCCAGCTTTTCAGAAGGAGAAAGAAGATGACGTGCCGCTTCCAAGAGCATCTCACCTCCTCCCAGTCTGCTGTTGGTAGCGCTGCCTGATTTGTTTGCAAGGGCAGAGCCAAAACCACTAATAAAACTTGCATTCAAAAAATTGAATAAAGAAGTGGAAAGTCTCCATAAAAATAAAGAATCACTTTACAGTCCCTTTGGGCTTTTCTTCTTTTTCTCTTCCTATTCTCCACTTTTTTTGTTGCTGTAATTTTCCTCATTTAATGTGTTTTCTTCAGACTGGTTTTCATCCCGCTGCTTCATTAAAATGTCCTCCATGAGATGCAGTTCTTTTCCAACTTGACCTTTAATTCTTCAGATTTCTCACTGTTTCTTTTTCCCCACTCTTTCGCTTCTATCCTCCTCCGTGTCTCTACCACCACAGCACCCAAACTCTTCCTAATAATTTCCAAATCCATCCCCACAACACCAACCCTCCGGAAGAGAAATTCTGCAGACTGAGGAGTGTGACTTAGAGGAACTGAGGCAGCGATTTGCATCCTCTGGTGTTAAGATACCTTGTGGTGGGGTGGAAATGAGAGACCTGGCTGCACAGAGCTCTCCATGAAAAGCCAAGACTTCCCAAGAGGTCAGCTCGCTCAAGGGTTCGTGGCATTGAAGATGGATGGGACAACTCAACACGCTGAGGGGCGGGATGCTGTTCAGAGGGACCTGGACAGGCTGGAATCTGGGCCTTTACAAACCTCACGAAGTTCAACAAGGCCAAGTGCAAGGTCCTACCCGTGAGTTGGGGCAATCTCAAGCATAAATCCAGGCTGGGCAGGGAATGGATGGAGAACAGCCCTGAGGAGAAGGACTTGGGGTGTTGAGGGATGAGAAGCTCAACGTTAATTTTGTGTTAAACTTCTAGTGACAGGGAGAGATGCAACAGAAACCTGGTGATTGCCCTTGGGGGGGACAGCACTGGTGGTGGAAAGGATGGCAGTGGTATCGGTGGTGACTGAAGATCCCCAATTAGTGGGGTATTGCTGTGGTAGCATCAATCCTCTTCTCTTTTTCCTAACACCAAAACCCCCAGCACCAGCACAGGCTGGGGATGGAGGGATGGAGAGCAGCCCTGAGGACGCCTTGGGGGTGTTGGTGGGTGAGAAGCTCTACACGAGCCAGCAAGGCGTGCTGGCAGTCCAGAAAGCCCCTCACCCCCTGTGCAGCATCCCCAGCAGCATGGCCAGCAGGGCCAGGGGGGAGGCTCTGACTCTCTGCTATCCTCTCCTGACTACTTCTCCTCCTTATTCCCACTATTCTTCCAATCTGATCTTATTCCTCTATCTCCCTCCCCATAGCAGGCATTCCCCTTCAGGATGGAGACCCCATGGGTTTTTCCTGCACCACTAAGGTCTCTTCTGTCCTCTTTCTGACCTGTCATCTCCTTGTCTTTCCTTTTCTCTTGGTCACTTAACAGCTCACCTGCACACTTGCGGCGCAGCACAGGAGTGGTCTTTCTGAAGTCAAGAGCTGCAATCCTGCATCAAAAACCTGACAGGAGAAACAAAAAGTAGAAATAAAGGGTTGGCTTTCATCTTGACTACTAACATTACTGCTGCTTAAGATTCTGCAGTGTGTCTAGTTTTTAATGCATTTATTAAAAGCCTGATTGGGAGAGGTGCAGCAAAGTGCTTGAAGCACCATCCCTGGAGGTATTCAAAAGACAGGCTGACATAGTGCTTAGTGACACGGTTTAGTGACGGGTTTTTATCAGAATTAGGTTGATGGTTGGACTAGATGACCTTAAAGGTCCCTTCCAACTCGGACAATTCTATGATTCTAAAGACAGGATGTGGGGGAGAGGCTTGATTTGACAGTGCCTAGAGAAAACACAGGCAGGAATCAATGCAAATCAAATCAGCAGCATCATGGTGGCAGGTAACACGGGTGGGAATTGCAACGGAGTACACACCTGGAGAAAAGCTCCATCTTTCAGGAAAAGGACAAGCTCATCATTGTAGATAGATCTGTGAAGAGCTCTGCTCAGCGAGCAATTTGATAGAAGACAGGCAGGCAAATTCTCCGGCTGCACAAAACCTAGTATGTAGAGGAATCGTATCTTCTGTCTTCGTAGAAATTCCCAGCTGCACGTCTCTAATCCTGGCTCAAGCAGGGTATCGCAGAACTGGAAGGGATTCGCAGGTCCTCAGGGCAACAATCATGATCCTCCCAACAATAATAAGTAGTACACGGGGGCAGGCTGACTGCATTTTGTTATGTGATGAGGAGAACAAAAGATGACGTTTAGGCCCAAACAGTCTGATTACGGGATGCTGAGCTAACTGCAGCGCTGCTATGGCTTGGGGTCACCAACTCTCAAACTAACTCCACAGAAAGATTTCTTGCTGACGGGCAGTTTGCTCACATGTCTCTTAACAACCTGCTCCCGTTTCGTTTACAGGACTGGAACTTAAATCAACCTGGACATTGGCTTTTACATAATCTATGTTTACGCTGACAGGTATTTTCGTGGTTTGAGGCCATTGCTGAGGGAGCCTGCTGTGCGATCTCAACAGCAAACACTTGCATTTGCGTTCAAGCTGTAGCAACGATAACAAGATTCTCCAGGTTTAATCCTTTTTCTTGTACAAAATTCACACATTTCTGCTGCTTTTCTCCATGTTTTATGATCTAAATATAATTAAATAATAAGAGATAAATATTATTATTAATAAAAATATAAACAAACAACAATAATATTTAAAATATTATTAAAGTTTCATTTAATTCCTAAATTTGACATCTCTGTTCATCAAAAACGCTGTGTGGTACCACCTAATTCAGGCAGTTCTTGGTTGGAGTTTCTACACCAAAGGAGTTAAAAACTTTCAGCTCATAAACCAGTATCACTTAGGCCTTTCACGATGTCAAGTGCACCCAACCCAGTCCTGAGTCCAGGCTGTAAATATTTCCTTTACCGAGGGGCCACAGTTTTGCTGGACTTTACTGTCAGAAAAAGAAAAGAAAAAGAAAAAGAAAAAGAAAAAAGAAAAAGAAAAAGAAAAAGAAAAAGAAAAAGAAAAAGAAAAAGAAAAAGAAAAAGAAGCAAGCAAAGTATATTTTGTGATGCGAGAGTGGGGCACCCTGCTGCCTTATTGCCACTGGGGGCAGGGGCTTGTCTTGCTAAACCTCTGAGTTTTTGTTTCTCAGGAAGGATCCTTGATTTCAAAAGGAGAAAGCTGTGATCTAAACATGTTTTCACCTCGGTTTCAGTCACCACTGGATTAATTCTGGTTTCAGTCATCACTGTACTCTGGGATCTTACATTCCATTTAACCTTAGGTTGGGACATTCTCCATTCACGTCTCGGGTCACTTGGATGCCCAAACTACATTATAATTCCTCCTCATCTACAATATTTTTTAACCAGTTGGGATAAGGAAAACCCCTCCAGGTCGATTTATTACCATTTTTAACCCCAACACTGTACCTTCCACGAGCTCAGAAACGGCAGCATCCCCAAGTGTTGACATTAAAGATCCTTCGCGCCAACTTTCTCTCCTCTTCAAAGCAGCAGAGGGGGCTACAGAGGAAGCACCTGCACCAACAGAAACAGTTACCCAGGTTTGAGGCTGGAATTGCTTCAAACTGCATCTGCTTTCCCTGCCCTTGCTCTGCTCCGGTTCTTTTTCCCCTCTGACTTCACCCGTAGCTGTTGGCCATCAAGGAATGTTATCAGCTGTACACAAATGGTGAAAGAAAAGTCACCAAAGCAGAGAAAAGATTTAATATTCAACGGCTCTTTGTTCTGCTTCTGCGCTGCCGTGGAGGACAAAACAGAGAACATTTTGTTCACGATCTGTAAATTTCTGGTAGTGACAAGGTACCCATCTTCCCTTTGCTGGTTGGAAAGGACAAAGAGACTCATCCCCTTCAACTGCAAACACCGCTCCCCGTTTATCCTGCATTTTGTATTCCTGAAGCACCACCTCTACCTCTTTTCTCCTCTCCTTGACTGCTTCCCCTGTTTTCTCTTGCATTTCTAATCACTCCTGGTGCATCCGTTATCCAGGTTAAAGCATCTGCCTCTGCGGGGGTCTCCGGTACAAGTAAGGACCTAATTAACTGCGCAGGATTTCACAGAGGCCAAGAGCTTAGCAGACCCTGGGCACGCTGAGGCATTTCTGAGGATAGCAAGAAACCAAGGACCCTCAGGGAAAAAGCCAAGAAAGTTTTTTGAGAAAAAAAAAGAACATTTTTTTCTTTTACTTTGTGCTTCAAGGTGCAGCACTGGTCCTAACGGAGAGGCAATGGGAAAGATTTTGTGTTAAACTTCTAGTGACAGGGAGAGATGCAACAGGAACCTGGTGATTGCTGGGGGGGGGGGGCAGCACAGATGGTGGAAGGAATGGTGGTGGTACCAGTGGTGACTGAAGATCCCCAAGTGGTGGAATATTGCTGTGGTACCATCAATCCTCTTCTTTTCTTCCTAACACCAAAACCCCCAGCACTGGCACAGGCTGGGGATGGAGAGCAGCCCTGAGGAGAGGGCCTTGGGGGTGTTGGTGGGTGAGAAGCTCAACACGAGCTGGCATCATGCACTGGGAGTCCAGGAAGCCCCCCAGCCCTTGGGCTGCATCCCCAGCAGCGTGGCCAGCAGGGTGTGTGTGTGGGAATTCTGCCCCTCTGCTCCACTCTGGGGGGACACCCCCCTCCCAGTGCTACCTCCAGCTCTGGGGCCACCAACATCAGGGGCTCATGGGGCTGTTGGAGTGGGGCCAGAGGAAGTTACAGAAATGTTGGGAGGGCTGGAGCCCCTCTGCTGGGAGGACAAGCTGAAAGAGTTGGGGGGTTCAGCCTGAAGAAGGGAAGGCTCCGGGGAGACTTTTGAGCCCCTTCCAGTCCCTCCAGGGGCTCCAGGAAAGCTGGAGAGGGACTCCTGATGAGGGAGAGAAGCCCTAGGACAAGGGGGAAGGGTTTGACCCTGAAAGAGGGGAGATGGAGCTGAGATGTGGGGAAGAACTTCTTTGCTGGGAGGGTGGTGAGAGCCTGGCCCAGGCTGCCCCGAGAAGCTGTGGCTGCCCCATCCCTGGAGGGGTTCAAAGGCAGGTTGGAGGGGCCTTGGAGCACCTGGTGTGGTGAGAGGTGTCCTTGCCCAGGGCAGGGGGTGGGATCTGACAGCCTTTAAAGGCTCCTTCCCACCCAAATCATTCTGTGATTCAATGATTTTAATGCCCTGAGAGGAGGGAGACGGAGGTGCAGGAGCAGAACCTGATGTTGCACCCTGTTGGAAACAAGGGAGTGAAGCAGATGGACCAACAGATCCGCCCAACAGCGCCAGGTCTTGTGTTCCTCACGGAACTACTCATGGGTTTTAAGATAAGCACTTAAGTGCCTATTGGCTGCATGAGGGCTTTAGTGCTCTTCAAACTAGTGAAGCAGATGATACTTCAAAAGCATTAAAAGTAGGTTAAGGAAAAGTATTTCGCAGACAGAGTAGATGTCTGAATAAAACTGACAGTCTTTAAGTGCAGATGAGTAAATAGAGGGGGTTCTCAGTGGGATCATCTCCATAGGGTTACAGAACAGCTCTGCTTTATTCCCTGTTCAGCACTTGGTGTCTCCTGCACGATTGCCAAAAAAGGACAAGTTATACCAACTCCGGTGGGAGTTCTCATTCCACTCACCAACGGCTTGAAACAATCAATTCTTTTCTACACAGGCCACCTGAAAGCCAACAACAAGAAAAATACTGTCAGGACAGAAAGAGAAAAAAAAAAAACCTCTTTTCTTCTATATTCACTATTATCCAATTGGCCAAGCACACGAGAATCAGAGTTGAATCCCAGATACAGGCAAGTACAGGCCATATCTGCAGGCTGGGCACCTTCTCCCCTTAATCATCTACAACCAACTCCTTCGCAACCGATGACTCCACTCCAAGGGTCGCTTTATATTTTACTTCTGTGATTAGTAACACTAAATTGAAAAAGTGTCTTTATTTCCCCACCTCCTTTTCTTTTTTGGCCTTTTGCTCAGATGAGATAAGGAAATGAGGTTACACGATTTCCCTTTAGAGTTTATAATCAGCCACACTATTTTAATAATCTACATTTAGTTCCACTTTCTGTTTCTTAAATGCTAGTACAGGCTCCACAATGTTTCAAAAACCAACAAACACGCTCACCATGATTTTTTAAATTATTCTATTTCCTTTTTAAACGTCATGAAATATTTCTGCCGACATGAAGTTTTGTAAATCTTTTAAAAAGTAACTTCATTTCTGACTTCAAGCTGACACTGGGCATTATAAAAAAGCAGCTTTTAAAAAACACTCCGAATTAGCTGGAGCAACTTTTTCACCCCAAAAGAGATCAGCAGCTCTAGGAATCCGTCGGCAGGAAGCATTGTGTGTGACCAACCCACCACTCAGGAGCTTTCCTAGCGGTAGTAAATATAAAGCCTTGGTACCACATACTTGAAAACAACAGGGTACTTTCTGCGTAAGCACCAGTGTCGTTCAAAATGAGTACACCTATGGGTAACAGGCTGCATTTCATCCACTCAGTACAACACCACAACCTCTCTTTTGGAACCAGCCCTGTCATTAACTCGTCCAGCGTTATAAGGAATGGAATATTTATCCTATGAAAGATGGGAATTAATAATAGTAACAACAATAACTTTAGTTAAGTACATAAACACGTTATTAATCATTAACAGAAATCAGCCCATTAATAACGCTTCAAAGCTCTCTAGGAGAGAAACTGTGTAGAAACCAAGATTTCCTCTGTATTTTAAATTCGGCCACTTGTTCTCTATCTTTATTAAACAAAAAAGCAATTGTTTAGGAAAAAAAAAATAATAAATCTGTTGCTATTTTGCATGGCTGTCCCTCTTTTGACACCATCTGTGGTCAGATTAAATGCTGAGATCTGAATCAACAACTCTGCCTTTAATCTCTTGTTGATACTTCTGCACATCGAGAGGTAAAAAAAAAAAAACATTACAGGGGGCCGGCCGGTTGTCCAGGTTTGAGTTATGTCAGTGCCGTCTTAATGAATTTCTTAAGTCAAATGTAAATACGACCCTGGAATGTGGAAGCATACATTTTTTGTTCTCTGAGGTCTAATAAAAACACAAAAGCTTTCTGTGTGGTTCAACATGGCATTAGAAGTGTTCCGCAACATTTCCACCCCCCCGGCCCCCCCTGGACCCTCTGCAGCTTCTGAAGCCGAAATTAAAATATGCTGAGTTTCCGGCAGAACATAAAGCGCTTTCCTTTTAAATTGTTTACAGTTTGCTCTCTGCTGTGCTCGTGCTTGGAGCCCATACCATAAAAAGCCAGCGACAAATCCGAAGCGGTTGCTTTGCAGCCGGGAAAGCAGAAGAAACGTGCGTGGACGGAGAGGGGGTGGGTGGAAGGGCTTTCCTACTGACAGGCGACAACTTGGCGGTGAAAGACCCAGCAAAGTTACAAACCGCATACTTTTGCCCTTGCATCGAGCATAAAATAGGTCACGGCAGAGGGACGCTGTGGCTTTAAGTATTGCCCGGCCTGAGCCGGATTATCATTAGGTTACGTAACTGCTGATGAGCT
>VZRU01000733.1:951-16659 GCA_013398155.1 Pedionomus torquatus
TTCCTAATATCTCACCTGAACTTCCCCTGGCGCAACTTGAAGCCATCACCCCTTGTCCTGTCATCTGGAACTTGGGAGAAGAGACCAACCCCCGCCTCTCTGCAGCCTCCTGTCAGGGAGTTGGAGAGAGCGAGAAGGTCTCCCCTCAGCCTCCTCTTCCTCAGGCTGAACACCCCCAGCTCCCTCAGCCTCTCCTCATCAGATTTGTGCTCCAGACCCCTCACCAGCTTCGTTGCCCTTCTCTGGACCCGCTCCAGCACCTCAATGTCTTTCTTGTGGTCGGGGGCCCAAAACTGGACACAGCACTCGAGGTGGGGTCTCACCAGTGCCGAGTACAGGGGGATGATCACCTCTCGGGTCCTACTCCCCACACTGTTCCTGATCCACGCCAGGATGCTGGTGGCCTTCTTGGCCACCTGGGCACACGCTGGCTCCTGGTCAGACGACAGTCGACCAACACCCACTCAGGGAACATCAGCATCAGATGAAGTCACCGCTTTGAAATTAATGTTATGAACACCACACAGGTCTGGAGCACAACAGTTAAGCTTCAAATCTACCAAGCTTTCCAGAGTAATTGTTTGCGAGCCACATATTTACCATTTTCTAATCCCCAGTGTATCCCATCCCACACCAGTTCCATGCACCACGAGCGCTCTCCGCTCCTGCTTTTCGTATTGGGTGTGATTCAGATGGCGCAGAGCTCCCCAAACGCACCCTGCTACATCCAGAAGGACTCTGACCTGAAACTCAATCCCTCGAAACAATTGGGTCACTGAGAAACGAAACACTAAACCAGAGCTTTTAAACAGGCATTTAAATTAGGAAATTAGTTCTATCAACATGAAGCATTTGAAGTGTCCATCTGTTACGGTAACGCCGCAGGGCTGCCAAGTGCTAAAGGCAGGGACTCCAAATTGGCTGCGCTTCTTTCCAACGTTACATCAAAATCCTGACTCCAACATGCAGGAATTTAACTCCTCCAGATACAAACCAGAAACGCACCAACTACAAATTACAGAGTGGCAATTTTAATACTTTATTCATTAAAGGGCATTCGTTTACTGCCTCACGGCTACGCTGCACCACTCAAATTTTTGTTAGAAGATTTTGATTTCAGTGAGCAGCTTCTCTTCAGTCCAGGTTTGCTCAGTCCCTTCCCTCCAACTTCATCCTTCTTTTCCCCTCGGCTCAAAGTTGGGTACTAACAGCATCTCGGTCCTTCGGGCCCTTCAGCCCAGCAGACAGGATCAGCTGGAGCTTGCAGGGGAACGGACAATTCAACCCCCCACGTCTATAATACCGTTTTCTTTTTGGAGGCCATCACCCGCTCCAGAAGTGCTCCTGCAGCATTCAGCTGAGGAGGAATGTCCCACCAAGAAAGCCCAAGGAAGATAAGTCGTTCCACCCAACTGTACAAGCATTTCCTCGCCGTCACACACCCGCTTCACATAAAAGCAGGAATCTTTCTCAACTCACGCTGAACAATTCCAGTGGAAGGTCCCAAACAATAACAATGGATAATTAAAACAATAATCAGGCTTAGTAAGACAAAAATCAAAAGTAAATTGCCCATCAGGGTTTTTTCAAACTGCCCAGGCCTCAGTAAGAACATGTTTTGGACAGAAGAGAATTTGAACTTGAAAGACCACAGCAAGCTTGTAAGTCATCAAAAAATAAATAATCTCCCCCCTTTTGGTCCCGTGGGATCCTCTGTACAGCTGAGGGATTTTGTGGGACAAGGGAGGGCAGAGCGTAACAGACTTGCTGAAGAGGTAACACGCTAAAGTATTTGGGAATTAGGCATGCTCTTCCGCCGCTAAGCAATTACCCAAACCCAAATCTAACAAATTAAAAAAAAAATTAAAACAAATGAGGAAATCGCAGTTTTCGCAACAGCTAACCCAGTTTTTGCAACAGTTTTGAGAGGCTTAAACGAACCACCCAGCCAGACTTTTCTTTTGTTAAAAGCCCATTATCCCCCTCCCAAAAAAACTTTTCACGTTCTTAGCTGTGGCACGTACGACGTGTTTCACGGCGCGTGGAGCAGCGGCAGCGTGCGGGAGCCCAGCACACCCGCAGCACGCTGGCACGAGGAGACGGTGGAAACCCAGCACTGAGCAGCCCAAACCCAGCGCCAAGAGCCTGAAAACCTGCCATTCTCTTCAGAGCTTACACCTGGGGGAGGCTGGGGTTTTCTGGTCCTATAAAAATATTTAATTTAAAACAATGGAGAAACATGACATAAAGTACAGTGCAAGGTCATCACGGGATGGTAATTAAAGGGCTATCTTGAGTGTAATTCTAGAGGCAACATCACAAGGGAGACAGACACCTTCAAAACAACTTTCCCCCCACGAGTGAGACAACCAGCATCGACCCTCAGCATCTTCCTGTCTCAGAAACCAGTCCTGGATCCTCCCGGGAGAGCTCGGAGGAACCTGGACCTAAACCATCCCGATTTAAAGCTGACCCTTTGGTTACACAGATCTTCAGACAAAGGGCGCTGCTCCAGACCCCTTCCATGTCCCGGCCCACACGGAGGAGGAACATCTGGGCTGAGCACATCAGCCCACAGCTGGTTCAAGGCACATCCCACAGACACTACCCGGCTCAGCACCCGCAGCCTTCAGCGCTCCCACCTTGAAGATACAGGAATGGGAGTGGTGGTGGGACCACCATGAGGATTTAAAAACAAACCAAACAAAACAGTAGGATAATCTATCTGGAAAATACAGCAGTATTTTAACTTGGGGGTGTTCCATGAGGTACAAAATCGAATGAAGAACAACTACAACTCTGCAAAACACCTGCTTCCCCAGCATCACTGCATTCAAAATTGAGGGTGATGCACCAAAATACAGGACAGCACTGAGATGAGAAACCGTGAGCTGAGAAAGCAGGTGTAGCAGGAGGCAATATTACAGAATCACAGAATCCCCTAGGTTGGAAGGGACCTTTTAAGATCATCTAGTCCAACCAATGGGGAAAAAAAAAATATCCAAAAAACCCAACAACCATAAACCCCACCCCACACCACCCAACACTAAGCCATATCCCTGAGCACCAAGTCAACTTCTCTCTTGAATCCCTCCAGGGATGGTGCCTCAAACCCCTCCCTGGGCAGCCCATTCCAATACCTGACAACCCTTTCAGGAAAGAAATATTTCCTAATATCCAACCTGAACTTCCCCTGGCACAACGTGAAGCCATCACCCCTTGTCCTGTCATCTGTAACTTGGGAGAAGAGACCAACCCCCGCCTCTCTGCAGCCTCCTTTCGGGGAGTTGGAGAGAGCGAGAAGGTCTCCCCTCAGCCTCCTCTTCCTCAGGCTGAACACCCCCAGCTCCCTCAGCCTCTCCACATAAGATTTGTGCTGGTTTTTTTCAGATGGGAAACTGAAACACAGAGAGAGACAAGAGGTTTCTGCTACCAGGAGGGACACACCTTCAGGTCTCAGCAACTCGGAGCTCATTTTTTGTTTTCTTAAAGTGCTTGTCCACACCAGTGGTACTGGTTACAGCTCTGTTGCTCCAGGTTTGTCATCAAGTATCTTCTATTAAACCATCCCAATGAGGATGGTAGGGAAAATTACGAAAGGTTTTAGGCAGAGAAGCACGTTGTAGGTGATACAGCAGAAGAGACTTTGTGCCAGTTGAACCTCTCCTTCTATTCTCCGATCGTGTTCCACAGGTTAGAAACTTCTCACCTGGCTCTTTCCTCCCCAAAGGGGATTCCCTCATCGGGGCTCTCCATCACCAGTCCCGCTCCCCCCATGCTACCCTTACTCCTCTGTTCCACAAGTCTCCTTTTCCTTTCAGAAATGATTTAATTGAAACTCTGAACAATTGCTCTGAGCGTGCTTAGCTTGGGGCCAGCTGCCTCCGTAGGAGACCTCTACGGAGGAAATAAGAATAAAAATCAGGTTTTTGTAGGAATGGGGTCTTTCCTTTCCTCCTGCAATACCCTGCTTGGTTCCCTCTACGCCCCCAGTTACGGTACCAGGCGAGGCAGAGCTTTGACAGGCAGGAGCTTTCTTAACTCCACACCCCAAAGCACATCCATCTTCTGCGCTCTGAAAAGGAACAGCTCTTCGGAAAAGAGAAAAAGTGGGTATGTGGTCATGTAATTAAAGACTGTCATAACTCACACCCACATCGTGGTAGGTTGGTGTCGTGTGGGCAGATTTACTCTGGCATTTCCTCGTTTGAAGGGACTTGTATTTGAAATCTAAATGATGTTTTTATCATACGGCGCCATAAATTAATTGTGCAGAAAAAGTAATGTCTTTAAAAAATAATTCTTCAGAATGAAAGCCCAGCTAGATCCCTTGCTAGAACTAAGCCACAACCCCTGGCTCCTCCTTCACACACCAGTCCCGGGACAGAAGCACATCTGTGAAGAAGCCTGAGCACATGAGCACTCTCACTGTGCCTGAAATTAAGCACAGGCTGAAGCGCTCCACGCTTTAGCAAAGCAAAGCTCCGGAGAAAACGGGGCTGAGATCAAAGGGAAGAAACCCTAAAGTGAAGGGGTTCAGAAAGGACAAGCCCGGCATTCACACGGCACAGAGCCTTTTTCTTTCTCCTTCTTACAGCAGACAAATGAGGAATAATATTGAGGCCATTAGCAATGACTGGGAGATACGGGCATTGTTTTCCCTCCCCGCCTGGGCGTAGGATGGGTTAGTCGCTATGGAGCTGGATCAAAAGCTGTTGTTAAGGGAACAAGCAGGAAAGGTAAAACAATGGCCGAGATAAGAAGCATCTCAACAAACACCAGGCCAGACTCGAGCGTTTATAGCTGTGAGGAGCCCGGTCTGGCCCCCATCCTCGCCAGGCGGTGGCTTTGCCAAGGAGATCAAAGGGAGTGCTGGAACCCTGGGGAGGCCAGTGGGGTGGCCCGAGCCTGCCCAGGGCACCAGCACCAGCCTGGAGCAAAGGACCCGGCTGCCAGCAAGGACAGCAGCTCGCCAGCCACAGCCCACCCCCAGCAGGGCTTTCCCAAACGAGAGAGAAGGAGAAGACCCCCATGTATAGACCTCTTGCTCTGCGAGCTCCAGGGCAGCAGGCACCGCCACCACCCCAGGAGCAGCAGAACTTCACGATACAGAGGAGCTCATCAGAGCCTTCCTACAAAGCAAGATTTCATGGAAGAGGCCAACTTCTCCGTCCCAAGATGCAGTCTAGCGACCTTCACCCAAATACTCCTTCTTTCTAGGAATTAATGACAAATTGTTCACCCGCCCTCGTGACCCAGAACTCGGTTCTCCCACGGCTCCGTACCGAGGGTGCACTCAGCAGCTGATCATCTGCTCCTGCGAGTCATAAGCTACAAATTGAAGAAACACACCAGGAGCTGAAATGAGTTTCCGAGAACAAAAACAGCTGGTAAAGAAACAAAAGTCAAATATTCTCCTGGCTGCTGGCTGCATTTTTTTTATTTTTTTTTTTTTTTAATTTAGCTTAAAACAAAATGAAAAAAATCTGCTTGGAACCTAAACAGTCTCTAGCTGGAAATGTGGTGTCTAGCCTGAAAAACAGAGGCTTTTGGACACCATGCCAAGCAGCACAGGATTCCCATGGACCTGGTGTTTCTCAAGCCCTTAATGTGGTTCAACTTAGGCAAGTGGTTTTAGGATTCCCAGTTTAAAATCTACAGCGCACATCTGCAACCCATTCTAGTTTCTTATTTTATTTCTTACTTCTCCGACCAGCTCCAAATCGTTTTACGAGCTCTTGCAACCCGGCCCTAATCAGTTGCTGATGCCGCAGGAGTCCCCGCTTCCTACGAAGGGCTCCCTCTGCACAAGAAGCCAAGCTGTGCGTTCCGTCAGCCGCGTTTCGCCAGAGCCAACAGCAACTACCTGATAAACTAAGAATGCCTGGCGGTGTTTAAGGCGTGATTACGAGACTGGGAGAGCTTCTACCCGAATCCAGAGCACCGAGCATTTTCCACATCTCTCCTCTCCTATCGGACTCACCGCAGAACATCCTCTGCTAAAGGACGAGTGTAATTGCCCGCTTCTGAGAGGGGGATTTGAGCAGGAGACTTCAGGGGAAACTTTGGAGACATTTCCACCCGGCTGTTAGGAAGGAATCCCCACACCAGAAACACCACGGGGTTGAAACCTCTAACCAAGGGTGCCAAAAATCAGCCCGTGAGCCCCTGCACATCCCAGCAGGCAGATGAAGGGCAGAGGGGCCGTGGCAGCTGCTCTCGGGGGTGATTTTGACCGAGCAAGAAGCACTAATGGATGATACAGATCATCTCTTTGCTTCATTGCTCTTCTTGTTTCAAGCACAGGTTGTGTGTTTTAGCACCAGCACTGAGACCCTCTGAAGAAGCAGCATCACCTCCTACTGCCCTGCCACGGGGACATCCCGCCGGAGGGGCATCAGTCAGACATGGGAGGCTGAAGCAGATACATCCTCTTCCTCACTCCAATGTAGATCAAAACCACAGGTGTAGGGTAATTCCTGCTCTTGGATTCCACAACAAGATTCACTGTAATACAGAAATGCAGTCAGTGAAGAACACTGAAGTTTTCGGGGGTGCTACCAGACTGTCTTCACTTGTCTGTAACAGGCATCTCCCTCCCGGCCCTTCCCTTCAGCTCGGTGGGAGCTACAGTCCTGAACAGAACCAAAAATTAGAATGGCTTTGGTCATAAATGTCCTCCTGCTGCCCGTGGATGCAAACAAAACTTTGCTGGCATCACTACCTACCATGGCACCACCAGAGGACCCAAGTGTGAGCATGGACAGGGCTGCTTTTTTGTTGATTTTATCTTCCTGCTTGAAAATCTCAGCTGCTTCCCTTCCCAGAGCGCTCTCAAGATGAAGCTTGTACAAAGACGAGGAGCGATAAACTCACGTTTCATCCAGGAAACTTCTGATTAGTTACTGGGTTTGGGGGAAATTCACAGTAGTTGTCAAAGACCGGAGGAGGTGCCCGGAGATGCTGTGTACCTCCACCCTTACAGACAGGAGGGGAGACAAGGCCCTGAGGAACCTGGTGTAACGGAAGCTGGTCCAGCCTTAAGAAGATGAGCATAATCTCCAGAGGTCCCTTCCCACCTAAATCATGTCATTATTTATGATCTTCTTCTGTGACTCCCCATATTTACCACACGGGGTTGGTTGATGCTGTACGATCAACCCGCAGGCAACACCTGGCACCTCATCTCTTGTCCAGCTCGGGTGAGGGTCACCAAACTTATAGGCATCCTACCTGAGCCAGCTACGGGCAGGTGGAGAAACCCAAGTCAGGCAAGATAAAGAAGATAATTGTGGGTATAATGACAGAGAGGAGATGGTGAAGGTTGCCCTGACGTGCCTCATGGCAGACTGAATCTCCACTGGACAATTCAAAAGCAATTATAAACCTCCCAACAGCGGGTTCTCACTCACCCTGGTTCAGTGTCACCCTCTACCAACAAGTCCATCACAAGTGGACAAGAGAAATCCCTCTTTTCATAGTATTAGGCAAGTAGTTATCAGCCCACGTCTCTTCTTTGTGTGGGCTCTTCTCAGTCATAAAGCCATTCTGGGCACAGTGGCTACCGCAGCCACAGCCCACTCTTCTTTTTTTTTTTTTTCTGACCAGCAGAAAATAAACCTTTGTCACATCACAAAAAATAAAGGAGGCCAAAAAAATACCCCTCAGTGTGATACCAGCATGAAGCTACCTGTACTTGGGTTCAGAGGATTTCTTTTCTTACACATCTCCTCTGCTATTCATAAAATACAGACTACGGATGCAGGATCTCCAAAGCTAACACGGACAGCACTGTCTCCTGTATTCAGTGGGACGTACCACCGGGAGACGTGAGCATCAGCACGCACAGACACGTGGCAGCAGCCCAAACTCCAGAAACGGGGTTCAGGGAGCCCCTGGATGCACCTTCCTGCAGGAGGACCTGCCCCTCTCCCCGCGCTGCCCCCGCGCCGGGCTCCGGCTAGAGAGCAGCCTGGCAGGACATTCCCAAAGGCCATTAATATTGTAGATGCCCACGCGTACACGTGTGTGCCCCCCTCCTTCCCCCAGCCTTGGCCTGAAATAGCCCCGAAGTCTCCGACTCCCCTGCTATGGTGCGAGAGCTGCACTTGAAAGGACCAGAGAGGGGGCAAAGAAAATTAATTCTGGCAAGAAGGGGGCTATAAAGGTCACTGGGAGCTTTGATTTATTTGCTTCCTGAGCCTCAGGAACTACACACAATTACTGTTCAGTGCTGAAAGGTTATTTTGCAAATAGGACCTCAGTTACCCATTAAGCAGTCCTGTTTGTAAGCCCTGAGGTTTTAGGCTCAGCCAGGGTCTTTTAAATGTCCCTCAAAGGTGAAGCACCAGGAGCCGTGCTCTTCACCGGGAAGCCTCCTCCAGAAAATCTGCTCCCTCCGTCTCCAAAATACTCATTTCTGCATCCAAACCCAACGGTCAACTCTGAAATCTCTACTAAAGAGTTCTCCCCCAATTCTCCAAACGTCAGATCCTACGGAGACCCAAAGGCACCAAGGGCACGTTGTCATCATTCTGACGGCTCGGACAAAAGGATCAACAAAGCCATCACCAGCGTGACATTGCAAAAAGCGTGACTCTGTACAAAACCCTGAGTGTAAAACAACGCTGGCAGCAACCACGGCAGCACTGAATTCAAATACTTCAGTGATGGGATTTTTCCCAAGAAGAAGGAAGGAGAAATCGCTTCTAAGAGAGGACATGTGCCAGTAAAACAAGTAAATGTAAGTCGCCAGGAAGAAGGAACATTATTCTTTTCTAGTCACTGAATCTTCAGAAGAAAAAAAAATAAAAATAAAAAGGTTACAGCTCTTTTAGCCTTCTTGCAAATGGAAATTTCCCAGTGCCAAATGATAAGCAAACAGTCAGAGAAAGACAGCGTTCGCCACCTAATGCACTGCAGGTTTGTACCATCTCTTTACATTTATTACCGGATTGTAATCTGCTGTAAGTGGGTTTGAACACATTCTTACGAGTCTTGTAAATTGATTTAGATTTTAAAAAAATCCTTACAATGACTTCTCTGGTGTCTTGTCATACAGGTAATCTAAAGTCAGTGCCCTGAAGTGACATCTCTGCACACAAGAACATCCCCTTTGCCAAATGAATTAATATTAAAGTTTGTCCTGGTTTGAGGTAAAACAAACCCATTTTCTGTTTTACAATTTTACTTTCTCAGCTGGGCCTCTTTGAACTCACTGAGCTCTGACACGAACAGCACTTTGTTCAGAAACTGTTCCCTCTCCCGGTGACGAGCCCTGGGGACACCAAGGGATGGTGCAGAGGCCCCGGCTCATCCTCATTGCCAGAACAACCAAGGGCAGGGAATTGCGTGATTTGCCCCGTTGGAGGGTGGGAAGCGGAAAAGCGTCGAGGGGTCACCCCTGTGGGGAGGAGGGGACAGGACAGGGGACCCAAACCTGACCACCAGGGTATCCCATCCCATCNTTTCCTTTTTATTATTATATTATTATTATTATTTATATTTTCATTAACGTAGCTTAGGTTTTTTTCCTGAACTCTTGAACCTCTTCCCCTCCTCTCTTTTTCCCAGGGGAGGTCAGGTTTTGGTGGATTTGGCTGAAACCACAACAGATTTATTGGTGCCCAACGTGGGGCACAACTGTGGTATAAATAGAGCTCTGGTAGATTGTCTGAACAGTTTGAATTCCTGCTTGTTTAGAGAGTAAAACAAGTAGCTTGCGTCATGACGATGAAACCACGACATGGAGGAAGCACGCTGTCTAAAGCTCTTTTGGGGCAAAGCAGCCAAAACCTAACAATTCTGTTTTCACCTTTCTGCATTTCTATTCAACACTACTACAATGAAGAAATTTTTAAATAAAAATGAGTCAGAAGGTCCTGTTCCACTGCACAGCTCATGGGACGGGTACAGCTTCACCACCCGGGCACCTGCTAGTGATGGCTTTGTTGACTTCCTAATGACAAATCCAGTGTTGATGAGGAGATCCATCAGCCCAAACTGTGGATAAGGGCTCCCTTTCTTGGGGCTGAATGACTGTTTGCCACTTTCCGGGGGGTACTGGGATGTGGTCCTGTGGGAGACAGCAGGAGCCTGGGCGGGAGCTCACAGTGGCTGCTCAAGGAGCAGAACCATTGAGGGGACACAAGCTGCACACCCTTTGTGATCCTCACTGACAAACTGCAGCTCGAGGACAAACGTCTCCTCATCATCAGCCCAGCCTAGCAATTAGCTGATAATGCTCAGCTTCCAGGTTGTGGAAAGAAAGACACTGGAGAAACATTCCTCCAGTTTCCCATCTAAGCAACGCAGTCCCAGCTGCATCTCACAGTCGCATCACGCCGCACCCGGGCCAGCTCTATTTTTTCTTTCATGCTTACTGTTTACATTTTGCCTTTCATCCTCCACATGTTTCCTATCTAGAGCTCTTGAAGGTAAGTCATGAGCTTTAGCTATTGCACAACGCAACATCTCCAGGGACCTTTCATATTCTCCTCCAGATGGTTGGGTGGACAATACCCTTCTTTCCACATCCTTTACACTCTTAAATTCTGATGAATCCAAGTTTGACCAAATTTAAAATGGAATGCAGATACGATTATTTGCTCTCTAGCTTCTTCCTTATTTTTTTTTTTTTATGCTGGAAAAGGTTGGAAAATTCTTGGCAGAAGGCTTGTACTGAGTATATAAAATGTCACTTAATTTGCCTGGTGACGCTGCGATGGTTCTATGTTCTCGGTTGCGCTCATGATGACAATAATGAGTGGTATGAAAACATATTAGGGAATCAGAGAAGAACAGAGCTGGAAAGGCCCATAAGAGCTCCTCACTTACACCCTCAGGCAGAGTCAGCTCTAACTCCTCCATTTTCAACGGGTACTTATCTAAATCCAGTCTTAAAACCTTTCCAACATTGATACTCTACAACCCACCATTGTAATAGCTTGCTGTTTTGCCACCAAAGAACTCAATTCCACCCTTTCATTATTTCTGTCCAAAGAGCCCGGGAACACCAGTTGACCTTTCTGTGAGCTCTTGCATCCTCCCTCATCCAGTCTGAACCTTTCCTCCTCTCCCTCCTGTCACACCTCTCATTTCCTGGACCTCCATGTTGGGTACTACATAAGGGCTAAAGCTTGATAGATCCTTGCTAGATAAAGGATGGGGGGGGGTGGTGTCCCTAATTAGCAGCCCCCAGTTTTCCTGAAATGCACGGCTTGCACCTGGGCACAGCACCCCACGCAGGGGCACTTCCACGGCCCCTTGGCACAGAGGGACTATTGCACGGGTTGGAAAGGCCCCTGCACAGAGCTGTCCCCTCCAGCAGTGGGACACTGAGGGCTGTAGGAGACCACTGAGTAGACAAAAGACATAGAATCATAGAATGNAGAGTCCCTCTCCAGTTCTCCTGGAGCTCCCTTCAGATCCTGGAAGGCTGCTCCAAGGTCTCCCCGGAGCCTTCTCTTCTCCAGGCTGAAAAGCCCCAGCTCCCTCAGCCTGTCCTCACAGCAGAGGGGCTCCAGCCCCCTGAGCATCTTGGTGGCCTCCACTGGACAATGAAGTCCATACAACTGCTGGCTCGTCACTCATCTCCCGGCCAGGAAACATGGTAATTCTTGCTTCAATGCAGAGTCTTGCTCTTACCATAACTCAACTACTCCTCTTTTAAAGCCATTTCTCCAATCTCTTAAACAATGATTTAAATTCTATACCTCGCACACTGCCATACTCGTAATTCCTCCCAAACTTAGCTTCCTCCCTACAAGCGCTTTCCAGTCCCAGCACACTGGAACACCACTGAAATGCCACAGCAGCACTTTTAGTGTCTAACCCAGCAGCAATTAACGTCTGCATTTCACAAATGACGTGACACACACAGTCTAGCAACTCTATGTCCTGGAATAATAACGAAGTACCCCATCAATTACCACTCTTTACGTGAAGAGGTGTACACTTGTGAGCAGTTGGTCTTGATTTTTATTCTCTGTGCAGGACATTATTCTTAATTTTAGCACAGGTGTATTTTTAGAGCACTAAGGAAGAAAGTCCAAGAGTTAAGGCAGCTTTCAAAAGCAATTCAGGAGACGTAGTTGGCAATTTGGAGTATTTTAATCCTTCTGTGTGCTTCACTAGGCACGGTATGTTAATTAATTTCTACTCTACTTCTGAGCAAATGTTGGTGCAATTAATGCTGCCTGCTAAAAGTTTCTTGTGGTTCACGACAAATTTTACGCTGTCACGTAACAGTGCAAATGAAGCCGCACTTCATTAAATTCAGTTAATCCAGTAAAGGTGCAAACCAGCTCCAGGCAGCTGGGATCACAACAGGTATGTGGGCAAAATTCACCAAAAAAAAAGTCAGTACGGGAAGTAATTACAATTTTTTCCAGGACTAGTTTGCACTGAAGAGCCATTCTGTGCAATTCTTCTCTCATTTCTCCAACAACACGGAGTATTTTGCTAAATAAAGCATGACTAAGAACCTATTTGAGGTCTGTTAATAAATAGATAGGGATGGGAAAAAAGGAATTTCAAATAAAATTAAGGAAAAAAAAGAAATAATCAGGAAAAATAGAAACTGCAAGACAGCAGCATCTGCAGAACAAAAGGAAAAGCTTAGCCAGTGGGGACATTTTACAGGAGCACAAAGTGTCCAACCAGCCTGAATTCCACTTAATACAATGAAATTTTCCTTTAATTAATAACTGGAAGAAGGGAGATTGAGATTGGATCTTAGGAAGAACTTGTTTGGTGTGAGGGTGGTGAGGCACTGGAAGAGGTTGCCCCGAGAAGCTGTGGCTGCCCCATCCCTGGAGGGGTTCAAGGCCAGGCTGGATGGGGCTTGGAGCAACCTGGGGTGGTGGGAGGTGTCCCTGCCCAGGGCAGGGGGGTTGGAACTGGATGATCTCCGAGGTCCCTTCCAACCCAAACCATTCTGTGATTCTATGTACAGCAAGCCTCGGGAATCTGCACCTCCCCAGAACACGTGCAGGTCCCAATAAACCAGGAGGTCGTGGCCCTAAAGCCCAGCCGCGGGCGAAGGGGCAGGGAGCTGCTCTGCTGCCGTGGTACTGACTCTGGCAGCCAGAAGAACAGGCTCCTGCTGGTGTTGTCCCGTGATAATGACATGGAAATAAACCCAGCCAGGTTACTGAAAAATAAGGGTAAGAGCTTTAGCAACAGGCAAAGAATGGAACTACGTGGTGTCTGACTCTTTTATCAATCTTTCAGTGAGAAGGACCACTTACTACAAAAGTAAAATATGGAACGTATCTGCTTTGTCAGACACAGTACGTGTCTGTTCATTCTTTCTTGCCTGTAACAAAATCGATGGTTCTCGGACAAAACGTTCTAATGCTGCTTTTGATGACAAGCCAGCGAGACAGCATCAGTTGTCTCCGACACTCCAGGCCAGCACTACACCTGCTCCTACAGAATTTCACATTTTAAAAAATATATATATCCTAAAAGCTTCAAGAAACATTTAGCAGTTCTATTTCCAGTTGTGAATCCGCATGTTTCTGCAGCAATGAGATGGCACTTCGATGCTGCCTTAGTCAGTCTGGGAACCAGCACAAAATCTGTGATCGCTTTTGGCCTTTATAAATAAATAGGAAAGTCACAGTAACAAAACAGTCATTTTTTTTTTTGGCCAAGAATAAGATTACTGCTGTGTTTATAACAACAGGGGGACACACAACAATCCTTGGAAAACTGGGGTGTCACATCAGCAAAACGTTCCTGCATCCTTGGTTCGGGCTGTTACAGACCTGTTCCTTCATAAATGATGATGGAGTCGCACTCATGAAGTATGAGCACCCAGAGGGAAAGAAACGCATCTCTGCCCAGCGCTTGACCTCCACTTCAAGAAAAAGGAAGGTACCAAACCACTGATCAGGAGGATGCTGTACTGCACTCCTCCTCCTCCTCAGCAGATCACACGGGGCCCTTAGCACTGATACAGAGACGAGGTGAAGAAATTAAAGCATTAAGTGAAAGCGTTAAGGTAACCCAAACACAGACAGGACGGCTACGGGTGTTCACACACCAATTAAGAGGGGGAAATAGTAAATTACCAGCTGAGGAGTTACAGTGTTAACCTAAAAAACCTCTGAGTTGAACTAGACGGCCAACCTGACTTTCATAAATTAAAGGCAGACTCCGTATTTGAGACCTCAAAAGGCTTTTGAAAAAAGGAGAATTACAGAATTTCCAAGGAATCCTCTTGCTACATCTGGAGCCTTCCGACGGCCTCCCTCCTCCCCGAGTACCCGACAGGGGCGAGCAGGGGCTCACCCATCTTCTTCCCAAGTTTACACTCAACTTGATGAGAATGGAGGAGGAAACCTCGGAGGCAGCAGAGCATTTGCTGGGACCAGCAGCTCCTGCTGCCCGCACAGAAAGGGGCAGGAGAAGGAGCCTGTCGCCAGCCTCTGGGCAAGACACCATCTCCCCCCGCTACACTTCTCGTACCGGGGCTGACAAGTGACGGTGCCCACTCATCCCTAACCCACACCCTGTTCCTGAGAAGGAGGAGATTTGAGGCCAGACACGCGTATTCCAAAGGGGGCTGCAAAAAAGAAGAGGTGCTGTGTGGGTCTTCAGGTCCGGTGGGGTTTTGTGCTGCCTGTGCACACTGACTGCAACCACAAGACTGTACATGATGTGAGTAAGTTTAGACCACAGTTTAATTTAAAAAAAAATTATCTATTTGCAGCTGCACAGCATGCTCACCCAACGCTGCAGTGCTGCAGAGCAGCTGTTCTTTAAGTGGCCTTCTTCTAAAGAGAACATTATGTTCCCTTCCTCATGAGCTCAGGGAAACCAGGATTTTTGCCCCTGCTCAAACCACATGCTTGTAGACCCCTTCCAGGCTACAACTTTTATGCATCCTGAAATGACTTCCCAGGGCGTTCTTTGAAAGCCCTTTGGTTAACAGGAACAGCTCAGCCAAGAACGGACTTTTCTGGATCTCATTCATGGATTGTTACTAAAAACTCTACCCGCTCAATTTTCCAGCCTCCAGGAATTCTGCAGGCGAATGGATGATTTATTTTATTTTTTTTTTAAGGACTTTGCCCCAGGATCATTATTAAAAACTACTTCCAGACTTGGGAAGAATCTCAGATCTAATGCCTTTCCAAAACCACCAACATTAGATTATGACGGTGCCCAGTGAGAAAAAACTGATCAGCCTAAGAAAATATTTACAGACCCGTGCTTAGGAGTATTACAGCAACTTTCCAATGTTATTGAAATCCAATCAACACAACTTCATCTAAAGTCAACTCTAAATCGCGCTGTTTATTCTTACCAACTCTTGCCATTTTCACATAAATCTTGGAGCATTTACTCAAGCTGCAGCTCAGAACCGCGACGCGCATCTCAGCCTGCACCGCTCCGGCAGAACAAGGACACCAGAAATGCCACGTGTCCCTCACGTGCAGCTCTGGAAACTGTCCCGGCCGTGCAGCAACCAGCATCACCTGCCATTGCGTAAAGGGTTCTGAAAAATGGGTTGACAGGATTTGCTGAGTTTCAACACAACTTTTTTCCAGTAGGAATGGACGGCAGCTCCTGTGATTGTTTTGAGAAAGAGAAGTTGTCCTGGTTTGAGGTGGGGCGAAGCAACTTTCTGGTTTACAGATTTACTTTCTTGGTTGGCCCTCTTCTGGCTAACTACACTCTGAAATTAACAGCACATTG
>VZRU01000733.1:19744-37195 GCA_013398155.1 Pedionomus torquatus
TACTTGGTACCAACACGATCGGGGTTGGGGATGCCTTGGCCACAGGATTAGGCAGGAGAGGAGGTGGAGGGAGCACAGCTGAGGCAGCGGGAGACCCAATCGGAAAGGTGCAAGCCTCGAGAGGAAAAGAATTTACTCCAAGGACTGCTCCAACAGGCAGCAATGGCATTCAGCAAGAGCAAAAGGTAGGCTGGGGAAAAAAAAAAAAACCTCAACCCTAAACAGTGAGAATCAATAGAAGGAATTATTCCTCAGGGAAACAGTGGAAGCGCTTTTGCGTGGGTATTTTATGAGAGACTGGGCATCCCACCAACAAATGTACTGCAGGAAAGAATCAGACAATGGCAAGGAAATGGATTAAACGTGTTAGCAAGACAATTTCCAGATCCGATTTCTGTGAAGAAAAGATCATGACCTCACCACTGGATCTGTGGTGTTACCATTAAGGACTGCCCCACGCAAGCTCCGAGTCCCTCGCTATACGGGTTTGGTCTTAAGACAGACCACACCAAAGACTGAAAGGGATCTGGGAGTGTCTCTTCATTGTTATTTTATTTTTTGTATTAACGATGGGTCAATTTATGTCCCCAGATTTTGTAAGGCAGAATTCACCAGGGATACTGAGGAGGAGAAAACTGAGACACAGAATAAAGCCTTTAGAGAAAACAAGAGGTCTGAACTTGATTAAAAGGAAAAACACAACAACAACAAAAAAAAAGCCAGAGGAACAGGATATTTGAAGACACATATGGAGGAGAAGCAACTCTAGTCTTTTCCAAGTCCTTTGGAAAAGGACTTTGGAAAAGTCCTTTCCAAGGGTCATCTACAGCAATGGAAGCACTGAAAATGGCTGGTTGGCCAAACTGCTTTGCTGGATTTGCCACATCCTTTCCAGTTCACTCCAGTTCACTGAAGGGCAGCAGAAGCCGCAGCAGCTCTGCCGTGTGGAGGGTTCCCACAAACGCAACAAGCACTGACGTGATTTCGGCGCCTACCAGAATCCCGTCAGGTCTCCAGGTACCTGCTGTCTGCGCTTCCAAAGGAGAGCAGCTGTGTCAGATGCAGCTGCAGGAAAAACAAAAAGCCAGAGCTTCTCCAGTTAGAATCAGAGAAACATCCAGGCTGGAAGGGACCTCCAAAGGTCATCTAGTCCGACCTCCCCTCAGTCGCAGGGACACCCCTATTAGTTGCCTAATGGGGGTTGGCTACACCATCCAAATAAACAGGAGCTCAGCAAGCAGATAAGCTGGTTAATCAAGGGACCCGCCTGCTGTAAATACACACTGTCTGATTACAGCATCCTTCTCCTCTCCCAAGAATGCATTCCCCTGCCACGGGGCACCTTCACGTGTTGAATTCATTGACACTTCACTGAAAGCTCCCCTGAGAATGACAGAGCTGATGCAGTTGGCCATCAGGCCGGAGGAGTGCTGTGCAGCCAGCACATCAAAACGGGACTCAGACACACATGAATCTCCCCAGGGCAGCGGTGGATTCCCCATCACTGGAGACTTTTCGGGTCCAGCTGGACCGGGGCTGGGCCATCGTCCATTTGCCAAGAAAGGCTGGACCAGATGATCCTTGAGGTCCCTTCCAACCTGGGATTCTACAATTCTGCAAAATCTCATCCTGTGACTCCACGCTGCTGTCGGCATTCTAGGAGAGCTTTGCACTGGTACTGGATGTAACAAGGCCCTTTTCTTCATACCAAGGGTTCACATGAGGCTGCAACAATACTTTACTGAATATTTAACACTTTGGTTAGTGAGACCATCTTCTTGCCTAGAGATAAAGCTTAAGACTCTCTTTGATCTCTGGTTTGTCTTTATTTTTTGGTCATCTCTCTTCTTTTTTTCTTTTTTTTTTTTTTTTTTTTTTTTAACACTCCCCAAAATTATCAGTCCTTTCTGTTAGTGCTGGCTGGCTACTGCAGAGATGGACCTTGGAGACACTTCATGGGACAGAAGCGCATTTGGAGCCCAATCAGACCCAAAGATCATTGAGCCAATGTCCTGTCTCCAGAGGTGGACAACAGCAGATGCCTAGGGAACAGCATTAAAATGGGGCAGGTGGGAAGTGATACTTCCTTGACACTCTTCCAGCTTCTAAAAGTCCACTGCACTCGAGATCGGGCTTGTAAAAGTTTTTAATGGAGTTTTTTTCCACTGATCTGTTCTGTTGCTTCTTGAATTCCCAAAAGCTCCAGCTCTCGTACCACCCTGCATCAAGGCTTTCCATAACTCATCTTTGCTGCCTGAAAACCTTTTTCCTTACGTTTGATCTAAACTTTTCTGCCATTATTTTGAAGTTCCACAAGTCTGGCATTAGGGGAGGCTGTTGACAATCCCTCCCTACGCCTCTCTTGCATTTCACTAATAATCATCTATATAAAGCCTGCAGCAGATGGATTCTCAGGCTCAAAGCCCAGCACCTTCCCACTGAATTGTCACAATAGCTTAAAGGCAGCTGAGAACAAACTAAAAAAAAGATGTAGAATTAAATGACGAGAATGGACTTCTAAATTCAACCCATTTCTCAGAGGAATAAAGTTTTGATCAGCAGATATTGCTGGAATGATGAAAGATCAGATTTTATGAATATAAGCCTTTTGGGAAGTTTCCTTTGTTTTCTTTTGGCCATTACATCAGCTGAAAAAATAGAGCCGTTTATTTTCCTCTTATGCTTCCAGAAACGTAGCTGGGCACAAGCGAACCACGTTAGTCCAGGTTTGTGATTAGGCAGAATCTGAACGGGGTCGTTCTGGAGAGCGCCGGTCAGCGCAGGCTCCCCCACTCCCCGGGCCTGGGGGGCACCACGTTGATGGGTTCTGGTGGAGGCTGGAAGAGATTTCAGACCTCCCTCTCCTTTCCATTAATTTCAGCAGCACACGGTGAGACAGCGGGATAGCTCCTGGTGTCAGTGAGAGGAGAATCAGCATTTACTGTAACACCCACCGATAACCTGGCCTGCGTCACCTGCTCAAAGGCAGAAAAGAGTAAGCCTTCAGTTAAATACATCTGCCGAGTGCCCCCTGCATAGCTTTTTATCATTATTGTGAATCTATGGCCCAAAATGACAGCAAAGGAGTCCTCAACCTCTAGTACTGAGAAAACTAAGGGTGCACAGCCCTCTAAATTTGATGCTGCTGTTTCTAAAGGAGGTAATAAACATCAAGTGAATAGGAGAGCTGGGAGCATGCCACCAGCAGGGATTGTCATTTAAATCCTTTCCAATTACAAGAACAATGACAGCATGTGCCTGGAAAGGACTTTGGGAGTGATATCCTTTCCTTTTACCTCCCCCAGCTCCTTGGTGGAGGGCTCCCTGAGCTGGGTGGCCCATGCAATGGGCAGGTTGGCTCCCGACGTGCCCCCGCAGTGGACACCGGCCACAGCGGGGAGAGGGGCACCAGCATCTCCAGGACATCAGCCAGGACTTACTCCACGAGCACACTTGACCTTCAGCAACATGCAGCTAAGCAAGGAGGACTCTGGTCTCCATCCCAGCAGACTGGGAACACTGGACTGCACTAAAGAGACACAGCGGCTTTCACGTATTGCCTGGGCAACTGCCACGGAACAAAAATAGGAAAGGCAAACAAAAAATGTACACCATTTCCCTGCCCCGCTGTTTCTAACATGCTCCTTAAGCTCCCAGCAAAGCACCTCATATCAAATCTGCAAAATATACTTTTAAAGTCTGAAGTTAAGAAATATTTGGAATTAAAAAGCTTAGGGGCACCATTAGGTCAGGTTCAAATCGAGATGATATTCTGCATTAAAAAGTAAGAGTTCTCAAAAACACCGTATGTTCCTTTCCTTCTCCTCTGCTCAATAAAGTGGATATTCGAAACCTTACTTCTATCCTGCATTTACTCCATATCCCCACAGTTCCATTCAGGAATGGAATGATTTGGGAGGTTTGGTGCTGCTGGATGCCTCTCAGGAGGGCAGAGTGCGCCGGGGGAGACTTAGGAAGACAGGCAACAACTTTCTTATCCTTCAAGACCAAGGGAAGAGGAACTCTGCACTACTCTCTCATTCCTTCACATTTTAAAATATTTATGAAATCTCTATAACCCAAGACTGCATTTTATGGCTGGTTTATGAATGACACACACATTGTCCGGTAATGTGGAGAATCCAGATGGGCTAATAGGAAATAGAAGACATCCATCTTCCACACGAATGAAATGTTGTTTCCTTCTACAGACGGTACAATGGCACTTGGCCACCCGCCACCTTCTTTTTTGGCAATCAGAGGACCAGCGAGTATAAATGAAGCTTTATAAGCACCAGTGTCCACATCCTTATTCCGTTACCTTTGGCAAGGACGGGTCCAAAGCGCTCAAGAAAACCCCTTTCAGATCTCGGCTTCACAGAGAACTTCAGCATCATTTTCACAAGACAGGAACACGTTCAGTTCTTGAAAGTCACACTGACACACTCAGCGGTGACCAGGGGAGGATGTCTCCTTCAGCTCCAAAAATCACACAGCGCTTGTTTAAGCAGATCCAGAATATGTACTTATCGAGGAGTTTCAGCAAGATTTTGGCTAAAAGATAAGGCTGCTTCACTCAGCTGGAACACGCAGTAACCCCCACATTTTCAGCCCCCTGTTGTACTCCAGAGTCTTCCCCCCCTTCCTCAGGACAGCAGGGTCACGGGGATCCAGTCTCGCTCCTGCGATACGGGACTGTACATCCCAGAGGGATCTGGTGTGAGCCCAGATGGGAGACGGCAGGAGAAAAATGAGCAGATTGTGCTTTGCAGACCCCGCTGCCGGGGGGAGCTGGCAAACGCCGTTCCGCACACGGCGAGAAGAGAGTTTGGCTGTTCCACAGTTAAACCTCAACAGCCCATTGACAAGTGCCGAAACAAGGATGTAGGAAATGGAAAACAATGTAAAAACAAACAAGAAGAGGGTAAGGCCTTCTCAGGAATTTTGCTCCTGAAATCGATTTCACGTTGATTACTCAACAGCAACATTTGGATAGATTTATTCGGTTGTAGCCAAGCTGCTATTTTGGCAGGGCACCTCACCTTGTTTTCTTCTCCAGTTCTCTCTTACTTCCATGAGATACTCGCTGCAGGTTCTGTGTCAGCTTGTCTAAGGCATCTGTGTCTCCTAGGGCTTGGCCTATTGTCCAGAGACACACACTTGAAGGAGATTATTCATTTTAGGACAATCTGACTCATGCCCTGGGAGCTGCTCTCCGCTGCCTGTACAAATCCCGGGCTCTGCAGGGTGCGGAGCTGCAGCCCATGGCCACGCTCATCCCTGCAAAGACACAGAGGTTGGAGCCTTCCCATCTCGCTTCAGCCAAAACTACGGTGCTTGGTCTCACTGCAGACAGGGGGAGAAGGAGGTTTCAGAGCATCCCTGACTTCACCAGAGCAGCCCATAATAAGGACCGTGGTTCTCCTGGACTGGGACACCCAGGAAAGGGCTGCCATTTAAAACAGGACCCGAAAGAAGGCTTAAAAAACCCAAAACGCACCACCCACACAAAACGAACGGTAGAAGGCTAATGATGAAAAATGGGGATGTAGTCTAGGCACACAACTACTCGATTCCAAGCTATTTTCAATTCTAAAAAAGTCATAAATCATTATAAACAGGACTTACAGAGCCCCAGCAATAGGGCTGTAATCAACTTCTGATTTGCAATTCCTTGTAATTTGACAAAACTTTATCTGGACGGGTATTTGCTTGATGGAAATTGCAGACTGAATTAATTGAGAAAATTCCTTCATAAGCATTTCCTCCATTTCTGAAACGCGTCTGTTTTCCACACCCGGATGTGGCTTTGCCATTCTCATTAAAAATCTCTGCAACTCGGGCCAATTTCAGAGCCACAGAAAACCAAGACCCCTCATTTGGAAATACTCAGTAAAGAACAGCTAGAAGGTCAAACTTGAATTTCTTTGAGTCTGAAACACAGAGGGCTGCACGCCCAAGGAGCTTCCCTCCCAAAGGCAGGGCTGTGAACGAGCACTGGGAAGGGCAGAGGGAGAGGCTGGTGGCAGCAGGGGCACAGCAAGGATGCTGCGTTAGCGGGCACGAATGAAATTGCCTATCACCCACAGCTTCTACTGGAGCCAAACCCCCCCAGATTTCAAAACCAAGAGATAATTATTACATTTGCAAAATACACTAACCTAGGAGTGGCTGTCAGCATACGGGAAGACAGGAATAAAAAGCAAACTCCTCTGGAGAAATGAAAGAAGCCTGGTACAACATCATCGCCTCCTCGGCCAGCGTTCTCATCCCATTACTCCTGAGCATATCATTAAATCATAGAATGTCAGAGCCGGAAGGGACCTTAAAGTCCATCCAGTCCAACCCGCTGGGCAGGGACACCTCCCACCACACCAGGTTGCTCCAAGCTCCATCCAGCCTGGCCTTGAACCCCTCCAGGGATGGAGCATCAACCATCTCTCTGGGCAACCTGAGCCAGTGCCTCACGACTCACACAGTACAAATTTATTTAGAATAATAGAATCACAGAATGGTTAGAGTCGGAAGGGACCTTAACGATCATCCAGTTCCAAACCCCTTGCCCTGGGCAGAGACACCTCCCACNGGCCGAATTTCTAGTATCTAACCTAGATTTCTAGTATCTAATCTAAATCTCCACTTTTTCAATTTAAAACTATTACCCCTTGCGCTATCACTACAGCCCCCAATAAAGCGTCCCTCCTGGTTCCATCGAGCACTCTGTGCAGCTCCCCTCAAATGAAGTGACAAAAATGAGAAGCCACACAGCCAGCTCGAATTCTCATCCAAGTGCTCATTTTGGCAATTGTCTTGTGGTTTCACCTCTTCAAATTCAACCTGGCCAAAGTCACACGTGCTCTTGACACACAAAACACATGGTGTCTCACGTGTTTTGGTCCCACGTGACCTTCTGGAACATCCCCGTGCCTCAAGGTAACACAGTCTTGCCTCCATCCTGCTTTCTGTACTTGCACAGCCACATTAAGAAGTCGGCCAATTTTAGCCAGGAACAATCAGCAGGCTCCTGGAGCACCACAAGTTTCTTCCCACACCCCTCAGGATTCTGGAACCGATTTCTTCTCGTACACAAAGGCTGCAGACTTTGCCCCGATACCGGGCTCTTCAGTGTTCCTCTTTCATTCTCTTCTCCTGGTGACAGAAAAGCTGGGAACCAGGACGCAGACAAGATTAGAGCAACTGCCACAACTTTCACTTCCACATAAGCATCTCTTCACACAGCAGACAAGGAGACGTCCCCACGTCAAGACTCCCATTAGCACCGTCCTACAGCAATAAAAGGTTCAGCTCCACAGATGGAATCGAAAGGAGAGAGAGTTTTAGTTAGACACGGGCTGGTTGAGGGGACAGAAGTGACTACTCTTTCCTGCCATCACCTTCACCAACGATCCATCTCGAGTTCACAAGAAACGAAATTAATATAGCACATCTCCTCAAACCTGGCTTCTTCAGCTCAAACCGTGAAATAAAAAAGCTGAGGAAACCACACCATCTGTGCAAGGCAGCATATAGAAAACTCAGTTTACACAGATGGGACGTATCACACGCTCCCTCATGCCTCTATCAACACAGCAGCTTTGCAAATCTGCCCTAAATAAAAATAAAAATTGACAACACGTTCTGTCTGAGGTCAGCAGGGCTTCACATGTACTTGGCAGAGTTTGGATTGTTCTTTCCACTTTTAACAAACAAGTCACAAATGGAAAACTTGGTAACATTCAAATATTCTTCTGTGTTCAGATGTCAGGATTGTATTCTACTGGGTCTCCTGGAGGGATCAACTAATTGCCCATCAAATTCATGGGTGAAGCTGTAGGTTGCTTAAAAACCAGCAGGACATGACACAGCCTTTGGGGGACCCACAGTAGGGACTAAAACTGATCTGGAAGACTTTCTAGTTCCTTTAACTCTTTACTGACACATAAAAATAACACTTTAAAGATGTTCATTTTCCCCAGTTACATTAGGTAGAGAATATAGTTGAACAATATAGCGAACACATATGGAAACGCTTAAGCAGCAGCTCCATTTTCTGTCCAAGAATTCTGTAGACAAACACAATAACCTTCAGTTGCACACATGACAACTCAATGCGCTGCACCAAAAAAAAAAAAAAAAAAAGAAAGAAAATAAAAACAACAAAAAGAAGAAGGACAAAAAAGTGTGTTTTCATAAAAAACAAACTTCATTTATGTTTTAGGATGAGCATCTGAGAGAGGAGGGGAGTAGCTGGAGCAGACAAGTACCAAAATAGCAAAATGCACCTAAGAGAATAAGAGAATAAGGTCCCAAAGTCCAGCCACGCCAAGCGACACGGCACCATCAGCCAGTGGGGCCTGGGATGGTGGCCAGTGGCCAGTGCCTCAGGACAAGAACTGGGCAGCCGAAACCCACAACACCATCCTGGAGCCTGCAACAACTTGCAGCTCAAGATTTCCACACGCCAGGTACTGGTACAAAAAGAAGCTTTATAGATCTTTCTTCCAAGGACGCATCCACCTGCTTGCATGCAAACTCCCAGACGAGTTCTTGTTGGAACAGCTGCCACGTGGCATTCACCATGCAAGGAAGAATTTATCTTGTTCATTTTTTTTTCCTATTTCCATTTGATGTATCTACTTTTATTTTAGGGAATTAAAGAGGGAATGATTGCTTATCTTCTGTCCCACTCAGGCATCTTTTCAGGCCCTGCCACTCCCCATTTGCAAGCCGTTCCATAACCTGCACCTGGGGAAGCAGTACCTCGTTCAGCCGGAGCTGTAGAAACAGACAATTCCATTTTCTCATGTTACTCTACACTTACTGATGCCAAGCTTAACCTGCTAGTTTATTTTCCAATCACACAGCACCATAAGGTAGGTACTTCTGCAGCTTTAGAGCTCCCTGGGCCAAAAGTACTTCAAAACACTCACACTTTCTTTATCCTCAACTTTCCTCTGATCATCTGCTGGAGCGTTAAAAGGCACAGGGCTCATAAAACTCCTCTGTTACTCGAATAGCAACCACCCTTCATCAGAACATCGATTAATGCTACACATTTTCTCACCTTCTAACCAGTTTAACAGTTTCCTAAAGACCATTTTTTCCTTATCTCCAGAAAGACAGTTGCTTTAAGAAGCTGCAGCAAAGGACCCTGTCAGAAGCTGTTTGAAAACCTGCGGATACCACACACTGGAACACCCTAGTCCAGATGTTTGCTGAGCCTTTCAAGTTCCTTGAACATTCATCAAGTGCAACTGCCTTTTACAAAAGACACGACTCCTCCACATTCATATAAAATCATGTGCCAAACAATTCCAGTCCATATGACTCTTTTGACAACACTGCACAATACAAAGCCAGATTTCTGTCTGCTGTTCCCCAAGCTCCCTGGAACTCTTTTGCTGGCATCATATCACCCTACCTATTTATTCTCTAACAGAGATGAGGAGGTTTTAATTGAAAGGCTGCACACAAGCGTTAATAATTCCACAGCTTCTCCCTTGAAGCCCTCCTGGGCTCTCGCGTCCTGGCTCCTGCGGGCAGTTATTGTTCACTGCATTCTTAAACTCTTCCATCAATAGCTGATAGAACCCATCAATGAGGTGGGTTCTGGTAAAGCAGCCGTGAAGAGTGTAGATGCCTCAGACACTCATTTCCTCTTCTCTCTCTACTCCACTTTCTGCAAGTGATTCTTTCACACCCTCATCTTCAAGGGTTTTTGCAAACTTTTAGAGGAGCTCCTTATTCCCAACATATTTGGAAGAGAACTGTTACTTTTTATACTTTGTGAAAGCTGTTCCTCTAAGTCTTTGGCATTTCAAAGTGTTTGTTCTTTTCTGTCTTCCTCACTCGGTCATGACTTCAGCTTTTGGAAGGATTCCTCTGCCTCTGCAGCCCTTCTTCCTGCTGCTCCACATCCTCACTTTCTCCTCTCAACCGGCTTTTGACAGGGCTGAGGCATTTGCTCTGCAGCACAGTGCCTTAAAATCACCTTCACACCGCCCACACGCTGCACCCTTCTCGCTGCTCCTTTCAGTTTCTTGCTAACTGGCTTCCTCAACCTGATGCACTGAAACCAAGCATCACTTCACTGAGGTTTTGGTTGGGGCTCCTTCTGCAAGGATCTTGTCCTGGTTTGAGGTAAAATGAACCAATTTTCTGTTTTACAGTTTTACTTTCTTGGCTGGGCCTCTTCTGGCTAACGAAACTCTGAAATTGGCAGCACGTTGTTTGAGGCTGTTTCGTCTCGCAGTGATAAGACCTGATTATCCCAAGGGATGATGCAGAGAGGCCCTTGCTTATTCTTATTGCTGGAACAACCAAGGCAGAGATAATTTTCGTCATTTGCCCTGTTGGAGGGTCAGAAACAGAAAAGTGTAAAGGGGTCCCACCTGCAAGGAGGGACGGACAGGACAGGGGACCCAGAACTGCCCAACAGGGGTATTCCATCCCATCCCCATCACGCCCCGTATAAAAGCTGAGGGATCAAAGGGTCAACTCCCCTTCTCTGATGGCCGACGTCCAAGGAGGACCCTGCCTGTTCCTCTGCCTTTGATCCTGATCCGAGCGTTCCTGACTCCAGAGCTGGAATCCAGCTCCTGTCCATCACCCAGTCCAGTTTGGGACTTCTCCTGAAGCTGCTGGTGATGTGGTCGTCATCCTGGGAACTTGATAGAGCTGTATATTTCCTTTTTATTATTTATTATATTATTATTATCTATATTTTCATTAAAGTTGTGTAGGTTTTTTTTCCCTGAACTCTTGAACCTCTTCCTCTCCTCTTTTTTCCCCCCAGGGGACGGGACATCTGTCGGTCAGGTTTTGGTGGATTTGGCTGAAAGCACGACAGATCTGTACATAGACAGGCATTCCCGCTTATGGAGAGCCATCAGCAGTACGGTTTTGTACCAAGTTCTGCACAATTCCCAGGAGAAAATCCAAAGTGTCTTCCTCTCTCTGGATTGCCGAGCAGATGTGTCCCAAAGGTGTCACTCCTGATGCCCAAGAGCACTGGAGCGGGTGGTTTTCTCCCATTGTGTTTCCTACCCCCCCTACCCCAGGGCAGGGGGAAAGGGGGATAATCTTCAAGGTCCCTTCCAACTCTAACCATTCTACGATTCTACTGTAAAGCTCATACTCTGAATTACTCTGTGTTTTTCCTATTTACAAGTTCTGAAACCGTATCTTAAGGACTCTGTTATTAACAGAGTTATTTTCCTGACCTGGCGTTTAGCTTTTAGTAGACAGCGGGCTACTTCCCATGGGTTTGAACCACCCCGCTATTTTTGCATAACCTGTAACTCAGTACCAGGTTGTTCCAGTTGAGGGTTTCCTTCCAGCTTTCTCACTGCCCTGTTAAACAAACTCCCTTGGTCATCCACCTTATTTCTGAAGATTTCAGAGTCTGTCTAGAAATACATACACATTTGGTCCAATTTTCTTCTTTTTTCATGTGCTGTCAACGATCTAAGGTGGAAAACTGTCACGTGATGAAAAGTCAACAGGGTGGGAGTAAGTTTCAGTGAGAAAACAAAGCAGTGACGTTGAAGAAGAGTTGGGAAACATTACTTGAATGATCACCTATTAAATTCTTGCATCTTCTGGACTTCTACAGTTTTTTCTTCTATTATTTGCCCAGAAAGAAGACTACTGATATGTATGGTAGGAAGAAAAGATCCAGTAAGTTAATTTTTTATTAGTCATGGCAGATGAAAGACAAAACCTACGCTAATTAAGCCAGCAACCCCAAGGGAAGGAAGGAAATCTGGTGTCTTGATTTTGGTGTTAACTTGTATACCTTGGGGTAACATATATGAACTTTGAATATACTTTGAAATTCTTCCATATTCATTACACTTTCAATGTGTCCCTGAACCTCTACACGGTTGAGAACTCTGAGAACGGAGTTGATCGTCAGCGCTTTTTAAGTCTCTTAAAAGGAAAAAAGAAACCAAAGAAGAGTAATTTCTCGTACGGAGCTACATAGAAGTCGAGCGGGGGAGAAAGCAGTGGAATCACTAGGGCAAGGCTGCGGCTACTGGACTGAAGAATTTATTTAGATACTGAGAAAGAGAAGAGCCAACGTAGCTACAAAATGCTGTTGGCTTTTGTGTCCTGCCACCCAAAACCCAACGCGTGAGAAACTGCCACTCTTTAAAAGCAGACAATTGGGCTCACGTCTTGATTTATCATGTTGAATTTTCCCTGTTCATTCTACACAAAATGTGAAAATTAGTAATTACTGTTCAAGAAAGGTAGTTAGTATTTAGCTATTCATCATCTAAGAACAGAGTAACTGTTCGTATCTCTCCTGTTATTTTGTCCTTAGTAAATATATAAACATCAAGAAAGATGAATCCAAAGGACAGAAACAGTTCTGCTCGTCTCTGGAAATTAAAAATAATTGCTCTCTTTGGAAGTTCAGGATCAAATGGATCACTGAATGAAACATTAGCTTTAGAACCTTGAAGAAAAGGAACAACAGGACCTTGCATGGGGTTTGTTCCCTTGCTCGCTGAATAATAACTACAACAGTTATTTAACCCTCAACTCCTCCTGTTGGTGTCCATGCTGATGCTGGTCAAGTCTGACAACCCAAAACGGCACATCAGTATGAAAATACACTATCACTGAAAACTTCTCATTAAGTATGATTTTTGTTTTTCAGACATCTGCTATGCTAATACCACTGCCTTTTACCAAAGTATTAAAGGAGCAAGGTAAGGAAATCACTGCAAAACCAAACACCGGACATCATGTTACAGACAGCAATTTTAGGTCAAGGGCTAAATCTGCACAGAATCACCTAGGTTGGTAGGGACCTCTTAAGATCATCTAGTCCAACCAATGGAAATAAAACACAAAAAACCAACAACCACCACCAACCAGCACCAAGTCAACTTCTCTCTTGAATCCCTCCAGGGATGGTGCCTCAACCACCTCCCTGGGCAGCCCATTCCGATACATGACAACCATTTCGGGAAAGAAATATTTCCTAATATCTCACCTGAACTTCCCCTGGTGCAACTTGAAGCCATCACCCCTTGTCCTGTCATCTGGAACTTGGGAGAAGAGACCAACCCCCGCCTCTCTGCAGCCTCCTTTCAGGGAGTTGGAGAGAGCGAGAAGGTCTCCCCTCAGCCTCCTCTTCCTCAGGCTGAATACCCCCAGCTCCCTCAGCCTCTCCCCATCTTCCAAGACGACAAGACAAAGTTCCCAGAGGGAGAGCAAAAAGCATCAGCCCTAATATTACAGACCCTGGTTAATCACGCCGGGTGACCGTACAGCGAGTTATGGAACAGGATTTAGGCATCCATTAGTATTTAAGTGCTATTTTTTGTGCAGCTGAACCCAGCCTCTGCGCCAAAGCTGCTAAGGTTATATAGACAAAGAGCTTCTCATCATACCTATTCACTCGATAGGGAGAGCCAGGAGTGTTTTGCAGTTATTACATTGCATTTCATACCGTATTTTAAATGGCCATGAGTAACAGCTACTACCTACCACGTCACACCACAGAGGCTGCAGCGTCTGCCAGACAGTTACCAGCACTGCCTCATCCCTAGATGGAAAACTATGGGCCTTGCAGTTACGCTTTTCCAGGGTTTGGAGTTCAATTTCCAGCAACAAGAACAAAGAAAGGCAGGATCCCAGGTGAGCCAGACCCACCACGTCCTACAGCCTGGAACGGGAATCCTGGGAGAGACGACTTTTCACATCTCTGAGGTGCAGCTGCAGGTTCCAGACATGAACCACACCACGCTCTCCCGTGTAGAATCCCAGTGGTATGTTTCAAGTGTTTACAGTTTCATTTACCATTTATAATAAAGCCTACCAGCAGAATAACTAATACCACGGGTGGCAAATTAACATAAAGACAAAGGAACGTACAGGACTCCATGAGAACAGGTTTAAGGGGGAGGGAAATGTTTACATCATCTCCCAGAGTAAGCTGATGGAATTCTCAATGCTCGGGACAATATGGCCCAAGGGAAATGGTAATGGGAGAGAAATAAATTCTTTCACCTCTGGGTTGAAACCCAAGTCAGGCTGGTAGTAGCCAAGAACCATTAGCTTCACATCTGCTAGCTGTTTGGTACCCCATGTGAAGTGAGTTATATTCCTTAGTGTCCACATCACAGCCCCACTAATTGGCACCACGTTGGCAATCTAAACAGAGAGGTTAAAGTCTGCGCATACAGCAAGCATGAGCTATAAGGTTAGTCAACTGCAGTTGTGAGTCCATATGTGATAAATTATACATTTGCTATATGTAACTCCATCTAATTGCCCCACCATCCTGTTCTGCCCTCAGAAAAAAATCGTAAATCCAACCGAGCCAACAAACTGTCAGCATTCCCTTGTCAAGCGTGCAGTTTCTGAATTACTAAGACACAGTATTAAGTTCATTACTATACAAAGTGCTTAAGCAACTGCTTAAATCTTAGGCAAAATAACATCCAGCATAAAGTTAAGTGTTTGAATAACAAGTACCAATTAAAATACTACCTTTTTCTTAACTTCAGTTTTCAACTCAAAAATGCTACACTGGCTCAAACTGCAGCAATGACATACTCTTGTAAATCCCAAATAACAAGGATCTTCTGTCTGCCTTTCCTTCTGCAGCTTCCCCATAGAGAAAGACTGCAAAGGAGCAAAGCTGACCTAAGAACATTTTTTAAGAAAATTATGCTTTCTATTGCCCCATGGTAAAACATCTGTGTCTGAGGACTGGGAAAAAAAAAAAAAAGTGAGTATCTCCTAATCTCCACTTGGAGGACCAAGGGATCAGCCTGAAACAGCAAGACCACCCCTTCCCCAGAGCCACAGTCCCACCGTCCGCTTCAGGCTCCAAGGATACAACCTTCTTTTTCCCATCACCAATGACTAAAGACTCTAAGGTGGATCTTTTCTTACTCTCTTCTCTAACTTTGAGAAGTAGAGGATCATGCCATGTTTTTAAGTGCCAGAGAAATAACAGCAATAAAAGAAAATTGATTTTTCATATCATCTGAATATGGCAGCATAAAACCCAGTCTAAACTATGAAGGAAGGAAAGCCATGTTACAGTTCAGAAACTGTTCCTGATGTTTACACATCACTTCAGTTTAAAGAACTGCTTATGATGGGAACATGATGAAAGCTGTCGAGCATGAAGGGAGATATAAACGAAGCATCTTTGCCAGAACTCTACCAGAAAACAGAATCACAGAGCAAGTTAGTTTGGGAGGGACCTCGGGAGGTTTCCAATCCAACTGGCGGCTCAAAGGATGGCCAACTTCAAAGCTGAATGAGGTTGCCCAAGGATATGTTAGATGAAAGCACAACATAGTACAATGCCCTGCAAAATCCAAGCATAAAGAAATTGTTCTTGCTAGCCCGAATACCCACATCATTTACCACGGCTCTGGAAAGATTCAAGTTCTAAGCTGTTTTGAGAAGTACTAATGGCTGGCTGCAAAAAGGAACAGTGATAAAGTGAAAAGGAAACAAACCTAATCTAAATATCCATTAGTATCGAGTTTTGGAGAACCTCACTTGGTAGAATGCAGACTTGAGGACAGGAATCTGTCTGAGAGAACTTGGGAAGTACAGCCCTTCCCAGGTCCATGGTTTATCTCCTGTTGGGAAGGTTTTCTCAGCCCTCATCAGGAAAACACCAGCAGTGACAAAAGGCTGCAGGAAAACAAACCACCCCCTGTATGTCTGCATTCCTCAGCCATGTTCAAAGGAATTGGGGTTTTTTTCTTCTTGTGCAAGAAGCACTTGCAGAGTTAACAACCCGAGAATCCAGCAACATCTCAGTTGTCTTAAACGCAAATGGTCTAATTCTTCTAGCAGGGGCTGGTAACCATCACCTGGCTTCCCTTCCCCTGGCAGAGCCAGAGCCACTTCAGGAAAACAAGCTGCCAGTTCCCAGAGTCTGCACACATGCTGCCAAGGACTTTGTAGTCTTTTTCAAGAGCTTGGTGGACCAAGGGATCAGCCTGACACGGCAAGACCACCCCTTCCCCAGAGCTGCACTCCCACCGCCTGCTTCAGGCTCCCAGGATACAACCTCCTTTTCCCCATCACCAGTAACTAAAGCCTCTAAGGTGGATCTTTTCCTACTCTCTTCTGTAACTTTGAGAAGTAGAACAGGATCAGACCACATTTTTTAAATGCCAGACATTCCTTCTGCTTGCAGACACGTTCCTATTAGCTTCTTTTAAAATCCCACCACTGCCACACGTGAGGTGGGATCTGCTGCGCTGACACCTGAATGAGAGTTAAGGGAGACTGTGGTGGCTGCCAGGAGCCACACACACTGGAAGAACCCAGGCTAGTGCCAAAGACCTAGACCCTGCAGCTGCTCTGCCTCTGGCTGCATCCACCCACCGAGCTGCCAGCTCAGGATGAACTAAAGTAAATCTTGAGAGCCGGGGTGCTACAGGAGGCAGTCGTCTGGTAAGGTCCCAGTAAAGGTTATAATCAAACCATAGAGTGACCTGTTTTATTAAGCAGCTCTAACACCCGCTTCTGAGTCCTCATGTAGGTATCAAGGAACACTGATACTCAAAGAAATGTTTCCTTACAAAAACGAGTACAAAAAGAATACCAAATTCATGAGTTTCCTGCGAGTAATTCCTCTCCATTTGGAAAACAGGAGGGGTCCAAGAAAGAAATCCTTCTCTGTGGGGGAGGGAGGCAGGAAGGAAGGAAACGTGGATTACATACACCTCTGGGTAAGTTCCCCTTTTAAAAAAAGGAAGGAAATTAGAGTTAACTAAAAAGAGCATGTTTAGCATCACTGCACAAGCAGGGGACAAAGCCTTAGGAAATCCTGGCTAGAGATAATGCTGCCTCCTCCTGTCACTGCTGGGATTTCCAGTCACTGCAACGGGGAGAGGTGAAAGGTCCATTTTTCACTCTTTCCTTTGCAGCACCGCTTTGAATTTACCTGCAAATCAGAGTCGCTATTTGACGGTCGCGTCTCCCTATGTCATCCTGTGCTTTTTTGCAATAGGGCTGTTAAAAAACATGTGTTTTCACTTTTTCACTTTTTTTATTAAAAAAGGATAACTCATAACTGAGCAGAGACAAAGGCTCCGTTGATACAACAACATGTGGATTAAATCTGAAAGGAGAAAGAAAGCTGTTCTGTTAAACTGACAATCCTGCACAGAGGGCTTATATCTAAATTGGTGCAATAAATCAATAAGAAAGATTTTTCTTTAGCTGAAACAACCATTTGTTTAGGCATGGAACAAAAGCATTTTAAAATTGCTCTGGACATTCTACACAAAAGGGTTTCTTCAGTTTTGTTATTTCTTTTGTGTTTTAAGTATATCCCCAAAGGTTTGCATTTGTTTTACTTAAAAATATTTACTTCTTGGAGCTTAAACCTATGACAAGTCAGCCAACACCACTGCCCTCTGAGATGAGCTGCTTCTACTGAAAAGAAAAAAAGAG
>VZRU01000733.1:37730-49161 GCA_013398155.1 Pedionomus torquatus
GGGGAGAGGGGAGAAAATGTCGTTTGCTCCCTTTACATTATTACATTAGGCAGAAGACTGGCCTAAATTTATTTTTACACCCATTATGTTCCTCTCCTGTATTTTTATAAACACATATTCTCCTTCTCACCCTGCATTCTATTAGGAGTGGCTTCTTTGCTTACTTAAGCAGGAAACATCCTCTGGTTGTCGCTGCCTCCCCATATGAGACAGTGATTTGTGCCACATCATCTCCTGAGAGCGACCCAATAACCTGCCGTACCAGCACGTCAACGTGGAGTTAGGCTAACGGGAGGGATGCTCAAGAAACTACAGTCACAACATCATCCTCACAACACTGCCCAGAAATATGCATTTGGTCTCCAGATCCCAAAAAGAGCAGGCGTTGCTGATGCACAGTGAAAAATAAGGAGGATTTGGCAGAATGTTTTAACTACGACACTGATTGTAACTACAGACGGGACCAAGAACTGCAACCATCTTTTTAAATAAAATCAGATGGTACATGGAAGTGATTTCAGAACTAAAGCAAAGATGACACTACCATCTACTAATTACATTTAATACATGCCATGAAGTTGGCATTGGCTAACTGATGCCAACATGTCACCACACAGCTCCCGCTGGTCTTCAAGGACTGACAAAGACCAAAACATAAATCATCATAAAAATAAACTTTTGGTTCCACAGAAACGTTGTGTGAGAAAATATTTGCAGGAGACGCTATTCAACACTGGAAGAAAGCATTTCATACAGGCATACTGGACGTCCTCTCCAGCACGTTCTGTCGATGTCACAGGCTGGTAGATGAGTCGTGTGTTTTAGAACACCCGAACTGTATGTGCAGTAGAACACAGCAGAAGGCTTCTACGAGTGGGACCAGAGCGTAAGATTGAGGGGGTGAAGATTTTGGCTAAAGCTTCTGTCATTCATAATGTCATTTCTAACCTCATTTAGAGAAATCACAAGAGCTGGGCTTTTTTCAAAACCACTAAAACCATTAAAACCGCAAGCCCCAGCCCCACAGATGACAACATCACACACTGGCAGGGGTTGGAAGGGACCTCTGGAGATCATCTCATCCAGCCTCCTGCCACAGCAGGGTCACCCAGAGCAGGTTGCAACGGATGGCATCCAAGTGGGCTTGGAATATCTCCAGAGACAGAGACTCCACCACCTCTCTGGGCAGCCTCTACCAGGGCTCTGCCACCCCCACAGCAAAGAAGTTCCTCCTCGTGTTTAGATGGAACTTCCTGTGTTCCTGCTCGTGCCCGTTCCCTCCTGTCCTGTCCCTGGGCACCACTGAAAGAAGATTGGCCCCATCCTCCTGACACCCACCCTTGAAGTATTTATAAGCATTGATGAGGTCCCCCCTCAGTCTTCTATTCTCCAGACTAAAATGACCCAAGTCCCTCAGCCTTTCCTCAGCAGAGTTCTAGTCCCCTCATCATCTTTGTCGCTCTTTGCTGTCCCCTCTCCAGCAGTTCCCTGTCCTTCTGGAACTGGGGAGCTCAGAACTGGACAGAGTACTCCAGACGAAAATGCTTTCGGCTCAGTAACTGTTCTTTTCTACCAGGGAAGCCCTTATTTATTCCATTTCCCCTCAAATCCCATTTACCAATCAGGCAAATAAAAAGTTTCCTCAGAAACCAGAGTCACTCGGATGCCGTCTCTGACAGCCTGGACATCCAGCCCTGCCTCCTGCCCGATTCCCAACTCACTGAAACAATCCAGGGGCCCAGAAGAACCCCAGGGTGAGCTCTGGGCTGCCCAACCTCCCTGACCCATTGCCCGTGCCCTAAAGACACTGTGACTGCCACTGTCCCGTGTGAGGAGGTGGCAGAAGGGCAGCAGACAAGTCACTGTGCTGGGATGGAGCCCTGCAGCTGCTTCCCAGGGCTGCTGAGCCGAGACCTCGCTGCGGGCGCCGCTCACCTTGTTCCCACCAGCTGCCGTACAGGTGGCAGGAGTCTCTCCACCGTGCTTCACTCCACACATCTGCAGCCACCCACACCATGTCTCAGCTCAGCTCCTGCTGTCTCCTCATGTACCCTCTAGTTAGAACAGACACGGAAGAGCTCCTGAGAAGGAACATCTCAGCCATCCTTTCTCACTCCAAAGCAACCACTCTGCCAAAAAGCCAACATGGAGCTGCGCCAGCAGGAAGTGGCAAGAGGAGGTTTAAAACTAGGAATGGGAAAAAGCTGCCTGACAAGTACTTTTTCTTATTATTCAGGTTTAATTTTAAAGAATCAGAATCTCCTGGCCATTAGAGTTCATGGAAGCACTACACAGGTCTTTAGGATACCAAACAAAGTACCGTCTTCTGGCTGCAGCACAGAATCTCCTAGAATCACAGAATGGTTAGAGTTGGAAGGGCCCTCAAAGATCATCCAGTCCCACCCCCTGCCCTGGGCAGGGACACCTCCCACCACACCAGGTTGCTCCAAGCCCCATCCAGCCTGGCCTTGAACCCCTCCAAGGATGGGGCAGCCACAGCTTCTCTGGGAAACCTGGGCCAGGGATCACCACCCTCACAGCAAAAAACTTTTTCCTAATATCCAATCTAAATCTCTCCTCTTCTAATTTAAACCCTTTCCCCCTTGTCCTGTCCCTCCCCTCCCTGACCAAGAGTCCCTCTCCAGCTCTCCTGGAGCTCCCTTCAGATCCTGGAAGGCTGCTCCAAGGTCTCCCCAGAGCCTTCTCTTCTCCAGGCTGAACAGCCCCAGCTCTCCCAGCCTGTCCTCACAGCAGAGGGGCTCCAGCCCTCTGAGCATCTTTGTGACCCTCCGCTGGACCCGTTCTTCTTCCATAAACTCTCAGGTTACCAATATCTACCATCTTTAGCCCACAGACGATAAAGCTGTCACCTCTGGGTAAAGCTAAACCCCTGGTAAGAAAGACATGCCAGTCCCAGCTGGAAGGGATACTTCCCAGTGAGGAGAGTGGTCCATCAACCGGACAACTGGTTTCTGTCCATAGCTGCTACTGCCCTGCTCTGTGGCCGCGTTCCCATCCCATCCCCACGCACACGGGCACCGCCGAGGGGTGGCCTCGCAGAACCCAGCTACTGCAGCAACGCTGGAGACAGGAGTGGGAATTTGGAGGCGAAGGAAAGCGGTATTTTGAAGCCGAGGTCTGTGCTATGCAGGCACGGTTCCAGCAGAGGAAATATGCTCTTGGGTTCTGCCAAGCCCATCCAGCGCGGGGATGATTCAGTGCTAATTGCTCAGAAAAACGTTTCAAGTTCCACCGGTTTGGTATGATTTTCTAAAAGCAAAACAAGGTATGTTTTGGACAAAGTTAAGACTTTGTTTACATTTACAGACAATCTGACTCCTGCATATAAAGAATGCCGCTCCTTGGACAAAAAAAAAAGCCAAAAAACACCAAGAAAAGTCAAAAGTAATGCAAATGATCTGGCTTTATAGTCTTGCCAGAACAGAAGAAGCACCAAAGCAGCTGAGCAATAACCATGGTCTTAAACGTGACTTCCCCAATTCCCGCCTCGTCCAATATTTTAATTACGTTTTGAAAAAACTCTAAAACACTTCAGATATCAAAACACATTTACATACATTGATTAATTCTCCCAAGATAAAAAACATTACCCTCTTCATTAGAGAAGGAAAGCGAAAGAAGACACAAACTACTCGTCAAAGGCACAGACGGAACTGATATAAAGGCTGGAATTAAAACTCAAAAGAGTTTGTAAAGCAACTCACTGTTTCTAAAGGATTTATTTTTTTAAGACGATAGCAACAAAACAACAAAAATAAGGTTCTAAAACAGACCTTCATTTAGGATCAAGGCAGTTTATGGGGTAAAGGCCGTGAGAAAAACAAGTTATTTAAATTAATTAATCCACAGTTGGAAAACTATAGTGAATTACCTAATAGATTGTTGCTATGTTCCCGCACAAATATTAAATCAGCAATGTAGTCAGTTTTGCCTTGCATCACTGACTAGCACAGGGTAATCCATCACCAGCTTCAGACTTTCTACTGCGGGGCAGCACATTACATCTGCATCAGGACTCTTCTCCGAGGAGCCCGTCGAGTGTCTGTCTTATTCACGAGTGCCCTCTAACGAAGCCGCAGCGGCATTTCAGAGCACGCACAAGAGAGGCTAGAAAAACCCAAAACGAGACTTTCCAGAAATTTCTCATTGAATACCAAGCTTTGTTGCCCTTTGAACAAAAGGGGAAAATAGATGATACACACTAACCGGGGACTACTCCTGCAGTTTTCTATTTCCTTGTATTACGCAAGTCCTGACCGGTGACCAGCTCAGCAGGCAGCCCGGCTGAAAGAGAGACCAGGGTTCTCCCATTCTGAGAAGAAAAGACACGGAATCAAAAGTGGTCTGAGGGCAGTTAACTTGCTAAGCTAAACATTTTTTTAAGCACAACTTTTTACCATCAACTGAGTTGTACATGATCTACTTCACCTGTGAGGAAACGCTGGGTAACTCTGCAACGTAAATCTTTACAAAAATAAGGGAGTCTCATGAATGAAGTTCACAAATCAAAATGGATAAATCTATTCCCTAATACACTGCTGTAACATAAAAAATGACTTGTTTGCAAGGATGTCTTCATCTGAGGGCAGTCACACAAACCCCAGTGATGAAAGAGCGCTTGGTACGAGTTTGTACAACCAGCACTTGGTTTATTGTCAAGTCCGCTTTCACCTCCCTGCACCAGGTAATAAAACATCCTGCAAAAAGAGGCATCTGTATTACCCTCAGAAGCAAACTCCAGACAGAAAAGCTGATACTCATCCTCAGGACCGTAATGAATTGCAATTATCTTGGTGTTAAATTGTCCAGATAGGCCTTTTGCACTGAAAAGATCTGCCCAGGGACATGGAAGGAGGGGGCAGGTGCTGGACATGGTTCCTATGCAACCTACTCTGGAGGGACCTGCTCTGGCAGGGGGTTGGACTGGATGATCTCCAGAGGTCCCTTCCAACCCCAAATCATTCTGCAATCCTGTGATTCTGCTGAGGGTGAGCCTGCAGCAGCAGCAGCCACCTGTGCCACCATTGCCCTCATCTTCCCCAAGCCCGGCACGCAGGCACCCTGCGCTGCCAGCCCCAGACACTGCAGCAATGAGCACAGGGTGAAGGAGATCCAGACAGCAATCGGTGGAAAATTATCCTTTTCTGATCTCCGAGAAGACAGAGGTGAGCAAGGGGCAGCCATTCCTTAAGCTGTGCTGCCCCCACGCTGCCAAACAGGGCCCTGGCCCCCATGGTGCCCAACGCCCCTGGATGCGCATCCAGACATCCAGGAGCGGGCTGGGAAGGTCTGTCCACCGAGGGATGGCTGGGAGCTCCGCTGCCACCACAGAGCTGCAAGGAAGGGACCAGGCCTCCCTCTTTTTGTGCTGACCAACGGGGCACCCCAGCCCGGCCGAGGTAACCCCAGCCCAGGCACTGCGGTACCCACTGCCCTGGAACAGCGAGCCCAGCAGCGCCACACGTGCTCCTCAACCTGCCTGCCAGCACTCCTGCTTCACTATTCCATTAAGATCCTGTGGCTAAGAGTGAAGACTGGCTAACAAGACCTCCATTCCGCTGTTATAAAACACTCAGCAAACCATCGCTGTAATCCAGGCAGGTTATCCACCTTAACAAACACGACATCAGGAAACCTCCCACTCCCATCCACCCCAACCACCCCCTGGCAACCGCTGCTTACGAAACAAAAACCAGACAATAATGCTTTCAACTACACGGCTAATGAAAACCTGCTTTGCACACTCTGGAACAGCTGCTATTTACCCTGCAAAGCAAAATTGCACACACACCCCCGTCCCAAAAAGCCAAACCCATTTCCCTTTAGTCTGTAACAGCGGGAGATTTTAGTCCCCAGGGAATATTTTCCAAAAAAAACCGTCCAGGCAATTGTACAAGCAAGGCAAACCCACGTGGAGCGGTTTCATACAGCAAGCATTTCCCAAGCAGTGCAAAGTTCCTCCTGTGCTCACCCTCTCTCACTTTCAAACATTCCTCCCGGCACTGCTGCGTTCCAGCCAACTTCTTCCCTGACAGAGCCGCGTATTCCTGGAGGAGGTTCAGAGAGAGTTTGACATTAGAAAGACCAGCGGCGGAGAGACAGCCAGCGTCCTGGATGTTTGGGAAAAAAAAAAAAAGACTCTCCTTTCATGAGTGTGCAACCCAAACAATTTGTGTGAAAATCAAAAGTGATCACAAAGTGCCTTTTGAATCATACAGCAGGAAGTTTCAGCACAGAATGAAAGATGCAAATAAAAATGTAAGAGTGAAAAAAACCCTGAAATTAGTAGCTGAGCCCACAGGTACATGTATAGCTATAGGGGTACCCCCTTGTGCTGTGGAGTATTCTGCTTTTTGAAGGCAAGGTGAGCAACAGCCAAGAATACATCACACAGTACGGGTATAGCTAGCCACTAAATATGCAAACACAACATCATTTTAATCGGAGAAGAACAGCCTGACGTCAGAGTCATCACACATCGACACTTCACAAGCGTGGCCACATCAAAACTGATTCAAATAATCATACAACATAAATGAGAACTTTCTTTCCTTTGCTTAATTCTTCCATTATATATATGTATATAAACTCTTTCTCTTCATTACTTTCTTCATTCCTTCTCCTTCCAGGTCCACAATGTAAGAACGTTAAGTACAGGGAACACACAGCTTCGTGCCAGTGGGATGCACTGGTCAGAGAAGGAACAGGACTCCCCTGTTGGATGGGGGAGAAGTTGAAGGATTTTTAGCTGCTTCTGGTATGATCCAAAACACTTAACCTCTCTTTAGCTTCATCTGTCCACCTAGCTCTTGCAGAAGACACTGTAAAAAGGATTATTCTATAAGAATTACTAAAGTGATTTTTTTCTTCTTTAGAAATGCTTTGGCAGGAGCAATCGCCTCTGCCCTCAAACAGGTCTGCTTCTGCTCAGAGCCAGCACCACGGACTATGACCAGAGCATCACCCCAAGCGAGCGGCAAAGCTGAACCAAACTAAGTTGTTAATTACAGAAACAGGGTTTTCTTGCTTGATTTTTATCTGCAGACCATAAAGCATTACTTGTCCCAAATCCTGCAGGAGGTAGTTAGCAGGGCTGGGAAAGGGCACCCTACTCCTGACCTCAAACAGCTGGACAAAGCTCTCACCTTGCATTTGCTCATATTTCAACACCAAACCCCCACAAGGATTCACAAAAGAGAGAAGACTTTCATCCTCTGGGAAAGCAGCTTTCCAGATCTCTCTTCTGACAGAAACCTACCTGGAGCTTCTCTTCATCCCTCCCCTATGCTCCCCCACCCCGCGCTTTCACTTCTCCTGCAAGTACTCGTCAAGCTTTGATCACTGACATCTACCATAGTTTTTCCTACACTCCATTAGTTTATTACACATTAATTCAATTAAGAGACGAAAATGGGAAACGGCAAGATGTTCAGCACTTGGTGTATATCCTATTTTTGTCAATGTAATTCTGCTCCTGTCACACACCACTCAGTCCCCTAGGACCATCCTTTCCACCAACGCAGGCGATTACTCAGGGGAGCTGCTCGAGGAGGCTGTCAGCATCCAGCATCCTCAGACAGCCACAAAAGAACTCAGGATTTTTATTTTAAAGATACTGGCATATTACACAAACTCAGTAATTAGTTTTCAAATCAAGTTATTAAAACCCGGTTCAAGAGAAGAGCGCTTTTAATTTCAATAAAATGTTGCTATCGAACCCTTTCTTTAGCTAGTCCAGGGGTGGCCTGTCCCCCCTCATCCCCCCTCCTCTTACAGCTGCATCACTTTGCACATCAGCAAGTTACTTAATGCAAGTTTGAGTAAAATTATTTCTTGGCAGGAGCAAGTGCTTTGGTTGTTGTCATGGTTTGGGCCAGACCGGCCACTGAAACGAAGGGCAGATGCTCTCTTTAACTTCTCCAACCTTCAGAGCAGGGAGAGCACCTCCCTTCAGGGAGAGCAGGATGAGAGAGCAAAGAGACTTAGGAGTTAAAAACCCCACCCTAAACTACTTAAATGAAATTCTTAATAAAAGAATAAAAAGAAAATGATGAAACGTATACAAAACCATACCGAACTCCCAGGATCATGATCACGTCACTGGCAGCACTGGGAAAGTCCCAGACTGCACTCTGCGAGGGACAGGAACTGGATTTCAGATGTGGATCAAAGCAGATGGACAGAGTCCTCCTCAGACACCAGACACTGAAGAAAAAAAAACCTGACCCTTTGAGCCCTCAGCTTTCATATGGAGGAAGACGCAGGCAGGAAAGAACACCGTTAGCCAGTTTGGGTCCCCTGCCCTGCCCCCTCCTCCCCAAAGGTGCCACCCCTTTAAGCCTTTGCCCTCCCAACCATACAAGGGGGCAAATGATCAAGTGAGCTGGCCTTGTCTGTCAGAGCAATTAGTATACGCAGGAGCCTCTCTGCACACTGTTCTTTCACATGGAAAGGGAAAAACCCTTTCCATGTGAAAAGGGTGTCTTATCACCCTGGGAGCAGACATTGTTGGAAATATATGCTGTTAATTTCAGAGAATTAGGTTAGTTAGAAGAGGCTCAACTGAAAAGTAAAATTACTGAACAGAAAATCGGTTGTTTTACCTCAAACTAGGACAGTTGCCAAAGAGCATAAATGCATAGACCTGATCCTCCTACTGTTCTTACCAACAACGAACAGACATCTCTACCCCTGCACTGAGATCCAAGCTGTAACATCACAGACCTTCCTTGCAGGGCAGAGCAGGGACCTCCTAGCCCTGAGAGCGCTCACAGAGACCACCACCAGCCTCTGCCTCTCACCTCTCTCTGGAGCACAACAGAAACTCTCCTTGTTCCAGCTTCCCCAGTTCCTGCTTGCCATGACTTACATCAAGGACCAACACTCTCTGTGTCGCTGGAAAAGGCACAATTGGAAGCGTTGCAGTTTAGTTCTGAACCCCCTCCACACACTGCACATCACTCTGATGCGACCTCACACGAGCAGGGTGTTCAGCTGCCCCAGCAAAGGCAGAGAAAAGTTGGCTGCAACAGCTGAACTGTAAGCACCAACCCAGCTCCACCGAGGTCAGTGTTATGATTTCTAACAGACACTGCTGTTACCTTAAAAACTCCAAACAAAGGTTTTCTGATGGATTATTTACACTTCAGAACATGCACTTTGCCAGCTCTACTCCACATGCTAAAATTTGTCTGTTCTCTCTCTCCTGCTTGTGCCTACGGTGAGATAGAACACGGAACCAGAAGCCTTTGCTGTTAGTGATGCTTGTGCCAAAGAGTTGACACGCAGCCACGGGCAGGTGCCTGTTTTCACACAAAACCAGGGAGGCAGCAGCCCTCAGAGCACCCCAAAATGCACAGCGCTTCACTATTCACAGAAGCACAGGGAGATTTATTTATTTACTTATTTTAATTAAAAAGTCGTAATTTCCGAGTGAGTCAGCAGACCCTTTGGTTGACCCTAGAATCTCATACACTTTTATAAAACCTACTACCTTGAAAGCACTCTTGACACACTGAAACAAGCTATTGAGACAAATAGATCCCCAAATGTCTTTACAAGAACTCGGTGAGATAAAGCCAGTGCAAGCAGGAAGTTCTAGCACGAAAACTATGCTCTCGCCGACGTGAAAAACTCAGTTTATGCCCTAACAAATCCCTTTGCTGACCTCAGATCTGGGTAAGACTGCACACGCGCAGAGAAGACACAGGAAACGAGGAGGGGGTTCTCTGGATTAGTGTAGGAACTCCGTGTCTGCTCCCTGTGGCCAAACTGATGATTTGGTAGTGTTGCATCAACTGATGATTTGGTAGTGTGTGTTGCATCCTCCGCACAGTGGAGGATGCAACACACACTACCCCGACCTAACTTTCCTCTGTAAGAACAGCAGGTGGAATTGCCTCTGGAAGCCGAGGTTCATCTGAAAGTGTAAGGTTGCTCAAACCTGTCTTAATTTGGAACTACAGCCCTTTAGGCAACATTTCAAACAGCACAAATCCTGCTATTTCTGCAGCCAAGCAGCCTAAGACAGTCCCAGGAGGTGACCAACCGATAACCTCACCAATTTCCCCCAAACCACCTGGGCAACCTTTTACCAGCAAATCGCCTAAGATTTCAGAATTCAAAGACTCAAAACTGATACTGTTTCAGCAAGCCTTTAACCTCTCCTGTAAACTATTCCTATAATTAGCATCCATCACTGCTAGGAAATTGTGTCCAATTTAAAGGAATTTGTGTAGCTTGGACAGACTGAAAATATTCAGCTGTCATAACTTTCCCATAGGCATGGATTTCCACATAGCGGCTGAGTCACTTCTCAACCCTCTTCTCTTGGATGTGCCTGAATAAACTGAGTTCATTAGGTCCGTTACAGGGTTTGTTTTCCAGAACCAGAGCATTTTTGTGGCCTCCTCTGAACTCTCTAGTATTTTCATATCTTACTTGAAAGCTACTGTAATTGGAGATTATGTTCCAGCAGACCATTCTACCACCACCATGCGCTCACACACGATCACTACAACTTGATTCTCTTTTTTAAAAAAAGAAAAAACAACAATCGAATCAACTCCTCCCACAACAGTGAGTTCAAACTGTGTCACCGTTGCAACTAAATCCTGGAAGTCCCTCTCCGCCGCCGCCCTGTTTCTGGAAGGAAGCTATCATGGTTTCTAGACTTTACACGGTCTTTTTCGTTGCATTAAGAACCTTTTCCCACTTAGAGCCACCAAACCAGTAAGGTGAGACCAGGCTACACCATAACATCTTGTCACTGATCACCTCACGTACCTGACTGACAAGAGTAAACTTTAAAAGCGAAGGTTATAAACCTTCTCCTGGATCATTTAAATCAGTATTTGAACAAAGAATCACTAAGTGGAGGAGCTGACTGGAAATAGCCTGCTCATTTACGTCTTTCAATTAACATTCAAGACACAGGATCTGTCCCTAAGGTCATTTTTAAAATTCACCTTGCCACCTTACGCCAGCACTTTTGTTCAATTAAGTTGTCAGGTCACACTAGAGTCCAGTTCCTCAGAGAATGTCACGTATGTGACACCAAATATATCACCCGTTGACTTCATCAGATCTTGCAACCCCTCTCAAGAAGGAACAGAGACACAGGAGGAGGAAACGTCTGTGTCAAGCGTATTTGGTTCAGCCTTTCGTCTCCACACACCTATTTGTAGTGTCTAATTCTTTACAAAGTTTTACCTGCTCGCTTTATTTCATTCCTGCTACTGACACCATGCTAACAAACTCGGGGGGCTTTTTTTTTTGTTTTCCTGAGGCACATTTACCCTTCCACGGGTGTGGAAGGTGCCACCCGACAGCGGCGAGGCCTCCAGCCCCGGCCCCGCTGCCCGTCCCGCAGGGGCAGGGCCGGGCCCAGCGGCTCGGGGAACCCGCCGTG
>VZRU01000740.1:0-24708 GCA_013398155.1 Pedionomus torquatus
CAGAAAGTTGCCGAAAAAAGGCTTTTCGTCGACCTTTTTTGCCTTAGATCCCTTCCCCAGTGGAGTCTTACCTGCCCTGAAGCTGGTCTCTGCAGCAATATGAAGAGATGTAAAGAGTTAGAGATATGCTGTTTGATATTCTTATCCTTTAAATGGCAAATTTCTGTCTCTGCTATATATCAGACCTGCCTGAGCTCCTCAAAATAGTTTCAAGTAGATCAGAGGTTGTATTCACTATGTGAAAACTGTTTCAAGGTGCTCTTGCAACTCTGAGCGTTAGTTCTCATCTGCAATGGAGTACAGCACTGAAACAGACCCCATTACTCTGCTATACCTGACTTTTTCACCATGTTTTTTGTAAGGGCACTGCACCAGCTCACCACTACTAAGTTTGATTTATCAGCCAGAATCAGTGGCAAGACAATAATTACCTTTGAATTGGGGATCTCTTGAAGATCCTGCAAAGAATGATCAGCTTCCATGCTATTCCTGTGTGTCCAGCATTGGCCTCCTTGTGGCATTGGCATGGGAGGTAAATGTTTTCCATTGGAGAACAAACAGGAAGACAATATATTTTCAGTAAAGAAATAAAGCATAAAATTATAGAAGGGCAGAATGGCAAATTTACTTCTGTTGATTTGCCAGTTAAAAAATCCTTTCATCAGCTTCACTTAGTACGTATCACGAATGGGAGTGCTTCACTAGGCATATTTTACATGGACTGATACTTGACTGAATTCAGACATTTCAGTATCTTTGTGTTCTCAACTACCTATTGTTTCTCCTAGTTCTGTGTGATCATCTTTGTACTATGCTATGAGGCTTCCCATTTAAACTCACGCCATACACGTTGTCAACGCTTTAAACTCAGATTTAACAGTAAGTTATACACCACTGTACAAGCAGGAAAATTTACCTGATGGACTATGAGACACGATGTGGTGATTTTTTAAATCTTATATTATGTCAAAAAGCTCCAGTTGTCCCCTCCTTGAGGTAATTGCTGATCTTGGCCATGCATGAGAGTGCAGTTAGGCAGGCTCTGTCAGATCCTGAACCACTTTGGTGTGCTAACACAGTGGTCTTGAAGCACTTCCTGGTCCTTTAAACCAGCACCCATGAGCGGAGTATGGATGGTGCAGCACAAAATTACATGATGGCAGAGACACAAGCCTGGGTCCAGCAAAGAAGAAATAAACCGGTTGATGTTCCTCTTAAACTGCTTCTCTCCTTGCTATTCAAAACCTACTGGTATGATGTTCATTGAGTGAAGCTTCTCTCCTGATTTGATTTTTCCTTTGGAAATATTGACTTGTGAAAATGAATTATCGTAAGGCTCCTGTGAACATCTCAACACAAATACTTGACAGGAACAGCAAGTCACCTGTGAGCTTTCCACCATATTTCACTAAAATGGTGATTTATAGTCTGATCAGTTCTTTCCCAACATCAGGCACCCCAGGTTTGTGGATTCGTCTTCCATGCAAAGGAAGGCAAGGAGATTTTTTCTAGGTCCATCATTCAGAATACTGAAAAGTTCTAAAGAAAAATCACAGAATTGCCTGGGTTGGAAGGGATCTTTCAGATTATCTTGTCCCTATTTCTGATAAAAACCATCACTAAAACATAGTGCTTAGAAACAACCCGGCTTTTAGTGCAACTCTAGTACTTAGAGACAACCCAGCTTTTAAATCCCTCCAGGGATGGTGCCTCAACCCCTTCCCTGGGCAGCCCAGTCCAAGGCCTAATAACCCTTTCCATGTCAACATTTTTTTCCTAATCTCCAATCTGAACCTCCTCTGGTGCAACTGGAGGCCATTTCCTCTTGTCCCATCGCCTGTGACCTGGGAGAATAGACTGACCCCCCCGGCTACACCCTCCTTTCAGGGAGTTGGAGAGACTGAGGTCTCCCCTCAGCCTCTTCTTCTCCAGGCTGAATACCCCCAACTCCCTCAGCCTCTCTTCAGAAGAATTCCTTTTCCAGATGCCTCACCAGCTTAGTAGCTCTCCTCTGGACATGCTTTTTAAAAAATCATAGGATAAAATAAAATATTTTGCCTGTTTATCCTGCCCTGCCTAACAGTTGCAATCTTTTTTGTTGCTGTTATTAAAGTAGGAAACAGTAAGATCAGGGAGTTATGTGATGTGGTTCTCACCAAAGTCTTGTGGTTATGAATAATTTCAGAACTTTTAAAAAATTGATAGTCTATCCTGAGCTACTTGTAAATTGTGCTAGTTATCCCAGCCAAACTGGTTCCTGAAATATGAGAAATATGAATGGCAGAGGAGGGGAGTGAGGAAATTGTGACAGCTGACAGAACAGTAGTGAGTTTGTACTAAAACTTTGCACTTAATTTGTCCTTCTGCTCTGAAGTAACAGACACAAGCTATCATAGAGACAGCAGTACAGTTATCACTGCTTCTCCCTTCCTGCGGTTGCTCAGATTATTTCTTTAGAGATGTGTTGTCCTTAAAACACGAACCAACTGGGTAAAGGAAGAAAGAAACTGGTTTTGTTTTTTTTTTGTTTGTTTGTTTGGGGTTTTTTGGGTTTTGTTTTGTTTTGGTTTGTTTTTTTTTGTTTTGTTTTTTAGTTTGCATTTTGTTAAAAAAAACCCTTTGATTATGCAGTATATAATTAACATCAATTTCAGGATAATGTCCTTAATGGGACTGTCTCTTGGATTTTTGTGTTCTGTGACTCTTCATTCTTTCATATTTTCCTACAAGAGTAGGAATTTTATAATTTTGTACTGGCACATTTAAGAGAACACTTTTTCAGCTGGTTAGAGTGGTTTAATGCAAAATCAGTCTGCCTACAAGTTGCAACTACATCGTGATGTTAATCTTTACTGACAGACTGTCTGGTGCCAGAATTGGTAAATTTTATGTTAAATTAATGTTGCTTTGGACCTTCAGTTTTACCCTAATCTTATCTTCTGAATTTACTGAACATAGTGGGATGGTCTGAGTTTTTTACCCAGAGTTGAGTGCAGCCTAGAAACCTGTCCTGGCAGCAGAGAAGCAGCAGGTGGGATGACCTGCTATGGGAAAGATTGTCCCCACAGGCTTCAGGAACTGGCCACTTGCCTTTCTGCCTTTTTTAATTTGCTTGTTCATATATTAAATCTGTCTCTTTCGCTTCTTGATTACCTTTCTCTTTTGAGTTTGGTTTGCATTTTTATGACCATTTCATATCTTTCAGGTTGTAGAAAACATGCTGTCTCCCTGGATTTCAAGCTGGGTAGCTGTAGTTCACGTAGGCATACTTCTCGACTTCTGAAGTTTTGTTTCAAGTCAAAGAATACATATAATATATATATTATAACTAAACGGAGGGTTTGCTTTTCTTAAGAAAAAAATGATCTATAGCTGTTTTTTTAACTACAAGTTTCTTGTTTTCATTTAAATCTTTATTCATGACTCACAGCAATGCTTCTTTTACTTGTAACTGCTTTCTGTGTAACTGGGCTTTCTGCCATCAATCACATTGTCTGTTCAGCCAGCAGGGAAAAATGTAAAGAATAATAACATTGCAGCAGAACTGATGTGCATTTGCAGGGCTTTAATAGGCTAAGTGTCAACACCAATGCATTTAAACATCCTCTACTGCAACAACACTAAAAAGTGGAGGATGAAAACAGCCAAGTTAGTTGACATATATATATGTATTCTATGCATGATCATCGTAGTATATAGCATATACTAAGATATAAACTAATAGATATCTATATTATATATAGATACAGCATAATAACTACGATATGTACTAAGCATATAAAGGAGAGGATTATGTAAAGTGGAGATTACTGCTCTCAACGTATCACCTACTCATCTAAAATGATGAATGGAAGACTACCTTTCTGCAAGGAAGGGCAGAAAGACTGATGCAGACATGAGAATTTGCCGTGTGCTTTTCTAGCTGATTAATTTATCATTTTGAAGGAGAAGTGGAGCAGGGAAGAAGTTATTTCTCGGAGCAGCTCAACAGAGCAGCTTAAGTACAGCTCAACTCTAAAACACGAAGCAGCTCAATCACAACTCACCTCAGATTCTCATCTCCTTGTGTTTGGTATTTGTTTTTATTTTTAAATATAGTGATATCAGTAGCAGACAAATTCAAGCCTAGGCTACTGCTCAGGAGGAAACATGTATGAAAGCATGTAAGATATAAACTAATACTTGTCACCTGAGAAGGTGAGAAGGTTACAAGTGGGCAGACACATCTGAGCATGGTGAAGAAGGAAGAGAAGACAAGTGCTGATGAGTAATCCCATTTGAGTCTTCCATGGCACCAATGCCAACAAAAAAATGTCACGATACCACCAAGCACCACAGTTCTGTTAAACAGATTTGAAAAGAATTATGTCAAAAAGGCTTCTAATGTTGGTACATTTTGAGTCACCTAACACAAATGATTATGGTATCAAACATACCTGAAAATATGTCTGAATGACTTAATAATTGCACTGTTATGAAAGCTTCATCATGTGGTGCTCTTCATGCTGTCACAGCTGTTGCCTACACACATACAACATTCTGCATGCAACAAACCAGCATGCCACCTAGAGTGATAGAGTTGAAAACCTTTTTTCTGGTGACATTACAGGAAAAGCTAAAAGAGAAGTCAATCCAAAAGAAAGAAGCAGTTATGTGGCTGGGTTTCCAGTTGCTACAGTGATGGTGGTGAAATTAGCCACCTTTTTAATGAAAGAAGATGTGTCATCAGGTGCTTGAGAAAAAGAATGCTGCATGCTGGACAACAGGTAAATCCAGAAATGTTACACCCTAACTGCTGGAGATTTGCTGCAGGTCAGCAGATGATAGTTCTTTGCCACTGAAATTACTGTGGTGGGGGAGAGGTTGTTCTAGATTTCCTCATCATCAGTGAATCAAGCGGTGCTTGAACCACTTCTGCACTACTTCCAGCTGAATTCATATGGACAGATATTAAATGCTTTAAATTTAACCTGTGAGCTTCTGATTTCCAGTTAATATTACCAAACTGACAATATTTTCCTTAGACAAACTTAGTTTAACTGTTTCAGCATCTGGCTGATTCAGCCAAAGGTGGTTAGCTGGGCTTTTTCTTCAGTTGTCTGAACTTGAAGGAGGATTCAAAGTCAAGTTCTGACATACCATCACGATATTGGCAGTTGTAGAGCTGCTAGTAGACAAGCTACATTCCTGTTAGAGACCTAGTGTGACCTTCTGTTTCTGATCGAGTTTGACCCTTGCAAAATACAGTTTAATTTATTGTGCAAGGTGAGCACATATCTGAGAAGCTTGTAATACAGTCAGTATCTTCCACAGCACAGACCAAGACATTGCAATGTTCTCTCTGTTGCTGTCACCAGCCATGTCTGACTGAACTGTGAGGACATCTTTTTCCAGCATCTGTGGGTCAATATTAAGCAACAGCCTTGATAGTCTCAACATGCCTTGCACTGGTGGTTGTTCCCATACACAATTCACTAAGTCCTGTTTTGATTGCCACATGAAGAGATTAAAATATGAAATGCTATCAGTCCAAAGTAAGACGTTCACATACAGACGGCCCCAAAATTCTTCTTAAAAATTCACTTTGTATGTGCTTTAAGAGGCAATTGTGGATTTGGTCTGCTCATGTCATCTACATCAGTTCAGGATGTTCAAGAATGGTGGCTGGCATGGCACAGCAGTTCCACACACCCTGAATGGCATCACTTCTTTCCCTGTAGAAAATAAGTAATCAACAGTCACTGCCATGAGTAAATCCATAGTCTGCTGGCCACTATACATGGAAACATGAGAAGAAACTCAAGCCGAAGACTGATGGTGTTGCTGCGTGAAGTTCCAGGGTTTAAATTCCCAATGAGAATTTACTGGTAGGTATTTGGTTTCTCTAACTCTCAGAAAGTTCCAAAATCATGGTTTCTCCACAATGAAAACTGGGATTTTGTTTTTGTCAGTAAACTATAGCAGTGTTTTGGGAGTCAGTGAGATAAACACTCTTAATGCTTTGTGCCACTTACTGCTGGCACCAGCACGCTTACCAGGTAGACCTGCTGATTGCCTTCTTCCTGATGTAGAAAGCATGAGATCCAGAACACTCAGCTTGCACCTGTGTTTTAAATAGTGCAGCAGTCTTATAAAATGTCTGCCTTTCCTGAACAATCAGTGGAATCAGGGAACTGTCAGAGTTGGAAGGGACCTCTTGAGATCATCCAGTCCAACTTCCCTGCTAAAGCAGCATTGCCCAGAGCACATCACCCAGGACTGCATCCAGGTGGGGCTTGAATGGTCTCCATTGAAGAGGACTCCACACCCTCCCTGGGCAGCCTCTTCCACGGCTCTGCCACCCTCACCAGAAGTTTCTCCTCATATTCAAATGGAACTTCCCATGTTCCAGCTTGTGCCTGTTGCCCCTTGTCCTGTCACTGGGCACCACTGAGAAGAGTCTGGCTCAATCCTCCTTCAGCCCACCCTTCAGATCTTTGTGAGCATGAAGAAGGTCTCCCCTCAGCCTTCTCTTCTCCAGGCTAAAGAGTCCCAGTGCTCTCAGCCTTTCCTCATCAGGGAGATACTCCAATATAAGGTATGTGCATTGGAACATCATAGGTAGAACTTTTCCACCTCAGAATAGAGAAGTTACTTACGAGCATATTCTGCCTTACTTCTTTCAAGTTGCAGGTGTCCTTTCTGAGATCCACCAACTTCTCATGTAGAGGATCTCTACCAGGTCCTGGCATTTTGGTGGTCAGCAAGAGGAGCTTTAAGCATTAGAGTGGAAAAATTAAATGCGTTAGAATAGGACATGAATCCCTTCTTCCCATTGCTGGGACAGCACAATCATGCAGGTAGAACTGCTCAAGCTTTGCTTCCTACCGAAGCAGTGCTGAGCTGTATGAGGCAGAATGGTGTGATACTAGTACTGCACATATGTCAGTAATATACATGCTTTGTAACATTAGTTTTTCTCAACGTCACTTAGAATCAAACTACTGCTGCAATGCTGATACACAGCACAAGAGAATTTGGTAATAAAAGTGGGGAAGTTCTCTACAGCTTTGATGGATGGGGACAAGTGACATTAATCCCATAAAGAAGTTTGCACCATAAACTCCACTGAGTGTCATGAAGATTGCTTTTTACATGCATTTCTACAACGCCTGGTGTTTTATCTGAGGATATGTACTGGCATATTCCATTTAAGAGTAATGAATCAGAGTGACAGGACATTTTTGTGGTATTGTGGTGTGGCACAATTACAAATTGGCTGAGAGGTTAATGAGTTCTTTCTGCTGAAAACTTCTACAGGTTTCAAAAGGCATACCTCAGAGTAACTAACACAATTGTTTATTGATTTGAAAACTAGGTCCTTGCATCATTGTCTGGTCTATTTGAGATATTCCACCAGTGCCTCTTCTAAATCTGTGTAGAAAGTGTTTCTCAGTTTACCAGATGACATATTCTGACTGCTTAAAGTCTTAACGTATTTTTTAATATGCATTCACATAATTATTTTTTTCTGATTGGCTAGCATCCATCTTGTTTAAGTCTCTGAAAGTGTATTTTCTTGTTTCTGCTAGCTAATTATAAACTCCTATTCTCATTGCCCTCCTTCCCGGGAAAAATTGCCCAGCCACGTTCCACTGCCCAGTGGGCAGCACTTCATTAAATGCTCCTGCTGCAAGGACATTACTCACTGGAAGACAAAGGCTGGGATTTACCTCAGCATCAAGGAATGGTGGATATTATTTTCTGGTTTTGCGGAAGAAGGAAAAGTTGACAACCCAAAATTGCTGGATTGCAGTTTTGTGCACCTGTAAACGTGAGAAGCCCACTGAACTCTCTTCTAATTTATAAATTCACCAGGAAACTCCAAACTCTAACTTCATGTAAAATCCAAAGATTATGGCTTTACAACCTGGTGACTGGCAGAACTGACACACATTAGATGACTTCTGTTGTGAACAGATGACAACCAAGAACATTACACCTGGCTCATCACATTGCTCCTGTAAGATGATCCCCCAGGCTCAGGTATCTCCGGCACATACCATACTCTGTGGCTGGATAACAAAATGACACTGCTAGGGTGGAAGTGCCTTCATGATGCTTAACAGATTCACAGAATGATACGGGGTTGGAAAGCACATCTGGAGAGCATCCAGTCCAGCCCCCCTGCCAGAGCAGGTCCATCCGGAGCGGATTGTGCAGGAATGTGTCCAGGTGAGTTTTGAATGTCTCCAGAGACATTCTGAATGCCTCCAGAGACTCCACCACCTCTCTGGGCAGCCTCTTCCAGGGCTCTGCTCAGGCTCAAAGTGAAGAAGTTACTCCTAATGTTGAGATGGAACTTCCTGTGTTCAAGTTTGTGCTTGTTCCCTCTTGTCCTGTCACCGGGCACCACTGAAACAAGACTGGCCCCTTCAGCTGTAGCCGCCTTTGATAACAGCAAGCTCAGGGAAATGTCAGCATGAGGAGACAATCCAGTGGCTGACAGCCTGTTACCTGCCGGTGGAAAATCCAGGATCAGACTCCCACTGGCTCACATGGTGTGGGTGTGCAGGAACAGAGGTGTGCCAAGGGGTTTTTCCCCAGAGCTATTTCACAAGGAGCAAGCCACTGCAGAAATAGGTGTAGAGGATGTATTGTTTTCTTACTAGATTATGATTCTGTCTGATCAGACAGGATCTGATTGATCTGATTAATCAGATTTTATTCTCCTGGATAATGACAGAGGAGCATTTATTTTTAACCCAATTCCTTTTCAAGCTCTGTGAGCAATAATAAAAGAATAATTCCAGAAGAAAGCTAACAGAATTTTATATTGTTATACTATACAAATGGGCTTTCCCAAGTTTTCAAGAGAAATCATGAATGAAAGACACATCATTGAAGGCAAATGTCTTCTAGTCTGCCTCCTGCAGCCTTCTTTCTGCTGAAATACTCACCATCTCCCTCCTTACTTTCCAGGACCTAAAAGCAGGCAGTTACTTTATTATTAGCACTAAGGCAGAGCACTGAAAGCCACCATCACATCTTTTCTTGGCAGAGAGAAAATTACTTCATCTGGAGCCCAACGTTCCCGTCTTTTGCAGTGTGCAAGTCTGGTGCTTCACAAGCTGTGTTTGCTGGCTTGTATGTTTGTAAATGTATGTTAGGGCTCCTGTGTGATTTTCCATAAATTGGAAGCTTGAAGCAGGAGAGCCTCTGCAGGTGAGGATGGCAACTAATCCTGAATGGGTCAGAAACTGGGACATAAGGGGTGTGCTCAAGGGTCCAAAATGGGGAGAGACAGGTAAGAAGCACAAGAAAGAAGAGGGCTACCAAGGACCTCATTTCACTGAGTGCGCAATGAATATAATTGCTGAGGACTTCACATCCTTTTGGAGAGAAGTTGTTCCTGAGACGATTGCAAGCAAAATGGAGGGATCAAAACATGAACTCTTTCAATAGTCCTGGTAGAAGCTGTGGAGTCTAAAGATTCAGACATGGGGTTGCTTGGAGCACCTGATATTTTGCTGTCAGACTTTTTCTTCTCTAGAACTCCCAACAATTTGTATTGTTTATCTGTTCAGCACAACAAATCTCCTTCCAACTGAGGAACAGGTGAAGCAGTTCACTGGCAGGTCCTTGCCTTGCCTGTTGTTCAGTTAAGATAATGTCAGTAAGTAGATGACCATGAGCAATTAATTACACTCATTAGTGGCAATGGATCTTCCACACCATGTGACATCATGCTCAGCATATAGAGCTGGAAGGAAAGAAGGAAGGGAGGGATGTTTAGAGGAATGGCATTTGTCTTCCTGAGTAACTGTTACATGTGATGGAGCCCTGCTTTCCTGGGGGTGGCTGAATACCTGCCTCATGGGAAGTAATGAATTAATTCCTTGTTTTGCTTTACTTACTAAACTGCCTTTATCTCAACCTTTATGTTTTCTCACTCTTAACTCTTCTGACTCTCTCCACCATCCCACTGCAATAGGGTCGGGGAATAGGGAGTGACTGACTGTGTGGTCCTGGTTGCCAGTTAGGGTTAAACGACTACAAACAATCGCTGTTATAACTGCTGTCCTCCTGCAGCTTTTCTGCAATGTTTTCATCTGTGGACTTATGGATAAAGTAATTTTCAACACAGAACTTCTTTTGTAACTTTACTCACATGTGGTTCTGCTCTGGGTGCCAGATAGCTGCTGCATGGCTCCTGGTGGCACTCAAAACCCCAAACAGGAGTGCGTATGATAAAAGGCAGGAACTGTAGCATGTTTTCTATGGTTAGGGTTGCAATGGAAAAAACAGAGGCAGCTGTGAAAACTGCTGTTCAGAACAAGGACACCCTGAAGCACATGAATCCTAGGCTTGGGGACTGACCACTTCATAATAAGGAGCCACCCTGGATATCCAGGACAAGAAATTCAGGCTCAAATAGTGAAAATACAAGACAGATTACAACTTCAACCCTGAATTCTGGACAGAGTAAGTGCAATGAATAATTTCATTATTCATGGAGACAAAGTCCCCTCTACTCTGTGCTTCTGAGACCCCACCTAGAGTACAGTGTCCAGCTCTGGAGTCTTCAACACTGAATGGACATGGACCTGTTGGAATGGGTCCAGCAGAGGGCCACCAAGATGCTCAGGGGGCTGGAGCACCTCTGCTATGAAGACAGGCTGAGAGCTGAGGCTCTTCAACCTTGAGAAGGGTCCAGGGAGACATTGTAGCAGCATTCCAGTATCTGAAGGGAGCTCCAGGAGAGCTGGAGGGGGGCTCTTAGTCAGGGAGTGAAGCCATAGGATGAGGGGTAATGGTTTTAAATTGGAAAGGGGGAGATTTAGATGAGAAACTAGAAGGAAATTCTTTGCTGTGAGGGTGGTGAAGCACTGTCCCAGGTTGCCCAGAGAAGTTGTGTCTGCCCCATCCCTGGAGGTGTTCAAGGCCAGGATTTTTATCAGTTAAGTTGTCTTAGACACTCTGGTGAGTGAGAATAGGCAGTGGCACAGGACAATTCTTCAAGTAACAGATTTTTTATTTAACACAGAAGTCCAACAACCAGAAGAGAAAAAAAAAAAACTGTTCTTGTTGCCCCACCTACAGCTTTGCCAGTTTTCCTAAAGACTTCGGTAAATCTGAATTGCTCCAACTCCTTTTTTGTGACAGAGGTGCAAATTTCTTCTCTGCAGGCCCTGCCTCTTGCCTCATTTTCCTCAAAACTCTTCTGAGGTACTAGAGCTCTAAGCTTTTCTGGCTTGAGGGACCCTGGCTCTCTTGTCAGTTACATGTGCTGCAGCCTTCCCTGAAGATTCAAAAAGCTGCTGATTTGGGAGCTATTCACCCAGTTTAGAATCTGCCCCTTTGTATTTCATCTCTGTTATATTGCATTGAAGCTCTAGCTGCCATCTTCAAAAATCATGGGCTAGGCAGACTCTATTGTATGAAGAGGAGAGGACCTGGTAACACTAGAGAAAGCATAAGGAAGGATTTTTAGAAGACTTCAGGATTTGCTACTCATCCCGGACACCTTCCACTTTTTAAGAGAGGCAGAAAGGATCTGGGAACTGTTGGGAGTTTTCAACAAAGATTTTTTAGGGAAATGTGAAGGCAAAACATTTATTCAGGATTGACAAAGTAGGTGTAAGCTCTTTCATTCAAAGAAATGCCATCTATCTGAGGTACCACTAGCATCACTTTACAGGTGTAAACCCTCCTATATCAAGCTTTAATTTATTTGAATCCAGGGATCGTAGCACTTCTGTAGCAAAGGTTGCCAGACTAAAACTTACAGCAATTTATATGGCTGTGAAGGAGGAATGATATCCCTGAGTGACTCTTGGGAGTCTGGGGTGGGAGAAATCTGGCCTCAGGCTGTTGGGATACACCAAATGACAATGGGGGCTTAGGCAGAAGGATTAGAGACCTTATGCACTGAACAGACAGAATGAAATAATGAAAAAAAAAAAAAAAAAAAAACCAAACCTTTTACATAATGAAGATAAAACAGATTCCCAGAATGGATGTGGTTGCCAAATATAGTCCACCTAATGGAGAAAATATATATTCCAGCACAAGTTTGTATACACATCGATAAGCATATGTTGAACTGATGAAACACAGTTCAGTTAGTTTATTTTAGTTCTGCTGTTACATGTGGAAATGGACAAAGCATGGTATTTGATAATAAATCAACAGGCAACTGAAAGTGACCAGACACCAAAGGTTTTTTGAAGACTGATAAAATATTTTCCTCTCCTTGAGTGGCTGATTCTTCACTAAAGGACCAGATGTCTGAATTCAAATTCCAGATCCAACTATGTGACCACAGTAACTTGTATTTCTTTGGCTACAAGCCCCATATAACAGCCCCAGATGCAGTCCTGACAGGAGAGCAACATAAGACAGAATTATGAAACCCACAGGCCACAGCCTGTTCTGCTCTCACCCACTCTAAATGTTTAATTACCACAATTCAGTGAGCTGTTTGGGGTTTTGGAACAAAGCAAGTAAAGGTGAAATTTTGAGAATGATAGGTGTTTTCGTATCATTTCATTTAACATCCACTTTGTATTAGCGAAGAAAGGAAGGACTTGCTTCTGCAATATTGCTACTGCAATATTTCATGCCTCGAATACTTTATATTTGAATAGAGTTTATAGCCTTGCTATCTAAAAATCACTAGTACAAAAACCCTATCAAGGAATTTCTTTCTTCCCTCTCTTCTCTTCAGTATCACAATTGCCAGAAGAAATTGTTAGACCTTCAGAGTGGACAGCTTACTGACCCCAGTAGGTTGTTTTTACTGAAACACTTTGAGGGAAAATTGGGAAATGGCTACTCACACTGTAATTGTTAGAGACAAATGAGGAAAATCTTAATGAAGCTTCAGGGCATGACTAGGTCAAAGACTAAAACAAGACTCGTGTCTACCTTCAAGAGAGAAGATAAAAAAAACCCAGTAGCTTCTGAAAAATGGATCCGAGAGATCTGCAAAAGCCAATCAATGCTACAGACCTATACAGCCATGCTGAAAACTCAGCAGTCTCCTTAGCTCAAAGTCCCAACAGTTTTATTGCTACCAAAAGCCAGCATTGACAGGCTGCAGCTGGATTTCCTGGCAGCCCACAGTTCAGTGGGCTATTCCTGCTATGAAGCACAACATATCCAAGCTGCACATTGTTGTCAGAGCTAAAAAAATTTCATTGTATAGGAACAGTTTGTGGTCTTTATCCAGGTGGGAGTTTTGGATGTAATATACTCTGAATACATGATGAGGCATAAAGCACACTAATGTCACCAAGATGAAGAAGAAACTCTTTGCCTGAGCTCTGAATTCCACATGGGAGCTGATGTCAGGCCAGTATTTCACAGCTGGTCTACACATCACAAACAACTGGATAACAGTGAGCACAGCACAAACTGCCACCAAAATCCCTACCCAACCAAGCAGTATTTCATGATCACCATGGGCACTTCTTGTATCTCCTTGTGGAGCTGAAAGCATTTGGAGGAGTGGTATGTCTTAGAGGTGCCATAGTATGGGAGAAAACCAGGTGTAATCAGCGCTCCCACCAGCCAGACAAGAGCCATCCAGGTTGCAGTGTAGCACTTCCTAAACTTGAGTCCGAAGAGGCATATTACAATGATAGCCATGTAAAACAGGAAGGTGGTGTACATGTGGAGGTAGATGATGGCACTTGCTAGCTTGCAGGCAAAACTCCCAAATATCCATTACTGTAGAATGTAATAGGTGAGGCGAAAGGGAATGCTGAATAGCATAAAAGTGTGCACCACCAGGAGGCTGCTGATGATAATGGTCATCACAGACTGGGATCTCCTTTGAAACAAGTGATGGGACATCATGATAACCCCAATGGTGCCACCAGCCAGGTTGATGGTGTACAAGGCTATGAGAACAGCGCAGTGCCTCTCTGAGGTGTCCAGCAGCATCTCATTGGAGTAGTTCTGCTGGGTGATACTGCTGTTAGGCATCCTCTTAATCTTCTGTTTTGAAGGTTACTAAAATGAAAAATGGGAACTTTTAAAATAGACACACTTTCTTTGTGTGTGTTTTTTCAGATGTTTTACTGAACTGTGTTTGAAATGGTGTTTGGTCATATTGTATTTGACGATGAAATGGTCATACTGTATACAATAACCTATACCTCTCAGTGGTAAAACCACCTTTTATATAATTATGAATGAGTTTTAAATTTACTAAATTGCATTCTAGGAGGGTTGTTTTTTGTTTTTTTTTTTTACGATTATTTGCCTCTACATTTAGCCATTTGAAATAGCCAGGATGCTATCTGTAAATTATACAAGTTTAATCTGCAGTCATGTTATAAAGCTAAAACTGAAGGTAGGAAAAATACTGAAAAGTGAAGCGATTGTACCTGTAGTTTGTGGATACTTTATGAAGATACTTGACCCATCTTTTTAGTATTTTGAGGGATGGGTGCAGGAGACGCTTAAGGCAGAAACACTTTCAGCTTCTAAATGCATATAGCACAAAGAAAATAAAGATCTGCAGATGAAAATGCAATTTCTTCTTGCTTCAGCTCCAAGTCTTTTTGCTACAAAATTTCAGCTGAGCTACTCTACTGTGAAAAGTGAAGAAAAGCTAAAAATTAATTTAGGAACAATCATCTTCTGGGAGATATAATCCTGTTGGCACTTGTTGAACATAGCCACGTACAGATGCATTCTTATTTAGACTTAAGGCAAAAAGTGGACTGTTCAGTTGCTTGGGCTTGCCTGCAGGTTTTGTACAAGAATACAGGGTACACACATGCCTTGCTCATGAAATCTGTCCTTACCTTACAAAGACTTCCAAAACAATGACGTCAAAGCTGAAAAGTAGTCTCTTAAAAAGCAGTGTCTTCCCTCTGATTTCTTTGAATTTTGAAATCAGCAGACTTGTTTTATTCAGCAGTTCTTAATTCTGTTGCACTCAAATGGAAAAGGAGGAACTGCAAATGTAAAACACTTTCAGAGAGACTTGTTATTTATGAAGCATCAGGCAAAGCATCTTTAGAAGACCATTGGAGTGTTGTGTCCAAAATTGATATAAACCTTTTAAAATGCATAACCTTAGCAGCATTTAAATGGTTAAAATTGTATACCTGCCTAGTATTCCTGACCCTAACATGAGAAATTTGCTTTCCCAGCAACTTTGCTATAAGAAGAGTTTTACAAGCTTTAAGAAAATGGCTTTCAGCAGTTTTCCAACATACACTGCTAATTTCAAACTGGCTTTAAGAAGGTTATAAACAGCACACTTACAGCCTAGAGACAACATTTTATGTTACTCAGAAATAGATCATGTTTTCTTCACTATTTATAGAAATAAAATACTTAAATTTTACCTTTTATTTTTGTGACTTCCCCCTTCTTTGCCATTTCATACATCCAGAGCCTTTGGTGATACTGTTTGACTAAGAATGGTTGAGGGTTTTCTTAGGCCACAGACAGGAAGGCACAAGCCTCTTTTCTTGCTTCCCTGTGATAGCAATTGCATACGTTCAACATCTAATACCACTTTTTTTTCATGCAGAGACAATCGCTGAAAAGCTGCTGAGCTGTCAGAAGCCATTGTTGTGCTTGGATATGTAGGACAGATCCAAGCGGCAGGACTACCTCTGCCCACAATTTGGTCAGCCTTAAAGCTCAGATGGGTGGCGATTCCCTGAGCTGTAAGAACTACTACAAGTTACTGGGTTTTGCTACTAAGCAAATAGGAAGTGAGACTGATCAAGTGAAAATACATGCAGCTAAGCAGAGGATTTTTTCATTATAAACACACTTTCCCCCTGAACTTGTTTTATGTTTAATAATTAAGCTAAATGTGCCAATATAACAAAGTGTTTAGTGGAGTTCAGAAAAGATTTCACTCTAACATGCTATTAGATCTTCACGAATTCAGAGATTACTCACTGTTTAAATATTGTTAGTAAAATAAACTTCAGACATACATGAAAAAAACACTCAAAAGTACCTGCTGCTAAAAAAGGCATGCAGAAACCAGCAGCACTTGATGATTATGCGTTACCTACAGACATGAATGCTGACCCCAAACCACATCATTAGTATAAGGTGGCTCACTAAAAAGAGGAAAGCATTGAATCAGGGCTCTTCTAGAGACATTTAAAAAGCAATCTCTTGACTAGAAATTAAACAGAAAAAACGTTAGCCCAATTCATTTCTCAATGTGAGTTTTAGACCACAATCAGAGTCACCAGCACTGAGACACAAAAGGACATCACACGAGATTTTGTGAGCAATAATGTAAAACCAGTAGTCCAGCAGGGCTGAACTAGCCTTACTCCTGCCATCATGCAGTCATCCTCTACCGTGAATGTGAGGATGATTCCCTCTGAGAGGCTTCTCTCCTATTATTAAGTGCAGTCATTAGGAAGAACAAGATATGAAAAAAGAGCTATTAGAAATAAATTAATACAAAGACTCAAAAAAACTCCAAGGGCACTAAAAGTCAGGGAAAGAAACAGGGTTGTGAGGGCGAGCAAGAGAGTAGAGACAGCACTCTGCAAGACATTATCAGGATAAACTCTGAAAGCTTTGAGTGAGCAGCTACCACCTCACCTATATCAGGCTTCAGAACAGGGGGGATGCCCATTTTGGAGACTGCATATACTTGTGGGCTTGGATTAGCAAAATGTACAATTGCTCCAGCAGACAAAGTGCTGAAGAAACACAGCTATGTTAATACTGGTACTCACCAGCTGTGGTTCCAGCATCACTTAATACCACCTAAGGACAGGTTGCTGCCTGACATGGTAGCAACAATGCTTGGATGGCAAAACGATCAGGTGGTTCTGCTGGTTACGCACAGCAAGGTAGGGAAGAGCTTGGGTGTCAGACACCAAGGGTTTCAATGGGTTAAGAGTACTCATGAAACTACATCCACAGCTCCTGTGTAAAGCAGAGAAATGTGTGCGGCCTTATGCTCTGTCCACAGGACCTGAAGTGATCCACAAAGCTTGAACCACCAGAAGAGACATGAAGAAATTGCATTCCTCAAATGGCTGCTTATGTGACAGCCAGCACTCCAAGCAGAGCTGAAGCAGGCAGTGAGATAAAGAACTTTGCACGCTCTGTTACTTTGCTGAGTCCACAGTCTGAGCTCTTTGGATGTGAAGCAATGCCAAAAACCCTGCAAAGGTGCTGGACAGATAATTCTCTTGTTGCCTTGGGGAGAGCACTGTTGGCTCCACCAAAACTGCTGGGGGTCAGAAACTGAACTTCTTAATTGATGCTTCATACCTCTGAGACACTTGGTCCATGAAGTTGAAGGCCCACGTTCCTTGAAGGTGGGATGGTGAAGCTGTTCAGTATGTTAACTTTCCATCATCACATTTGTCTGTTAAAAACCGAGGCTATTCATGCAGCAGACTAAGTCTGCATTTACAAAAACTGACTCTGATCCTCAGAATGCATTGTCCATAGCATAGCAACTACTTGCAGAAGAAAATACAACAGAGAAAAAAGCAGTTCTGCAACACTCTATCAAAGAAGCAGTTTAGGAAGCAAACCATTGTGCAGACGAAGGAATCTGAAGGGATTTGAGATGCTCATGATGTATTTATACCTTCTCTCTGCCCTGCCGTGGAAAAGATTGAAAAGGTTCTGTTGACTTCTTCAGAGATGCCAGTAGCAACCAGGAATGAGCCCATATGCTGGCCAGTTCATCATCCATGGTAAGACTAGCAGTTCCAGCAGACCCGTACATTTCTCAGGGCAGAGCCGTCATTTGACTGTCACTGGCATCATCAGATCTGGAAACTCAACGGTCTAACAAAAAACTGACAAATTTACCAAAAGAAGGAAAGCACTTCTACTGTGGTCTCTGTGACTATACTTTCCGTAGGCCTCAGTTTCTTATAGGTAAAAAGCACCCAATTCTTTGACTTTTCAGGAGGAGTTCACAGACCTCTTAAATGACAACATTGATTACCCCAGCTGTCCTGACATATCCAGGCCAGCACTTCTGCTTCTTCTAGTTCTATGATAATGATAAGTAGCAACCACAGCTTCCCTTGCAGAAGGGTATTTATTTACAGGAAACAAAAAATGGCCTCTAAGAGGAAAAATATTTAAATTGATAAGACACACTATACTTACTTAGTTCTTACCCAGGTTTGCTATTTGCTGAAACATGAGGAACCATTACTTGACAGCACTTCCCAAAACTACTCAAAAGGTTTTTGATCACTATATCAGATAATATCTTTAAACTTACATAGACGGTACATATTACTAAATTTAGGCACACTCAGCATTTGGAAGATGAAATAACAATGTAATTTCTGTTGCCTTTTTGCTAATTGGGGAATTGCTATGCTTCCATTATACATGCCGTTTGCAGAATGAAAGAAAATGAACAAATGTTGTGCCATGTGTCTGTTTATATCCCATAATCTTGACGCATGGCAAAGAGAATACGTATAACCAGCCAAATGATCGTGATCCTAAGTACCATCAAGCTGTCTACAACAATTCGTTCACTGTAGCTTCACTGTTCACAGTTTCTTTGTTTTCTCAGTTCAAGGATTTGAGCAATTACTGTAATTGTAAGAACATTTCTACCCTAAAGCATAGATGGGCCATGCAGCTAATTAACACACTTAAAGCTAACTCTATGAAAATGAAATATGTGATAGGTTCTAAATGAACCATTTAGCAGAGTCCTGTCAGACTTATCTTCGCATTGTAACAAAAATAGATTATAGAAAAGAGAATAGGATGGAGGGGAGCATTTAAAATTATTAAATTAATTGCTTTTCTTTCAACCACCATCAGTTCTTAGAACTGAAGGATGTGAGAAGACTTTGTTAATGCAGAAGACACAGGGAGGAAATTCTTTCTGTACGTGCAACATGATGTTACTTTATTAAGTCTTGTACTCAACAACTACCGGCCATTTTTGAATGACTGAAACTCAAATGAGTATGTCACAATCTTGAAGCTTCAATATTTTAATGCATCAGTTGCCAACTGAAGACAGGCATGGAGAGAGAGAGATCAGTGATCAAATCTCTCCATTCAAAATATTTTTCCACTGTAGGTAATCAGTCTTGGCTTCAGAGAGATAGGAGAGGGCTACCTCTAAAAGTAGAAGGGAGTCTTTATATTCAGCAGTTACCTCCTTTTGGGTGTGAAGGAAGCTCTGCTTCTGGTGCTTTTTTTTCCACTTTCCAGTGGAGTGTGCAGGGATTCTGGGTGTCCAGTGTTTCTGAGCTCCAACAAGGCTCTCCTGTCTCTTCTTGCTTGAAAGTCTCTGAGGAACCATGGTGGAGAGGAGATTATGAACATACTGCTCTTCATCCAAAAATTCCATAGGGAAGTATTCCCAGGTCCAACAAGAACCTTAAATCCACGAAGTCCAACACAAATGTAACACTTCTGTAGTGATGCACTCCCTTCCCAAAGAGCAGATGGAAAGGCTGAGGCCTGTGGATGGAAAGGACAGACTTCCAGAAACATCATGGCTCTTGGGGCCAACAGGAGGAATCAAACACACAAGATGCTTAGAGATCAATCAAAATACAGTTTATCAGAACAACTAGGAAAAATGAGGTTTCTGTTGCTCAGTGGAACAAGTGAAAGAACTTTGCCTCTTTCATATCTTTGTACAGCAGGAGGCAGGATTTGACAGCCTTCAGACTGTTGCAAGTTTGAAAAGGCTTCTGTGACAGTACTCATATGGAGGTTCATCCATGGGGCACATATACATCCCAGCAAGAATTAAAAGGAGAAGCTGATGTGTCTTTAATCCTAGCTGGTGGGCTACTAACATCCTTGCAAAGCTGCCTAACTCATCTCTTATTACACAGCGACAGTGCTGTCAGACTCCCAGGACCTCAGAAAGTACAAATCTTTCTGTAAGGAAAAGCAGTCATCTGGCCCATGAAATAATTGAAAGGCACTGAAGTCTTTGCTCAATTCCCATTTTAAATACCCATGAGAAAAAAATGCAACTGAACTTCACAGAGGCTGATAGGACTGCCTCAAGCCAACTCATGTTTTAAATCACAATGCTTTTAAATGCGTTTCCTATATACCTTTAAGATAAATACAAATAAAAAAAAAACAGCACAGGCATTCCACTGACTATCACTACTACTCTTCCTTGGAATTTCATATAAAAGCCTTCTGGGTGGAACTGGCCTTAGCATCCTACAGCTGCCTTCCAAGGATGATGGGGCAGGCAACTATTTCCCCATGGTTATCACTGCCCCACGCTACAGATGTGTTTCCCAAAGTGTTTTAGTCGCAGGATAACTGCAGCCGCACACACTTCCATGAGGAGATTTTCCATGGTCCAAGTACCACACTCCTTCACCTACTCCTACCACTTTTAACAACTCTTCAACAGCTATTTACTCACTATGAGAAATAAGCTCAGGGGAAAGAGTTTCTTCTCAAGGACTCATCATTTTCCTTGAGGCAAATCCTAACCTCTTTGGAGATTTACTTTATTTAAATCTGAGAGACAAAAAACTGGCTTAAAATACAATTAATAATTTGATCCAAAGTAGAAAGGAGAAGGAGTTTACCTACATGTTTCATAGGTAACTAGATTTATGTGCTTTAGTTGTACATTTTCAATTGTACATTTGTGATGTACAAAAATGAGCAGAAATAAACTTAATAGAAATAAGTATCTTTAAAAACAGTATGTTTTCAGCTGTAAAGCTGAAGGCCCAATTCATCTAAAAATTTGAAGTTAAGTTCCTTTGCATCAGAAGATGAAAACTCTCAAAAATAAATCCAGTGATTATGTCCTCGGTTCAAAGGAGGACAGTGAAAAAGGCAATTCATTATCTTGTTTCTTTTTTCTTTTTCACTAAGCATGGCTTTAGGCATGACTTTCAAACCACTATTAGCCAGTATCAATCAGCTGTTATCTTTGAGAAGCTAGAGATTAATTGATTTCAAATTTGCTTATTAGATCCTCCTGATAACTTGAAAATTCTCATGATTTAAAAATTAATCATAGGTTTTTCCTGTTTGAGCCTTGCGGATTTTTTGCTTTGCATGTTCAAACTTAAGAATTTGAATACAAATAAGGGTGTATCAAAATCCCATTTTATTTTCTAAACTAAATCTCCTTGGTGTAACACAAATCAGTAATTCAAAGATTTCTACAGTCTTTAAACTTCTTTAAAAATGTGTCTTAAAGCGTGCTGGGTTGACCCTGGCTGGCAGCTAAGCTCCCACCCAATTGCACACTCAACGCCCCCCTCCCAGCCCTGATGGCCGGAGAAGAGAATCAGAAGGGTAGAAGAGAGAAGAAAACTTGTGGGCCAAGATAAAGATAGTTTAATAAGGGGGAGAAGGGGGGGAATAAAAAAGAATTCAGCGATGTAAAACCAATCATCGCTCACTACCTGCAGACTAATGCCCAATCAGTCTCTGAACAATGGCTAATTTGGAAAAAGGCTTTGGCATCCTCTCCCAGTATTATTGCTGAATGTGATATGATATAGGACAAGTTGGTACAAGTCAGCTGTCCCAGCTGCACCCTCTCACCACCTCTTGCCCATCCCCAGCCCACTGGCAAGAGGGGCAGAGTGAAAAGCAGAGGCAGCCTTGGCATTGTGCAAGCATGACTCAGCAAGAGCTAAAACACCTGTGTGTTATCAATGCTCTTTTGGTAACTAAATCTAAAGCCCAGCACCATACTAGGAAAAACACTAAGTCCATCCTGGCCAGACCCAATACAGACAAGAAAAATGTAGTTTCGAAGCAAACAGTTGAAATATCTGAAAATGTCAATGTCAATCTTTTCAAACTTTTGTTTGGAAAAAAATGTTTAAAAACACATTTCAGAAAACTTTTCTGGAATATGGAGTACTCTAAGAGTGCAGAGAAGGGGTTTGGATTCTCTATTCCTAAAAGATTTTAAAACCACAACTAGACACAGTCCTGGACAACCTCACCTAACTTTAAGCTTAGCCATGCTTTAAGCAGAGGACAGGACTAGGTGACTTCGAAAGATCTCTTAAAATCTATTTTTCCCTACGATTCCATGATTTTTAACATGACTTAATACCTGTAAGGTGAACACATCTGCACATCTTCCTTCCACATCTGCACTTCATGTTCACTGCTTTGTGAAAGCTCAAGTTACTATATCTGGTTACTATAGTAACCAACTTACACCAATTACTGATGTGGAACATTTAGTAACACAAATCTAAATTACCATTTGCATTTATACACATTCTGACCACCAGAGTAAGATTTTTGTACTCAGTAATATTTTAACAGCTCTGGGGTTTTCTGTTACAGCAAAAATACTCCTTGACATTAAAAGACATGGAACCACTTTGTTCCAACATAATTTTGTTTTTTATTTTCACTTCACTAGTACCTCCAGTGGTTTCACACTCCTAGACACTTTTGTAAAAGGTGTTGTTATGGTGATGTATTTCACATACGGTATTTTTCCACATGCCTCTGTTATCACATTTTTGTGTGTCCCTCATATAGTTAAACATGCCCACAAATGACTAGTTTGGGGTATTTAGCCATGGAACAGCTGAGACTTTTCTTGCAGGTTCATTTTTGTCTCACAGCTTCACTTTACTTATTTCTCTGTGAACTAACTGCTTACTGTCCCACTGCATTATCTTTTTCATCTGTTCTTGTAATTTTGTTGCTTCCTGTTGTTCGCAACCTTCGGGGTGAAAAGTTTGGAGGTAGTGTTTGCAAACTTTGCTTATCCTCCACACCCCACTACTGCTGTATCTAAAGCACATGAGAAAGTTCTGCCTTTCCAATTTCTGAATCAACTGGACATTAATACTGTTCAGCAAAACAGGTATCAGCTTGGGTCTGCAGTCTTCTGTTAGTGGTGGAGAGAATGAGAACTCCAGCTCACCAGCTGTGTCAGGAAGCTATCCCTGACACACTCAAGGAACCTCTTAGACTGCTCCCTTTAAGCCATATTGCATGCCCAGCTGACATCTGGTAGGTTGAGGTCTCCCACCAGGACAAGGGCAAGCAATCTTGAGACCTCTCCCAGCTGCTTAGAGTATCTTGTCTACCTCTACATCCTGGTTGGGTGGTCTGTAACAGAATCCTACCACAATATCAGCCTTGCTGACCCTCCCCCTGATTCTTACCCACAGGCACTCGGCCCTACTATTTCCCTCAAGTAGTTCTTGACATTCATAATCCTTCCCAACATACAGGGCCACCCTTCCTCCTCTCCTTGCTTGCCTGTCCTTTTTGAAGAGTTTGTAGCCATCCACTGCAGCACTCCAGTCATGCTAGTCATCCTACCACATTTCTGTGATGGCAACTACATCACAGCTTTCCTGTTGCACAGTGGCTTTCAGCTGATCCTGTTTGATGCCCATGCTGCATGCATTAGTGTAAAAGCACTTCAGCTAGGCTACTGGTCCCACTACCTTTTGGAGCAGGATGGCCTAACTTCTACCTGACCATTCCTAGGCTCAGCTGTAGTTCCTGATCCATCAATGAGTCTTGCATCTCTGCTTATGGATTCCCCCCTTCCAACTTAGTTTTAGCTGGGCTTATTGTCCTGCCACTTTTTGAGGGGGACAAGTCCTATTTCCCACCTGACCATACTCAGACTCTTCTGTAGTTGCCAACCTATTACTACATATCATGCCTTTGCTACCATCCCCCTCATCCACTGAGACAATGGACTGCAAGACCTTGCTAGTACTTTTACCCACTGGCACGCTGTTTCCAGGCTCCACTTTAGTAATCCCAGTTTCACCCCCACCCCCCTTCAATCCCAGTTTAAAGCCCTTTCAATGAGCCCTTCTAATTTTTGTCCCAGGATCCTTCTCCCACTTCTAGTTAGGCTTTCCCCCACCCATTGCCAGAGGGCCTGGTGTCCAAACCAAAGTTCTGCTGGCTGCACCAGTCTTGGAGCCAGGAGTTAATCTGCTGGCTCTTCGTTCTTATCCCCTTGTCAATCCTTACAATTGGTGGGATAGAGGAGAAGACTACTTGTGCTCCTGATCCCTTAAACCAGCCATCCCAGGGATCTAAAGTCTCTCTTCATTGCCCTTAGACTTCTAGTAGCTACCACATCACACCTACTTGAAAGATCAGTAATGGGCAGTAATCCAAGTGCCAAATCAGGGTAGGGAGATTAATTCTGACCCCAGGAAGGCAGCAGGCTTCCCTGTGGGATGGGTCTGCCCTGCAAATGGGGCCCTCTTTTTCCCTCAGAAAAGCGTCATCCACCACAATTACCTTTCCATTTTTCTTAGGTGAGGAATCCCTAAGGGGTGAGTGATTGGCCCTGGGCAACCCACAGGATGGATCTTCCTCTCTATCCTAATTTACAAGGCCCTCAACTTCCAAAGCTCCACACTTATTGTGCAGGGGCAATTGGGAAGGTGAGAGGGACCAGGAGAAGTTTGTCTTGCCCCTCTGAGGACGGGCCTGTCTCCATTCTGCCGGCTGACAGGAGGGAAGGGGATCACCCACCTGACGTAGAGCCTCCAGCTGTTGCCTCCAACCTATTCTCTGATAGGTCTTAACCTTTCTCCCTCCCTCAGTTCCACTCGCCTGCCCGAGCGGACGGTTTGATTCATCACATCGCACAGAGGCAGCATCTGCAGCTCCCTCAGACACACGGCCGGGCTCAGGCATCCCCTGCAGCCCGCGCACGCCCGCGCACGCCCGCGCACGCCCGCGCACGCCCGCGCACGCCCGCGCACG
>VZRU01000740.1:27268-51396 GCA_013398155.1 Pedionomus torquatus
AAAAAAAAAAACAAACAAAACAAAACCACAAAAAAAACCCAGAAAGCGGATTCTCCATACTTACTTTGTAAGCAAATAGTATTCATGTCTTGATTTGGACTTGGGATTCTGTTTTGCCTTCTTTATTTCAGCAATAATTGCACAATACTCTGCCTTTGGGATCACGTACTCAGAGTATATCTTATACTTTCTGTCTATTTCTTGTCTAAATTGAACTTCTAAGTCCTGAGGCATCTTCAGGAATGATTACTTAGTAAGCAGAAAAATCTGATTCTGCTCCCTCGTGTATGACTGCTCTTGCACTGATTTCTGACATATGCTCCAGTCATACTATGAAACCAGTCATTTTGTAAAATGACTTATATCTTCAGCCATTTCTCAAAATGACAGAAAAGAGTAGACAGCTATTATGCAAAATACCTCATCTCTGCCTCTGACCAAGCAGGTGACAGAAACTGGAAATTTCCACCTTCCTCTGTAGATCATCTCCTGCATGTCAGCAGTTCTCCATCACCACCTCTGCCATCCCCAACCTCAGGAGCATTTTGGCTACAGTTTGGATGCTGCTCTGGCCTTGCCTACACTTTTGTCTTCAGGAGTCATTCAGACCCTTCTCCTTCTGTGGCGTTGCCTGGCAGCATCTCCTGTCCTCCCCAGCCCTCCTGGGAGAAACAAGCAGGGAGGGTGCCCAGAAGGGTGGGAGAGAGTAAGAAGCTGATGAGGGGCAAAGCGAGGGGAGGCTGGAAGGAACAGCAACCTGTCCTCCCCACCAGCCCTGTCAGGGGAATGGATGCTAGAACCTCTGCCACCACTGGGCAAGGGCAATTCCTGCTGGTGTTAACCCAGACTTCATTCTGCCAGGCACTAACTTTCACAAAGCAAGACAAAGTTGTGGAAGTTGTGGAAAGTTTGTGTAGAGAGTCCCATAAAAAAGCATGACTCGGGGCTGAATAGTATCACCAACTTAAAGCATGGAATTATGACCTCCTAATTCTGTTCATTATCATCCTGAGTTGGCATTAACATCATTAAATATAAATCTGGGAAAAAAAAATCCCACAATGTAGCTTTTTTTTTTGATGCTATAGTAAAGGTGTCCTGGTTTGAGGTAAAACGAACCAATTTTCTGTTTTACAATTTTACTTTTGTAGCTGGGCCTCTTCTAACTAACTGAACTCTGAAATTAGCAGCACATTGTTCAGAAAGCTGTTCACTCTCAGGAAGATAAGACCTGATTACACCAAGGGATGGTGCAGAGAGACCCTTGCTTATACTTACTAATAGAACAACCAAGGGCAGGGAATTTCGTTATTTGCCCCATTGGAGGGTCAGAAGTGGAAAAACGTCGAGGAGTCACACCTGTGGGGAAAAGCGGACAGGACAGGTGGCCCAACACTGACCAGCTGGGGTATTCCATCCCATCTGCATCACGCTCAGTATAAAAGTTGAGGGATCAAAGGGTCAGCTCTTTTTCTTCCATGGCAGACATCCAAGGAGGACTCTGTGTTCATGTGCCTTTGACTCTGATCTGAGTGTTCCTGACTTCAGACCTGGAATCCAGCTCCNTTTTTAATTGTCTATTTATTATTTATTATATCATTATTATTATTATTTACATTTTCATTACTTTAGTTTTTTGTAAACTCCTAAATCTCTTTAATCTCTTCCTCTCCTCTCTTTTTCTTAAAAGGGGGAGGGGGGACATTGTCTGTCTTTTTCTGACTAGGTCAGAACCACGACACCATCCCTCCAATCCAAGCAGTAACATTTTAATTTCTTCTACTAGTACAGAGTGCAAAATTGATAGAATTCATTAGAAGATAAAGATATTGTGAGTAATTAGTTATAAACTTAAGAATTTCACAAAATCAACATAGGAGAAAAAAATTTACTGTTACCTTGGAGACCTAAAATATTCAACTTTTAAAGAGAAGACAACTCCTGCCTGAATGATCTAAAGACAATTATTATCACTGTTAAGTATCTTTTAAGTGGAACAATTCTGTAGATAAAAATGCATGCTTTTGTTTGAGCTTCCAATGTTCAGTTCAGAAACAATGTGCAATTTTTATTGTTCGAGATATTTTCATAATGTGGGAAAGAGAACAAAACTCTTTTCTGCTGCAATGATACCAACTCCAAAAAGGTGATTTTTGAGAAAAATCGTGTAAGAAATAAACATTTATTGCTGGTTTGCTGTTAAAGAGTTGATTTATTTGTTCAATTCCCTTAGAAAGTTACCCTTGTCTTTCCAGTGAAGCAAGAGACCTACTCAGAAGGAACAGTAGCTTCCCTGATTTTTGTGATACCTTGTGGTAAATAAAATATATGTAGAAAATTATATAGATCTTTATGTTTCAAAAATCTGTACTTTATTCGATAAAAAAAAATATAAATGCTTTTCTATTTGTGTTTCTACGTACTTTGCAAGTCATAGAATCATAGAATGGTTAGAGTTGGAAGGCACCTTCAGGATCATCGAGTTCCAATCCCCCTGCCATGGGCAAGGACACCTCCCACCAGACCAGGTTGCTCAAAGCCCCATCCAGTGGCCATGAACCCCTCCACGGGTATCCACAGCTTCTCTGGGCAACCTGTTCTAGTGCCTCACCAACCTCACAGTAAAGAATTTCTTTCTGGTATCTCATCTAAATCTCCCCTCTTCCAATTTAAAACCATTACCCCTTGTCCTGTCACTACGCTCCCTGACAAAGAATCCCTCCCAAGCTCTCCTGTAGCTCCCTTCATATACTGGAAGGCTGCTCTTCCTGGAGCCTTCTCTTCTCCAGGTTGAACAGCCCCAGCTCTCTCACCCCATCAATGCTCTTTTGGAATCTTCTACTGCCTTTGACTTCACAAACCTTGATGTAAAAACAGTGAGACAGAGGAGCCGATGGGCCTTCCTCCCTCTCTTCCAGGTGCCTCCACAACTCACTAGGTAGCATGGTGAGGAAATCCCAGAGGTAACCCCCCAGTTTACCGCCTGGAATTGTTTTGCCCCGTTATCTCAGGAATCAGCCGCACAGAGCTCCATGCAAGTTTGCTGCGCTGCTTCCATGGCTCACCCCAGCTTGCTGAGGAGGATATTTGCCAAGCTTGTCCAGCACCATGCTCTGACAGGTCCACATCCACATTGGTGCTAGCAGCAAGACAACCTGCTGCGGAGCACACCCACCGTTTGCTTGAAGAGGCGGCTTCCGCTCAGCACAAAGGACAGCAGGTCCAGACAGCTGAGGGAAGTCAGACTCAAAAAAACTTCATTGTAGCTTTCTAACTGGCCAAAATCACTCACACACTGTATGTAGTAGGCCCTGAAGAGGTGATAGGGAAGGAAGCAAATTATGATGACGCAAATGAAAATCAAGTTTTTCACCTGAGCCCAGAACTCCTGGTGTGACCAGAAGGAGGTGGAAAGTTTTCTTGACACTTTTACCAGGATGAAAATCTGCAGGCCTAATAGGACACAAGTAATGAAAGCGATAGCTACAATTATGGTGTAGTTCAGGGCTTTCACGCTCCGCTGCTCTAGTTCTTTGTGGAACATAAAGCATGTTGTGTTATCATATGAGCCTGAGCGTCCATACTCAAAGTACAAGACTGGCACCACAAAGACCATGACAAAGACCCACACAGCAGCGCTTGCTGCAATGGCATGCAGCTTCCTGTAAAACTCCACCTTGATCTTCCGTTGAAAGAAGATGAGCCACCGGATCACCAGTGTGATTACGTAGAATAGGAAGGTCAGGTACATGTGGATGTGCACCATTGCACTCACCATTTTGCAAAATGGCATCCCAAATACCCACTTCTTGTTGACATAGTAGTGCAGGCGGAAGGGCACAGTGAAGAGGAGGAGGCTGTGCACAACAACTAGGTTGATGATGGCTGTAGTGGTCACGGACAGAGTGTTCATCTTGACCAGCACAAATGACATTGTGATGGACCCGATCCCACCTCCAGCAAGGGCAATGGAGTAGGCAGTAATAAGTATGGCACTCATGGTGGTGGTATGAGTGAAGGCAGAGGTGGAGTCACTGCTGTTCCTGTTCTCTTCAATCATGTTCCTGAAATCTTCCTTGTCCATATTCTAGAAATAAAAGAATACATAAAGACCAAGATAAGGTAGGAATGAGAGGGCCCACCTGAAAAGCCAGCAAAGTTTTGCGCCTAAGCCTTGCTCAATGAATAACCTTGGAATCTCACAGGTGGCACAAAATGTAACGTAGTTTTATCGAAACACCCTTCAGCCTAGAGAAAAATTGCTGAGAAGGTTGGGCAGAGAGGGTGCTCTAGTCCCTAAGAAGTCACTAGCCATACCATTAAAAACAAGCATGAGTTAGTAAAATGGGGGAAGAAGAGAACATCAGAGAAATGACAGGACTGTGGTGTTTTTCAGCTATTTGTGTTACTCTTCTGAACATATGAGTGCTTCTTCATTAAAGATCAGAGGTACTGTTCAAATTCTGCTACTCATTCAGCTGTTTATTTGCAGCCCAAATCTGCCCTTCCCAGAGCCAGGTAATAAACCATATGTAGTTCTATTAAAGCCTTGCATTTTGTTTGCTGCCAAGACCTGAGTTTTGCGCATATGACAGTCAACTCTTTCTTATCCATTGAGAGTTTAGCTGAGGAAGGGATTAAACACCATGGATCTCCAGGCTTCATGGAGATCCTGCTGAGATCCGGCCAGACCTGTGGGCAGCGCTGTCCCAGTGCCTAGGGCCATTTCAGATCTAATACATGGTAAACAGCTGCTGCAAAATGGGCTGTTAGAAAACGTTAGGAAAGGACATGTTGGGTTAGTGCAAACAAGCCTGCTTGGCCTGAGCTCAGGCTAGATGAAAGTTAATAACAAGTTTAATAACTATGCTATACATTTTTAATACATTACTGTTTCAAGGAGAGATTAAATATAATTCTTATCGTTCTAAATGTAACTTGCTGTAGGATTTTTAAGTTCTACAAGATCATGTGGGAGAGGAAGAGTTCAAGTAGGGTGTTATCCTGAAGCATCCAGCAAACTATCAAGAGGATGTCCACACTAACAGGGCAAGAAAGAAGCGGGGTAAAATGAAGAGTGCTGGGCTCTGTACTGTCCTGGTTCTACGGCTACTGCTACCTGAACTGTCATTGAAAAATGACCCTGGGATGCCTTCCATTCTACCACAAGAGGAGGTTTTCTCAAGAGTGAGTTCTTGCAATTTTTCTTTTAATACTGCAGTGTTGTTAACTTCATTAAATTGTTTCCTCTGTTTCTTTGTACGACTGGTGTTTCAGCTTATTTTCATTTTTAGGTACCACATACCACCAAAAGTTGGGAGGGGAAAAAAGTTCTTTAGCAGTTCTCACTTTTGTGGAAAAGAGGAAATAGCTATAAAAGTTTATAAACCAGTTTTGCTTGCAGTAAGGAATGAATATCTATGATGCAACTCAGATATTTATTGCTGTTTCTCAGCAATATTTCTAAGCATTCACCTCTACAGTAATCAAGATCCCCTTAAACACTGAAAAGACAGTTATTCTCTAGCTATCCCAATGCATCTAAGACTCTAAGTATTTTATTGCAATCGACATAACTACTGTATGTCAAAATGATTGTGTTGGTTTCTGGCCCTTACTGACCTTTTCTGTTTGAAAATGCATTCCAGAGTTATACAGACAACTCGTTCCATTTCATTATGAGAAGTAAAAAGGGGTTGCAGTGCAAGAGCTTTTTCTCGAAAGTGCCACTGGTTGGCACACTGCAGCTCTTGCAGCAGAAACCATGCAAGTTCCTTCCAGTTTTGTTCTTGTTTCTGAGAAGCTGCATTTCAGCCTCACAACTATGCAAGCCAGAAGGGATTAGTAAGAGCTCTTCATCAGTTTCCCCAAGTTTTGAAGCTTTAGTTCAAAAAGATGTCTCTACCAAGTGGCATTACGGCAACGTTTTAATTTGAAATGTGTATTTAAAGTTTAACAAGTGCCACAGCCCTAGCAGCAACACTCCAGAAATGGTTGGTGTGAGCAGCCCCAGCAGGAAGGCTGTGCGTGGAGAGGAAGGACCCTTCACCCTCACCCTTCAGGGCCTTTCAGTGAAATGTGAACTGAAGGCAGCAAGGAACAGAGAAGCAGAAGTCAGGTAACTGATGTTTTCGTCAGATGTTCCTATTAAGGGAACAGCGAGAGAGCCATTTCTGTCTGCAAATAAGCAACCGAGATATTGAAATGCAGGTTTCTGCAGAATTTTGCAGTCGTCACTAAATCCCTTCATTGTAAAACTCTGCAGAAAATTTCACTTTCATTAATTTTCAAAAGAAAAGCTACCAACAGCTGATAGGAGATTATCAGTTCCCTAGTATTAGAGGCATCCCACAGAAATACCATTGTGTGCTGAACACAGAGTACAGCATGACACAGAGTATGTTTCACATAAGGAAACACTGCTTTCTGGTGAAATGAGGTTTCCTATTATTGTACTGACATTCACATCGCTATAACCTCCTGACTTGAGATACAGCTAGGAAGTCCTTGCACCAGAATTTAACAGGAGGCAAATGGAATGAGATAGAATGCAGGTCTTACAAGAGACTAATTAATTATATGACGTAAAGCTGTATACCAGACCTCACTGGAAACATTAGCTATAGAAGTCTCTGAGAGCCAGAAAATACCTTGCAGCAAAGGAGGAACAACAGAAGAGACCACTGTGAGTGGTATCAGGCTATCTATGAAATTATCTTCCTCCACTCTTCCCCCTTGCGGATGTCAGCTTGTGCAACGCCAACAGAAGGCTTCCTCTATTTCCTTTACACATGCAGAGGCAGAGTTTGTCCTCAACGAGGCATTCTTGTTTCTGTGCTTCCCTATCCCATCTAGCTACGGCCAGCTCAGTGATATTGCTCAAGTTTTGGAGCAAAGTTTGGTCTTAGTCTGTATTAAGCCTCTCATTAGTTGGCTAAACTTCTGCTGGACACATGCTTTGAACAATCATGAGGCAATGAGGGGAAACCATTTCATTTGAATACCATATCAGTTAAAGAGACCTCTGCTGGTGCTGAGGACTTGGTGACAATTGCCAAAATAGCTGTGTTTTAATTTGACGAAGGAGGCAGATTGCCCAGAGGCCAGATGCTGGTTTTTTTGGTTTTTTTTTTTTTCAGAAATATGGTCAGCAAAAAGATTCTCCTGCATTTCAGATTCACCAGTTATCGGTGTGGCTAAGGCCATCTCATTCATCTCCTGTGACATTCTGTGCAGCACACTCCACAGGACTTCTCCAGGCTGCTCTCTTCAGGCCACAGCATGACATTTACAAAAACTGCTTGGTCATTCTCAAAATTTTCCCAGTCAAAGACTATATGTTCCAACCTTTCAGGAACTTGTTTCTCTTTTATCTTTAATTATTCTACTGTTTAAAAATAGAAAAGCATGAACCACATTTCTAGACAGAATGTGTAGAACCTCAGCTTCCAGGCAGAGTATGTACTTCTGGTTTTACCTTCAGATTTAAAAATCCTGTGTAAAACGTGGCTTTCCCTATATATCCCTATATATACCTGGAGATAATTAGAAATAAAAGACAGAATTATTCTCTCTTCATCCCAGTCATACCTGTGGCTCCTCACTGAACTCAGTCAGCATTGTGCTCCTACTTGGTTCTTAGAGGAAGAGCTTGACGTTTGGCAGTGGTAAAATGCATGTTGCTAGGTCACACCTGATTGAACAATCCAGATCAGCCTGTCACTGGCTTATTCTCTTCATTGCTTACTATCTTCCTAAGCAGGTTCACCAGTAACCATTACATAACATCAACATCATAGAATCATAGAACATTTAGAGTTGGAAGGGACCTTAAAGGTCATTGAGTTCCAACCTCCTTGCCAACTTGTTTAAAAATGCAAAAAAAATATCATTTGTCAAAAATGATGACACCCACAGTCTCAAATGAAAGTCATCTAAATTAAAGATTTCTGGTTTTGGCAGACAATAAAATGGAAAAAGTTGTTATTCGCAACAGACATTTTTGCGTTGAATTAGTCTAGGTTGGTGGCAGTGCAAAATACAAATGTCATTTAACAAAAGTCTATTTAATATGTGCATTTGTTTCACAACCCCCCACGTACAGTCTCAGAGACGCTTTCAGATGACAGCATTGCAACTGTTTTTCAATTTGCTCTAATTCCATATCATGTTATAGTAATGCAGGTTACGCCACTAGAATAATTGCAGAATTCTCTTCATTTCAAAACAACCATGCTCACCTGAAGTTTGAAGTATAAGCGTTCATTTAAAGGAAAATATTACAAATTAAAAGTATGAAGTATCAAGTGTGTGTTTACATTTAGATGCTGATGTTTTTCAAACAACTTTTAGTGATTCCTCTAAATCATTCACTGATTCATTGGCTTATGTCTTGCAGCCTGTGTCATGATTACAGTGATAATTTTTAGTTTAATTCTAGTCTATTGAAGAAAAAATGGGATGGAAAAACATGTTGAGTTAGGTCTCTTGGTTTTGGTATTTTGCTGTTTTTATACAAAAATGGAAACCATGGAACCTTCCTAAAAACAACTGTTTACCATCTTAGCTGTCTCATAATAGAGAGAACAAACTTATCCTTTTGGTCTGTACAGAGATTGGATGGTATCAAATACACAAAAAAAATAAAATAGATAAAACCAAAATTTATTGCCTCCCAATTTTAGGAGGCAGTGTAGAACTACAGGACAGCAATATGAAAAAGGATGAAGCAATACTTTCTTGTACTAGGAAATTACAAATAACAATGAAGAGAACAGTTGTGCACAAAAGCTTTAAAAGGTGTTCAAAATAAATCAATGAGACAAATTGATACTTTTTTTTTCTCCTATAGTTGCAAACATTGTTTTAAAAGCTTTGCAAAGCAAGGCTTTTGTTCATTCTGTATATACTTACAGATTAGCATTTATCTCCACTCTTCAAGTGTTGTTTACTTGGCTCTTCATTTAATGTAAGCTCTAAGAACAAAAAGCAAACCACCTGACATTTTAAAGAGTCATTGCCTTCCTTCCTTCTGTGAGCCTATGATGAAGTAACAACCGTGAGCCTCAGCTATGTGAAGGCAGGAATATCCATAAGCACACAACCTGCCCAGAGAAGTTGTGGCTGCCCCATCCCTGGAAGTGTTTAAGGCCAGGCTTGATAAGGCTTTGAGCAATCTGGTCTGGTGGGAGATGTCCCTGCCCATGGCGGGGGGTTAAAACTCAATGATCTTCAAGGTCCCTTCCAACTCTAACCATTCTATGATTCTGTGAACCTCAGGAAGATTTTTAGTTGCATCACAGGATCTCCTAATTTGCAGCTGTTTCTTAGCCAGAGAAGGTCTTCAAAGCCTCCTCTGGCTTTGAAGGTCATGTTCTTCTGAATGGTCATGTTCTTCTGCTGCCTAAAATGATCAAATCTGTCCACAGATGAAAGCCGCACAAATTACAAAGACACTCATTTGGAAAGGCTATTCCCCAGAGAGAAGGGGAACATTTGAAAGAACACTTTGAGAAATCAGGGCAAAACATCATCTGTATTGTAACTGATTAAATGTGGGTTTAGATATGGTCGATGTCTAGACATCAAAGTGTAGGGGATGAAATGAAGCTCACCCTAAAGTCCAGCACCATGACTCAGCCCAGCTTTCTGCCAAGGTTGTAGCTCAGCATCGGGATCTCGGCATTCGGAGCCATTGCTACAGCTGTATGCACGGTGCTAGCAAAATGAAATCGAGGATATTTTATTAATAAAACATTACTTGAGTCAGTATCAAAGACTAATTGGCAGGGAGGATTGCTGTGTGGTACACGTGGTAAAAGATGTCTAATTGCAGGACTGAATCTCTGTGAGGAGTCTCTGCAAGGTCAGTTTTTGCCCTCCTGCAGTCTTAACTCCTGTCAGAACACACATCTGGGTTTGAATAGAACCATTTTGAAAGCAGCAGTATAAGCATTCAACATTTACACATAATCTTATGTAAGAACATCTTAACTGACTACATCCTGTTAATCCTGTTGCTTCACATTTGGTTGAAAAAATACAAGGGATGTGCTATTCTGTGGTACTTCACAACAGACTAGTATGTGATAGAGATTGCATCATTGTGTTTTGCAATTTTCACAGAATCACAGATTCATAGAATTGTCTAAATTGGAAGAGAGCTTTGAGATTATCTAGTCCAACCATCAGCCTAACTCTGATAGAAATCATCACTCAACCGTGTCTCTAAGCACTATGTCAACACGGCTTTTAAATCCCTCCAGGGATGGTGCCTTAACCCCTTCCCTGGGCAGCCCAGTCCAAGGCCTAATAACCCTTTCATGGAAACATTTCTCCTGATCTCCGATCTGAACCTCTCCTGGTGCAATTTGAGGCTGTTTCCTCTTGTCCCATCACCTGTGACTTGGGAGAAGAGACTGACGCCCCTGGCTACACCCTCCTTTCAGGGAGTTGGAGAGGGCAAGAAGGTCTCCCCTCAGTCTCCTTTTCTCCAGGCTGAACACCCCCAGGTCCCTCAGCTGCTCCTCACAATGTTTATTCTCCAGACCCCTCACCAGCTCCACTGCCCTTCACTGGACCCACTCCAGCACCTCAATGTCTTTTGTGTGGGAGGGGGCCCAAAAGTGGACACAGCCCTCCAGGTGGGGCTGAGGTCGGGGGCACAATCCCCTCCCGAGTCCTCCTTGCTACACTGTTCCTGATCTTGGCCACCTGGGCACACTGCTGGCTCACGTTAAGCCCACAGTTGACCAACACCCCCAGGTCATTTTCTGCCAGACAGCTCTCCAGTGGCTAACAATTTAAGAGCTGTTCAGATAATATTAAAAATGGATCATCATAATAATAATGCTTAGCTTTTTCCCAGTAGCTTTCTACAGTTGATCTCAAAGCTCTGTTAAAAGGTTTACATATCATTCCCCTCATCCCAAAGCTGAAAAACTGAAACCTCTGTGACAAAGCCAGGTATAAAGCTAAGATACCCTTAAATCAATTCTTGTACCTTCTCGAGTCAGTCTTGCTGTCTTGGCTTCTTGTAGGTCTTGTTCTAGAATTAATACATCCCAATTAGTAACAGGAAGCAAGGGCAAGATATCTTAAAGACCTGCAGGTAGCATCTGAATGTGTGGAGTTTTTTGAAGTTATATAATATTGTTATTGCATATAATAAATTAATATATATGTCCATATGTATATTGTTGATATAATAATTACATTAAATTGTTGATAAATAAAAATGTTTTCCCAAGCAGTCATCATAAATTGGGCTTTCCAGATTGACTTCTTTCCATATGTTTGCATTCTGCAAATCTTCAGTCCTTGCACTGACCCAGAATTAAAATAAATATTGAAATATCAGAGTATGGTCTGGGACAGTCATTCTCATTACCTTTGATTATCTCTAAGCTGGAGTTACTGCCAAGCTCTAGGTAGGTACAGAAAGCTTAATAGACATGATTGGAATTCATTTTCCCTACTAAAATGATGCAATTTGGCCCAAGATCTAGCAACAGCATGTATAATCTCTGGAGTATGGTTCAAAGAATAGACTCTAGATGTATGTTTAGATTTTCACTAGTAATGTACTGAGCTGGCAGCAGAATGTGACTATTACAGAACTTCACACAACAGCAGAATTTAAACACAGGTGCTAGAAATGCAAAGGTTTTGTAAGTCTTGAGTAATTGCTTACGATCTTAGCAACACCCCAAAATCTTGAAGTAGTATGATACTGGGTTTGCACAGTACCATTGTATCACAGGTATCATAGGTTGGTGCTTCATGTAGCTTGAATGTTCATTACAGCAACAGTGTCATAAGCCAAGGCTGTTTAACAATATTTGAGAGTCTGATCCAGATTTCAAGGACTACTTGTCCTGAGATCTGGGTAGCACCAACACTCCTTTACTCTGGGCTGCCTGAAGTTCTCTTTTCCTTGAGGAAAGAGAACCATGGCCTTTATTCCCAGGCATAATACATGCTGTTAGTGATTTTTCAGCTGTTTCGAAGTCAGAGAGGTACACAGAATAGCCATGGCAACCCAGGTGTTTTGTTTTTCTGTATTTATTGCACCAGGACTCAAGGATTTGGAGTGCTTGAAGGAGGTATGCAGGTGTGGTGGTTGGGTCTTCTGGAAAACCACTCCTCTCCTTCACTTATGTAGGTGGCAGAAAGCAAAAGCCAAGATCCACCTGAACCGTGGGTAACCTGACTCTTTTAGTTACTCGAGGGTAAAGCTGGAGAGACATCCCTGAAAATGCTGAGCTTATGTTGGTAGGAGAGAATCAGGCCACCAGAGGGGTCTCTAAACCTGTGGTTACTAAGGGTGAGCTTTGAAATATTCCCCAAAGTGTGGGAGACCTTTGAGTAAATCAGCTTTGTTGGACAGTTGATCAGAATTTTGGCAGTCAGAAAACTCTACTAGAAGTAGCAAAGTATTCCTTAATTATATAATCTTCTCACACTGAAAGAGCTAGACCCTGCTCCCTGTTACATTCATGAAAGAATCAGGACTTAAATTATCAAAAAACTAAATCAATGCTGGTTTCTAGCTTTCTTTGTTACTTGTATACATTCAAAACCATCACGTAAACTTAATATATATTGATAAGTATAAGTCTGATTATACCCAAGGCACTGTGCCATAGCTGTGTATTAGTTTTGCAGTAAGCCATGAGCCTGATTCTCATCTCTAGGTCATAATTTTCATACTGTCCAGTTCCAGTCTCACCAGTGACACCTCTACACCTCTGAGCCTGGCAGGACAGCAGAGCAAAGCACCTTGCGCTCTTTATGCAAAGCCCAGATGTGCTCAGAGTCCTTCCCAGGGCCAGCTATTGGCCTGGAAAGTAAAACTGGCTGAATTATACAAGCTGTAATTGTGATAGGTTAATTGCAATTTATCATTAAGTAAAAGATCAGCTGCTAATACAAATAGCTGAAAGGCATTCATAGAGTTACAGTAACTCTAGCTGCTATCAACAAAATTATATTTTTGACTCGTATTTTTAACGTGCCTTTACTATTTCAAGCACCTGAATAAAAAAAAATAAAATAAAATATATATTCATCATCTATGAAATGAAATGAAAAACATTCAGTATCAATAACAGCCAAAAACATTTTGTACATAATAGATTTCTTAAAATGTCTTTATCTGGCTTCTGAAGCAGTTGTGATTTGTGGCCATCACCCAGAGAAATACTGCCTGTGACAGTATTTTGGGAAAAAAAAAGAACATTTTGGATGAGTATAGGGAGAAAAATGTGACTTGCAATTCCTCATACTGCAAAAAAACCAAAAGCTAAATCCCCATGAAAATCCACTATAGTTCTCCCTTAATAGTGTGTGTGTGGATCACAAATCCATAAAACAACTGTTCTAACCCTAGTATTTTGCCTAACTTGCCTCACACCTACTTCTGTTTTCTACTGGCACTCTGCTTTGGCCTCAGTGTTGGTCACTGAGGATGGGAGGAATAATCAGAACCACATACAAAAACATCCATGCAGACTCCCACCTAAACAGAACTTTTTGAGAAGGTGTTTTACTTATTTCTAACAACTGCACATTTCTAGCAGTCTATCATCAACTTTAATATTATCTTCTTCTGCATGATTTTACCAGTTCATATCTGCCGTGTGCCAGTAGGATTTTCAGGACATATGCTTTACATCAGGAATCCAGCACAGGAATTCACTTGTTATCAGAGCTTGTTTCCATCAGGATAAAAAATTTGGAAGGGGGAGCCAACTGACAAGGAGATGTGTTACTGCTGCTGTAAGGATGACATTAGACTGCAAAGAATGAAATCATACATGTGGTACCATGCTGATGCTATATGCATATATGCCTTCCCGAGAAGGAAAAGCCCTTCCCTTCACCTGAAAATACAGTGCTCATCCTAAAATTTGTTATTTGAACTCCATACCAGCCTCTGACTAATTGTCTGTTGGGGCAGGCAGCATGTCGTAAGGAAGGATATTTTTTAAAAAAGGTTACAGCAAAAGTCACAGAATCATAGAACTGTCAGAGTTGGAAAGGACCTCTAGAGATCATCCAGTCCAACTCCCCTGCTAAAGCAGCATTGCCCAGAGCACATCACTCAGGNTCTTTTAGTTACTCGAGGGTAAAGCTGGAGAGACATCCCTGAAAATGCTGAGCTTATGTTGGTAGGAGAGAATCAGGCCACCAGAGGGGTCTCTAAACCTGTGGTTACTAAGGGTGAGCTTTGAAATATTCCCCAAAGTGTGGGAGACCTTTGAGTAAATCAGCTTTGTTGGACAGTTGATCAGAATTTTGGCAGTCAGAAAACTCTACTAGAAGTAGCAAAGTATTCCTTAATTATATAATCTTCTCACACTGAAAGAGCTAGACCCTGCTCCCTGTTACATTCATGAAAGAATCAGGACTTAAATTATCAAAAAACTAAATCAATGCTGGTTTCTAGCTTTCTTTGTTACTTGTATACATTCAAAACCATCACGTAAACTTAATATATATTGATAAGTATAAGTCTGATTATACCCAAGGCACTGTGCCATAGCTGTGTATTAGTTTTGCAGTAAGCCATGAGCCTGATTCTCATCTCTAGGTCATAATTTTCATACTGTCCAGTTCCAGTCTCACCAGTGACACCTCTACACCTCTGAGCCTGGCAGGACAGCAGAGCAAAGCACCTTGCGCTCTTTATGCAAAGCCCAGATGTGCTCAGAGTCCTTCCCAGGGCCAGCTATTGGCCTGGAAAGTAAAACTGGCTGAATTATACAAGCTGTAATTGTGATAGGTTAATTGCAATTTATCATTAAGTAAAAGATCAGCTGCTAATACAAATAGCTGAAAGGCATTCATAGAGTTACAGTAACTCTAGCTGCTATCAACAAAATTATATTTTTGACTCGTATTTTTAACGTGCCTTTACTATTTCAAGCACCTGAATAAAAAAAAATAAAATAAAATATATATTCATCATCTATGAAATGAAATGAAAAACATTCAGTATCAATAACAGCCAAAAACATTTTGTACATAATAGATTTCTTAAAATGTCTTTATCTGGCTTCTGAAGCAGTTGTGATTTGTGGCCATCACCCAGAGAAATACTGCCTGTGACAGTATTTTGGGAAAAAAAAAGAACATTTTGGATGAGTATAGGGAGAAAAATGTGACTTGCAATTCCTCATACTGCAAAAAAACCAAAAGCTAAATCCCCATGAAAATCCACTATAGTTCTCCCTTAATAGTGTGTGTGTGGATCACAAATCCATAAAACAACTGTTCTAACCCTAGTATTTTGCCTAACTTGCCTCACACCTACTTCTGTTTTCTACTGGCACTCTGCTTTGGCCTCAGTGTTGGTCACTGAGGATGGGAGGAATAATCAGAACCACATACAAAAACATCCATGCAGACTCCCACCTAAACAGAACTTTTTGAGAAGGTGTTTTACTTATTTCTAACAACTGCACATTTCTAGCAGTCTATCATCAACTTTAATATTATCTTCTTCTGCATGATTTTACCAGTTCATATCTGCCGTGTGCCAGTAGGATTTTCAGGACATATGCTTTACATCAGGAATCCAGCACAGGAATTCACTTGTTATCAGAGCTTGTTTCCATCAGGATAAAAAATTTGGAAGGGGGAGCCAACTGACAAGGAGATGTGTTACTGCTGCTGTAAGGATGACATTAGACTGCAAAGAATGAAATCATACATGTGGTACCATGCTGATGCTATATGCATATATGCCTTCCCGAGAAGGAAAAGCCCTTCCCTTCACCTGAAAATACAGTGCTCATCCTAAAATTTGTTATTTGAACTCCATACCAGCCTCTGACTAATTGTCTGTTGGGGCAGGCAGCATGTCGTAAGGAAGGATATTTTTTAAAAAAGGTTACAGCAAAAGTCACAGAATCATAGAACTGTCAGAGTTGGAAAGGACCTCTAGAGATCATCCAGTCCAACTCCCCTGCTAAAGCAGCATTGCCCAGAGCACATCACTCAGGGCTGTAGCCAGGCAGGACTTGAAGGTCTCCAGAGAAGATTTCACACCCTACCTGGGCAGCCTCTTCCAGGGCTCTGCCACCCTCACCCTAAAGTTTTTCCTGATATTCAAATGGAACTTCCAGTGTCCCAGCTTGTGCCTGTTGCCCCTTGTCCTGTCATTGGGAACCACTGAGAAGAATCTGGCTCCATCCTCCTTCAATTCACCCATCAGATCCTTGTGAGCATGAAGAAGGTCTCCCCTCAGTCTTCTCTTCTCCAGCCTCAAGAGTCCCAGCTCCCTCAGTCTTTCCTCTTCAGGGAGATGCTCCAATCCCTCCATCCTCTTTGTTGCCCTACACTGGACTCTCTCCAGTAGTTCCCTGTCTCTCTTGAACTGGGGAGCCCAGAACTGGAGGTAATATTCCAGTTGTGACCTCCTCAGTGCAGAGCAGAGGGGGAAGTCTATTGCTACTTGCCCTCAAAATACTTACTGCAATTGCTAATACTATTTTATTCTCAGATTGTGCATATCATTTGCTTTCTAACACCAGTGGTAATATAAGTTCTTTCATCAGATGCGGGGTAAAATCATTTTAGTAAAGAACACTTGGTGCTGAATATACATATACAGCTATTTATGTAATTTAGTATGCTAAAATGCATTGTCTGAACAAACCTCCCTGCATCAGTCTAAGAGCGTCTGCCTAGGAACAGCACAGAAAGCAAAGCTCAGTAGCGGTACTGCTGGATTGATAATGCTTTCTCAGCATAAGCACAATGAAATACATGACTTCGCTGCTACAGTGGGGTTAGATGGGAATTCAGGGTAACTCCTAACTCTTCCAGAAATGAGGAATTTACTGCCAGGGAATTGTTCCACACTGCATTTGTAAAGTACTTTGATTTGTAAGAACCCTTCCTGATCAGCATAACTAAAGCTTGCATAAGAGAAGGAGGTGCCATATGAATCCAAGTGCTCTTTTCATCAAATTGTTTGGGAAACAGTTCCTCTTGCCATTAAATCTGGACGTTTCTGTTCTGAGCCACCAGCAAGAGTTTGTGTTAAACTAAGATCTTCAGTGCATTTGCCAAAGTGTGAAGCTAATTTTGTTAGGAATAAGCTCATTATCAATGCATTTTTAAAGACTTTTGTCTATTTGAAGTTCAGAGGCAATGTTTAAGGATGCAGCTAGAGAGTCCGGTCAGCAGCAGCTGTAGAAACACCTATGGTAAATGCTGCTCTTCTGGGCTGCAGGAAGAGTACCCACACCTGCTCTTTATCCCACTGTCTTCCTAACTTGCTTTCTCTTAGCCTCTCTTCCTAATATGTTGACACAGGACTTCCCAGAAAATTCTGGGCCATGCTGCTTGTGGCCATAATGCTGTTTTGCCAGTCCAAATCTGCTTATTTGGTTCTGGAGTACCCTGTGCTGTTGCATGGGAAACTATGCCACTGGGCCCCTATTCTTGGTTATTTTATTAGGTCTTTATTAGACCTCTCTATAAAATCTAGAATTGAAAACAATAAAGTATCTATTAGCTTCCCTAACTTCTTTCTTTTTATTTATTCCAAGTTATTTGGTGTTCTATACATCTTTCTGATCACTGGAGAGCATAAGGGCCAAATAGGCATAAGGGCCATAATTATTAGCTATAGCTCTTATGAGCTCTTAGCTTGAAGGCAGGTGACAGGACATTCCCAAACGATAGTATGAGCCCTACGTGTTACATGTACCCCGGAAAAAAAAGCCACAAATTAGTAAAATCCACCTGGAGCCAATGGAACATGGTAGAGAGAAGCGCAAATCAGCACCAACATAAGTTGCTACAGTAGTGTGTGGTGTAGGAGATACTCCATGCAGATATGAGCTCTGATCCCAAAGCAAAACAACCACAATAGTGGGCTGGCATGCCCTTTAGCTTCTCAACAGGATTTGTTGGACTAGCCACAGCAACATGCTTTCTTAGCCCTAGTGCTTCTGGTTCTCAGGTTAGCACATTAAGCCCTAACTCATAATACATCTTCACAGAAGACATATCCCCCAAATAGATTTCCTGATGAAATCAGTGATGATAAGAATAAGGGGAGATAAAGAAAATAAAGCACAGAGTTAATGTCTTTCATTGTGCTACTCAAGGGAAATCATAGAATGCTTTAGATTGGAAAGGACCTCATCTAGTTCCAACCCCCCCACCATGGGCAGGGACACTTTCCACTAGACCACTTTTCTCAAAGCCTGGCCTTGAACACTCACTAAGGAGAGATTCCCATTGCTAGCTTTCTTTTATCTCTGCACCATCAAACCAGGATCATCGCTGAAAGTGATGCAATAATTTATACAGCCCTCACGGGGAGAGATTTCAACATTCACTGCTAAGTACCATGAGCAAACTGAAAAGTGCAGATAAGGCAATGCCTATTGAGTATCTACTCGAGATTTTCCTAATGCCTCTTACTTTGGTGAAAACTATTTCCCCCTTAATTTCACTTATGAAGAAATATTTCACTCTGTTCAGTGAGCTGACAATAATAGATTCTGTATCAAAAATTATCTCTGCTTAATTTGCAGATTCAGTTTCCCCTAGTCAAGTTACTGGGCATCTGAGCTCACTCCCTTCCCACACCTAATATTGTCCTCACTTGAACTTTATTTCAGTTCTGTAGAAAAGATCTTTTCTAGGTTAGGAAGAAAGATCTGGTGAGAGGTTCCAGCATTGTATTTTGTAATGCATTTTTTTTTTTTAAAGTACTTTTTCCCTGCACATTTTTTTTTTTTGTTTCAGATTCAGAAACTGCCTACACATGTTGTTTTAGGTGTAAAAGGGTGGAATTCATGTAGTCTTTCCGTACGGTGCTTGCAAAAGAAATGCCTGTCACGTGAGTGAGGTACACATGCAATTCAGAACGCAATGCTATGCGAAAGATCTAAGCTAGCTTTAAATAGGTAGTTGGCAATAAATCTGCATTGATGAGACACTCCCTCTAGTCAAACTTATCCTCTATTTTCAGGCTTAGAGGCTGTAGTATTCCAGCACTTCAGTTAGCTCCTCCAGAGCTAGTTTTAGTACCTATGGATGACACTGCAGGAAGCCACGTGCACATCCTAGTTTGTGTCTATTGTAGCTGTTGAATCATAGAAACATCCAGGTCAGCAGGGACCTCTGGAGATTTTATGGTCAAACCTCCTGTTGAAAGACTAGGTTATCCACAGTCCCATCAAACTGAGCCTTGAATATTTCCAGCGAGGAAGATTCTGCCACTCGCCATCTTTCAGCCTGTCTTGGACCAGGAAGACCAAACATGGGCATAACATCCCAGGTGTGGCCTAATGGATGCTAAATGGAGTAGAATCAAGGAATCATTAGAGTTGGAAGGGACCTCTAGAGATCATCCAGCCCAACTCCCCTGCCCAGAGCACATCACTCAGGACTGCATCCAGAAGGGGACTCCACACCCTCCCTGGGCAGCCTCTTCGGGGGCTCTGCCATCCTCACCCAAAAGAAGTTTTTCCTCATATTCAAATGGAACTTCCGTGTTCCAGCTTGTGCCTGTTGCCCCTCATCCTGTCACTGGGAACCACTGAAAAGAGTCCAGCCAGTAGGTCACACCCTCGACCTGCTGGCCTTACTCTTGCAGATTTGGCCCATGACAAGGCTTTCTCTCATTGCTGTAAGGGCACACTGCTGGCACACATTAAGGCTGCGTCCAAGGCAGTCAGACCTCCCAGATACACACACCCCTGTCATGGCTATCATCTGGACAATTGATCAAGACTGATTTTAGAACTCTTCTGAACATATAGCAGATCAAACAAAACTTAATCAGAATTAAGACTATATTGCTTTGAGAACAAGGTTGTTTTGAGCTGGTCAAACAGAAAAAAAAACATCTGTGCATGTGTCTGTGAAGGTCAGGCTGGAAAACCACCTGGAGAAGCATGTGTAGAGAGATGTGGCTGAAAACAGTTGCATTTTGTGAAAATGGGAGTGCTTATCCTGTTTGGCAAAACAACTCAGAAACTAGCCCTGTAAATATAGCTGGGTGTATGTGAATAAAAGAAAGCTGCTTATGTGAACCAAGGTGCCTCTCAATTTTGGCTGCTGCTTCTCCTTTTCCTACTTCTACTTTTAGCATACAATTGAGACCTAAGTACTCGTCACTGCACACCCCCACTGCTGCACAGGATTACTCTGTCTCAGATGCAAGATTTAAAAATTACCTTTGCTAATACCTCATGCAGTTCTTGCCAGCACAATCTTCCCACCAGTTACAGTCTGTCTAGTGGTTCTTCCTTTCAGCATCTTCCTCCTCCCAATTTGTTGTCATCTTGATGAGGGTGCATTCAGTCCTGCCCTCCCAAATTTTTATAAAGCTGTTGAATAATATCACGCCCAGTATTGACCCCCAAAGAACTCCACCTCTTGACTAGCTTCTTGTTCAACTTTGAGCCGTTAGCTATCACATTAGATCAGCATTTTAGCCAGTTGTCCAACTGTCTTGTGGTCCACCTGTTCAGTTGGTATCTTGGCAGCTTGTCAACAGTTTATTAAGATGACCATGCCAAATGCCTTGCTAAAATCAAGGTTGATGATGCCCCTGGCTCTTTCCTCAATCACTGAGAAAACTGATTCATCACAGAATGGCAAATAAAGTCATTGCAACATTCTTTGTAGGATGACAAGTACTTTTCCCCTAAATAAACCACCTTTACATCAACCTCTTCATCATTTGACAGCTATTAGTCTCAAAATTTCCTTCAAAAACTACTAACTATCCCACTAACAGCTTCCCATGTGCTCAAAATAACCCTGATTTGGAATAAAAATACCTGTAAGGAATCCCTTCTTTTCTCCCCAAAACTGCTCCACCTGTTTATCCTTCCCTGTAGGAGGTGAGTAAATGAAAAGAGGCAAGCTCTGAGAAATGCACAGCTTGAGCTGGCGGCCTTATCCCATCTCCTGCAGCAGAAATGACACACCTGTAATCTCTCACTTCTATCAGAATGCAGCAAGAAGGTGAGTGTTCCCACCACTAGGCTGAGGGCTCCTTGGTGTCTCAGCTTCTGCCATACAAGGTTAAGAGAGATCAAACTGAGCAGTCCCATGTAAATTCACCCTTACTTAGCCACACCAATAAATTTATCACCTTGTGCTGTAAATTGAGATGTAAAGCCTGCATTAGCTGTGGCTGCCTGGAAAGCTGTCACAGGACAGGTGTGATCTCTGTCCTGTGACAGAGACACCTGTGTCACATCAATGCTGAACAGCAGCTGCACATATTTCTGGTACATGAAGTTTTAAGTTGGTCTAGCTAATACTGACAGCTGCAGTGTGCAGGTATACCAGCCCATGCAGTAAGAGGGTTCTCAACCTCAACTTCCTATACAAGATCAGGACCCTGTTGCTTCAATCCAAGATTCTCCACAGCCCCAGTCTTGTTTTTCAAAGCAGCAACTCCTAGTTTCAGAATGAAGATCATGATGAGCAACTACCCTTTGCAGAGACTAAGATAAGGATAAAGTGATTGAGGTGGTCCCTCTCTGGGATGACTCTGGGCCTAAGAACCACAAACTAAGAACCACCACAGAGCTACAAATGCAGCTCAATCTCTCTGTCCAAGATACTGCCTCTCTTAATCTTTTACCAAAATTCACCAGAGCACATTCATTAAAGCAACCCACAAGAACTTATCAAAATAAAATATCATGCTGCAGAAGTTTCTACATTTGAGCAAGGAGAAGATGTGGTAAGAAACAATCTTGGGCAGCTCGTTAATACAGCCCCTTTATTCAAACCAGCTTTGAAAGGGATTTGGAAGCTCAGCTAGATGGCATGACAGTGTCATTATATGAATCCACAAAAAAGAGTTACAGGACTTCAACTGTTTTATACAGTTATTGTTATTGCTAGTTTTTTCACTCGTATAATGGTGAGCAGAATCTTCTCAGACGCTAGTTGCTTCTGACAATGTACTTGAAAGGCTAATTCCTTTACTTACCAACATGAAGCTATAGCATATAATCAAGTAACAAAGCAAGGCAAAACAGCCATTGCACTTCCTAATGCACTCAGTGCCACTTTTGAATAATGTGTGATTTTTGTAGCAGTTCTCATAGAAAGAGGAGTCTGTTTGGGAAGCAGCAGGTACCTTTTTTCAGGGGCCAAACATAAATAGCATACTCAAAGAAGCAACGCCTTTCTGTGGGTGCTGAGAACACCAGATTAAAGTTCTCATGTAGTGAGATGCTCGTGGACAGCAGCAAGTGTGGATGGTTATTGTGTGTTATCTGGTACCTTTCAAACCTGCAATTTAATTTTCCCTGCTGTAAGTCATTTGTGTGCATCAACTGATAATGCTGTCACAAATATGAGAACTGCAATGGTACAGCTCAAAGAGGAAGGGGAAAAAAACCAACTCTGCTACTTTCTGTCTTCTCACCAGGAGGAACATGGAGCTGTGGGTTCGCAACGGGGGGGGGAAAAGCTGCCACTGCTGCTACAGAAGGGAAAAACAACACATCTGCTACTTAATCACCTAGAAAAGTTGCAGAGGCCAAACAGAACACCACTGTGTAGTTACCTGAATAATATACACATACACTGGTCCACATATGGTGAACTGGGTCATTTTTGCTGGTGTACGTTCTGATCATTTTTCTCTGTCCTCCAACTATAGATCTATCTTGCCTGATTTACCTGCATTACCTGGTTCACACTTTTCTTTTCCCTGATTACCGAGGAAGACACTGAGCTGCTCTTTCTACCAAACGAAGGGAAGCTCTGCAACATCAGCAAAATGAAAAAAAACTGTCACCCAGGATTCCTTTGTTCCCTTCCTAATGGCCTTGTCTACATGCTGAGCAACAGGAGAAATGTTTAAAGCCCTCCAAAGCCCCTCAAGAAGTGGACACTAAACCACTCGCCAACCTCTCTTACTTAGCTATGCAAATGTGTGTCAGGGAAGGTTCCCAAAAGCACCAAAGTGAAGGCAGAGCTGGCAAGCCTCTAACAATCAGGCAGAGTTGCAACCCTCAGCATCTGAGGTGATTTTGAAAAATTCACTCTTCGTAAAAGAGTACCAAAGCCTATGAGAACACTAGTAGAAGCAATACGGAGATTTCCTTCTTATTCTTTGTTTAAAGATTGATTGTCAAAACCAATAATGCTACTTGTGTATTTCTGGCTTACATTTTCTTTTAATAAACTAATTTTCAGAAAGGATTATGAAAGTTTGGATGCTATTTGAAAAGGAGCCCAGGTGCACTTCCTGCAACACCGACTCCCAAAATATACTTTTAACAACCTTCTACTTCACTTCCATATAACTTCATCTGACATTCACACCTGCTGCAGTGGACTGAAACCCTGAAGTCTGTGATTTTGCACTTCTGTCTTCTAACATTTCCTACCAGCTTTGCTTTAAACTTACCTCCCACCAGGAACTGTAAAGCCCTATCCACATCTGTAGCCTTCTCATTTGAGTTCAATAATATTTCCCTCCTCCTCCCCAAGGTGAGGGCTGAAATACTCGCGTTGGCATGTTTATCTTCAGTATTTCTGCTGGATACCTTCACAGCACTTACCTGCAGAGTCTCCAGCAGCATCACAGGGGACTCATCTGGATCTCCACAACTCCCCGGCTTTGAAGAGAAGTGCTGCTGAGGAACTGCAACAGCCACCCAGTTCTGTCAGCTTCCTGGAATGTTGCCCACTGCCCACAAACCACAAACATCTGACAAAAAGGATTGGACCAATTGTTGTCATCTCATGCACTAAGTCTATTGATTTTTTTAATGTGTTTGGCATTTTTACTTATTCTTCTGCTGTTCAATACATATGTGCCCTGGTTTGAGGTAAATCAAACCAATTATCTGTTTTACAATTTCACGTTCTTAGCTAGGTCCCTTCTAACTAACTAAACTCTGAAATTAACAGCACATTGTTCAGAACTGTTTCGTCTTGCAGTGATAAGACCTGATTATACCAAGGGATGGTATGAAGAGAGGCCCTTACTTATACTTATTGTTATAACAACCAAGGACAGGTAATTTTAGTCATTTCCCCGTTGGAGGGTTGGAAATAGAAAAGCGTAAAAGGGGTCCCACCTGCTAGGAGGAACAGACAGGACAGGTGACCCAAAA
>VZRU01000741.1:21626-34548 GCA_013398155.1 Pedionomus torquatus
GCAACTTGAAGCCATCACCCCTTGTCCTGTCATCTGTAACTTGGGAGAAGAGACCAACCCCCGCCTCTCTGCAGCCTCCTTTCAGGGAGTTGGAGAGAGCGAGAAGGTCTCCCCTCAGCCTCCTCTTCCTCAGGCTGAACAACTACATATGTTTCCTCAGGATCTAAGGATGGAAAGAAGGGATAAAAATTTAATCGAGACTCCTCGCCGGGAGCAGCCCGACAGATGCAGCCCCGGCTTACAGCATCCCCCAGGGGGGACAGTGGCACTCGCCGTCAGGTTGTAAGGAGGCATTTTTACACAGCCTGAACCCGGCCAGGGTTCCCAGGAGGACAGGTTTTGACAGACAACACGAAACACGGTTCCCACGCTCCGCGCTGCTTCTGGAAATCCCAGCTGCAGGGTGAGCCTGCCCTCCCACAGCCTGCGCCAGGCCATGCAAGGAGTCACCATCACTGTCCTCTCCGTCCCCACCGTTCTCATCTTCACACCACGGACATTAGCAATAACCCACACCAGGACTGGCCGGGGCGCAATCGAGCACCCACACACACTCAAATATTTGTGCCTTGAATCACAGAATGGTCAGAGTTGGAAAGGACCTTGAAGATCACCCAGTTCCAACCCCCCTGCCCTGGGCAGGGACACCTCCCACCACACCAGGTTGCTCCAAGCCCCATCCAGCCTGGCCTTGAACCCCTCCAGGGATGGGGCAGCCACAACCTCCCTGGGCAACCTCTTCCAGTGCCTCACCACCCTCACACCAAAGAATTTCCTCCTGAGATNCCTCTCAGCATCTTGGTGGCCTCCGCTGGACCCGTTCCACCAGGTCCATGTCCTTTCTGTGTTGAGGACTCCAGAGCTGGACACAGGACTCCAGGTGGGGTCTCAGGAGCGCAGAGCAGAGGGGCAGAATCCCCTCCCTGTCCCTGCTGGTCACGCTGCTTTTGCTGCAGCCCAGGCTGGGGTTGGCTTTCTGGGCTGCCAGCGCACACTGCCGGCTCCTGGGGAGCTTCTCCTCCAGGAGCACTCCCCAGTCCTTCTCCTCAGGGCTGCTCTCCAGCCATTCTCTGCCCAACCTGTGTTTGTGCCTGGGATTGCCACGTCCCAGGGGCAGGACCCTGCCCTTGGCTTGGTTGAACTTCATGCCATTGGCACCAGCCCAGCTCTCCAGCCTGTCCAGGTCCCTCTGGATGCCATCCCTTCCCTCCAGCGTGTCAACCACGCCAAGCTTGGTGTCATCAGCAAACTTGCTGAGGGTGCGTTCAATCCCACTGTCCATGTCTCCGACAAAGATGTTAAATAGGACAGGTAAAATCCTGGCCCTTTTCAGCTGAAGCCCTTGTCCCCCTGCCCACTCCTCCTCCCCTCCTTAGGAGGATCCATAACCCATTCCCAAGGGAACCATCAGCAAGTCACCGACCTGCCTTAACTCAATGGCACAAGGACAGAAGGGAGCCCACGGAGCCCGGGATCCACCAAGCTCTTACTGGAAAACACAGACACACACTCACTGGTCCATCATCATACCAAACCACAACAAAAGGGCTGGTTTGCAGGGGAATTTTTTATTTTTTTTTTAATAATGAAAGAGCCCTTTCAACTCCAGAAGGTACGACAAGGAAGTAAACACGCACGTGGGTGTAAGAAAATAAAGCCTTTTCATTTAAGCAACACTTAGCATAATCTCTAAAACAACAAGAAAATCCAGGCGTGCTTCTGCCATTCCGTACCTGGCAGGTCTGACATTTCAGACCCTGCACCCCTCAGTTACCCCCTTAAAACCTCCTTTCTGCCATCCTCAGGAAGCCCTCCTGAAGCACACCTACCCACTGCACCTCCAGAGTGACCTTAAAGCATTACTGACGCCTTCACAAAGATCTGGAGGAGAAAATTCACATCTCTTCCCTTGCCCCCATCTTACCCACAGACACGCAAGAAAATAGTCCCAGCAGCTCCAGAGCCGAGTCCTCACTTGGGAATACGCTGATGTTTGCACAGACCACGAGAAGACCTTCCACTTGGTGTTTCCGTGGGTCTCTCTGCTGCCTTCAGACAAGGGGATGTCAAAACCCTGAGCAAAATCACTCAAGGACTGGAAGGTACACGAGGAAAAGCACCACAGCGCTGCCATCAGTGGCAGCATACATGGGAAATTTAAAGGTTATAAAGTTTCCTTTGTTACAGCTAATTAAGGAATAATTAATCCTTCTGACCTACAGTTAGTGTATGATGTAGAAAACCCATTCCACGTTCACTGGAGCACCTACCCTCCCTCAGGGGCCCAGTTTACTCCCTTAAACTGTGACTGCCTCAGATAAGAAGGCAAAGGAAAGGAAGGAGAACATGACACTGGGATATACCTTCTGCTCAAGGTGAGCAGCCAGCAACACGCTGCCCCATCACCAAGGTCTTCCAAAGAGCTCCCAAGGAGCATGAAGCTCAGGAGATCCTTTCCTCTCCTCTCCTCCTCCATCCCCACGGAGGGGATAACCAGAAGGGCTTCAGTAATGCTCGGGGGCTTCTTTCACTTTTCATTTCCCAACCTGCTACTGAAAATCTCCCTCCTGGTTCTGGATCAAGAGCTTATCCATCAGCTGCCTCGGGCTAGGAGTCAACATAATGTCCTCCACCAGCCCCAGGAAGGTCACCTGCAGGCTCCCCTCCACAAAGGGGATGTGTAGTGGCAAATGAGAAACACCTTGAAGAGGGTTTTTCCAGATGTCCAGGCTCATTTTCCTCCTTTCACTTCATCTGCATAAGCAAACACTTAGGGCACCCGACGGCGGGAGCGCATCTTCATGCAACCACATCAAAGCCCCTCGCAGCCTCGTCCTCTCGGCATCCAAATGGGGCAGTTTGCAGCTAAAATCACCCCAAAATCCAGCAGGGCAAAAATCCTCCGGAGAAACAGAACAAGTCACAAAACTGCTTTCAAGTCGCTCGACTTGGGGCCCCCAACCACAAGAAAGACATTGAGGGGCTGGAGCGGGTCCAGAGAAGGGCAACCAAGCTGGTGAGGGGTCTGGAGCACAAATCTGATGAGGAGAGGCTGAGGGAGCTGGGGGTGTTCAGCCTGAGGAAGAGGAGGCTGAGGGGAGACCTTCTCGCTCTCTCCAACTCCCTGAAAGGAGGCTGCAGAGAGGCGGGGGTTGGTCTCTTCTCCCAAGTTCCAGATGACAGGACAAGGGGTGATGGCTTCAAGTTGTGCCAGGGGAAGTTCAGGTGAGATATTAGGAAATATTTCTTTCCTGAAAGGGTTGTCAGGTATTGGAATGGGCTGCCCAGGGAGGTGGTTGAGGCACCATCCCTGGAGGGATTCAAGAGAGGAGTTGACTTGGTGCTCAGGGATATGGCTTAGTGTTGGGTGGGGGGTGGTGGTGTTTATGGTTGTTGGGTTTTTTGTGGTGTGGGTTTTTTTTTTGTTTCCCCCCTCCCCCTCCCATTGGTTGGACTAGATGATCTTAAAAGGTCCCTTCCAACCTGGGTGATTCTGTGATTCAGTAACATTCCCCAGTTCACAGTTAACGGCTCCACAAAACACATTCTTTTCTTGAAGGGACTACACCTACCTCACCGGGGTCTGCAATTAGGTTTGACTTTAATGGCCTTGCACTCACATTTTATTTCTCATCCTCAAATCCCAAAACGTTTTATTCGGACGGATATGCGCATCACAGTATTTTTCTGGCCACAGCCTGACCCCAGCAGCTCTGGGGACAGGAATACGTTTAGACAAGCCTGGCGCTGAGGCTGTAATTTCACAGAAGGAAGAAGCTCCTGCGAAATGCCTTTCTGCGAACGTGGGCAGGTATTTACAGTTATCCCAGCCCAAAAAAATGCAAAAAGTGTATGTTCAGACATGTGGGCTGGCTCGGAAGCTCCAGGGGGTCTATGGTGTGATTTTGGTGCAGTGGTTTGGGAAAGGTTCCACTCCCCTGGTACCAACGTCTCTTTTTATAATCATTTTTTAAAAATACATTCTTACTCAATTTTTAGTTAGGGCTCTATTAAATCAGTAAGTGTATCTGGTAAATGGCTCAGAATCTCCGCCAGTTCAGAAGAAAGCACTTTATCCACGCTCCTGTTCTTTTGAAGGTTACGGACTTGCTGGGGGTTTATCTCCTTTCCGAGCGTGGCAAAACTCGCTTCATTAAACTCAACGAGGCCTTCACGGGCAGCTTTTGTATCAGCATCTATAAATTACCCCCAGCAGCAAAGAGAAGAAGGGAAGAAGAGAGACGATCTCTGCCTTGCTCCACATGCCCACCCCATTCCCAGCATCCCTCTGCGAGCGCTCATGTCCTCCTGCACCCACTCCACCTCCACCATGGCCCTGCAGCACTGATGTTCTCCCCAGACCCCAACCCACCTCTTGTGCAACCACAGGACTGTAGGGGTTGGAAGGGACCTCTGGAGATCATCTCCTCCAACCCCCTGCCAGAGCAGGTCCCACAGGAACGTGTGCAGGCAGGTTTGGAATGTCTCCAGAGCAGGAGACCCCATCACCTCTCTGGGCAGCCTCTGCCAGGGCTCTGCCACCCTCACAGCAAAGAAGATCCTCCTCACGTTCAGATGGAAGTTCCCATGTCCCAGTTTGTGCCCGTTGCTCCTTGTCCTGTCCCGGGGCACCTCTGAGAAGAGTCTGGCCCCATCCTTTTGCCACTGCCCTTTAGCTCTTGCTCAGCATCAATGAGATCCCCTCTCAGTCTGCTCTTCTCCAGCTGAACAGCCCCAGGTCCCTCAGCCTTTCCTCAGCAGAGAGATCCCCCAGTCCCTTGATCACCTTTGTAGCCTCTGCTAGGCTCTCTCCAGCAGTTCCCTGTCCTTCTGGAAGTCGGGGGACCAGAATTGGACCCAGTGCTCCAGATGTGGCCTCCCTAGGGCAGAGCAGAGAGGGAAGATGACCTCCCTCCACCTGCTGGCCACAATCTCTTTAATGCCCTCAAGGAGACCACTGGCCTTCTTGGCCACAAGGGCACGTTGCTGGTTCATGGCTCAAAAGCCTTGCCCAATCTTCAAGTCCACCACACCAAAGGGATGCAAGACTGTGTGACGTGGCTACACCTGTCCCAACATCTAATTTTATCTCCCAGGTTCCAAAAGAAGACCAAGACCCCCGTTTTACCCATCTAAGGCAATAGCAGAGAGGTACTTTGAGGGCACGAGGTGGCACAACGGGTGAGGAGCCCGGTGCCAGCAAACACATGGTGGTGAGGATCACAGCATCAATGGCTGCTGCAAGGGAACACACAGAGCACTCCAGTGCCACAGCACACGAGCATTTGTGTCCAACCCAGCACAACAGACGGCACTAACAGCGTCCCTGCCAGCAGCCTCTGTCCATGCCAAGAAGGGAATGGCCCACCGCATCCATCCAGCGGGCCCACACAGGCGAGGGTCAAGTCAGGACAGCAGCTCGGACAGCTTGTAGGTGGTCGAACAGGATCAAGGTCACAACTGCTGCCCTTCTCCAGGTACTCAGAGGCAAAATATTACTTAATTTTTTTAAGTATTAAAAAGAAAAAGTCTTTTTTTAATTTTTTTGGAGGGCCGATGCTCAGCCCGGCCATACTTGGTTCAGAAGGTCTTACCCTCAGGCCAACTAAAGAGCTATCCATAGAAGCACAGAATCATTGGGTTGGAAGGGACCTTAAACCCCCATCAGTGCCACCCCCTGCCCTGGGCAGGGACACCTCCCACCACCCCAGGTTGCTCCAAGCCCCATCCAGCCTGGCCTTGAACCCCTCNAGCCTGTCCTCCCAGCAGAGGGGCTCCAGCCCTCCCAGCAACTCTGTGGTCTCCTCTGGAGCCATTCCAACAGGTCCATGTCCTTCCTAAGCTGAAGACAGTGCTCCAGGTGGAGTTTCACCACAGCAGATTAGAGGGCTTCCCCTTCCCAACTGAGAGCATCCCACCAGGAGAATCCGGTGCACATCTGCAAGAGCAACTCGAGCCCCAAGAGGAGGTGCTCCTCCTGGTCCTGGCCATGGAGTACCTACGGGGCACATGGGCGGCACTCGCAGCCTGGGAAATAAGGTATTAAAGAATCAGGACAAGTTAAAAGTGCCATTCCAGGTTCATTTACATCTGCGTGAGCCTGCAAACCCGCACCTCACCAGGGAGCAGAATTTAACCCAGGCTTTCAAAGAGCAAAGTGAGAAACTGTTAATATTGTGAGATTACAAGATTTAAACACACAGCGCTGTTTGTACTCCCGGTTCCTTGACCTCCCACTCCCGAACGCATTTGCACGGTGTGCAACAATAACAGGGCAAGAACACTAACCAGATCTGTGTGGGATAGGAATAAATTTGGGTCTGAAATGAGGGGCATCTGTTCTTTGTAACGGCAGACACCAGAGATCTGCATCTGCAAGCCAAAATGAAAGCAATAAAGGCAGAAAACTGTGGAGAGCCGCACTGCTACATGCATCCAGCTCCTCTTTGACGTCAGTGAAGTTGTCTATAAGTTAACTGAAACCAGAATTTGACCACGAATCTACACAGAACTGAACACAAATTAAATGTAAATTGAAGCCTCCAAAACAGACTGTGTTCTGCTAAAAAAGAAAACACAGGAAATAAAGGATGAAGCTGATTACTCAAGAGAAGCTACCACAGGGACAAAGTTTCCATCCTTCCTGAACATAAATCATAAGTTGCATATACACAAATCTAACTCTTATGCAACGGCTAGAAAATAGAAACCTTTCCTGTGTCTCCCTAAAGTTCTTCTTGTATTGTTCTACAGGTATAATATACACCCCCACAGCATGAAAAAAAGCATTACGCTCTGCTGTGGGCTATAGAAGGGGGTAACGTCTTGCAACAGCCTGGGAAAAAGAGAGAGAGGAACCTTAAACCCCAAACCACGGCTGAGAAAGACCCCCAAACCCGCAAAAATAAAATAAATCTACGTCTGGATTCCCTGGGTTAACTTATGCCTTGATGGTCACAAGCAAAAGGTGGCACAGCTCGTCCTCTGCAAATTCTACAATTCTACTCCCAAATGAAGGATCACTAAACCCTGGCTCTCTCTTTATTTAAGAGAAGCCTCAAATCCCCAATAGTCTAAACTGACATTACAGATGTATTTTCAGAGATAACCCATATTTAGGGTACGTGCTTTTATTACCTACTGACACCAAACCCCACCGCTGCTCCTGAAAACGGGCAGTAACTCCTTCCTTCGCAGCTTGCTTATGCCCTGGGGTTGTGTCACCACCTTTACTTCTGAGCCCCTCTCCCTTCCAGCCCTTTCAGGACCCCGTGGCACCAAAGGAGGACCCCAGGAATGTGTCTACAGAGATGGCTGATCATTAGAGAACTGGCTACGAGGTTGGAGCAGGTGGCTACTCCAGCTGGTGCCCACGGCCAAGGCAGCAGGAGGACCAGCTCAACCACCACCTCCCACAGTCTTTCCCCATAACGTGAATTTTGGAAGTCACAGGGCTGGCAGAGCGACTCATCCCAGCCCTTCCCAAAGAGGGGGAGCACAGCCTGGAAGGAGCTTTTTGGGCCACGATCCACAAGCCTCACCCAAGGATGCCACGAGGTGGACACGGGAGCAGCGTGGACTCCCTGCAGCGTTAGGGCGTACGCTCACTCCCACTGACGAGAGAGGGGCTGCCATGCTCCACATCAAAAGCTGCTGGGCAGCATCCTGCTGGGCACGGAATGGGCACGAGGAGAGAGGAAAACGTCCTGTTCCAGGCACAGGAATGCGGCTTCTCACTGTGCACCTACAGCTGAACTTCAACTGAACCAACAACAAACGCCACCGGACAGAAACGCGCCTTCTAACCCAGTGCCAAAACAGCAATTTTTTTAGGGTTTTGTTTGTTTTTTTTTTCTGTGTCAGATCTGTATTTCCTCTCTCTGCTCTATTTCAGGAGAGAAGGGAACACCAGCGATTACTACCACTACGTCTCATCCTGCAAACCTTTTGGTATTGACCCATTTTTTATTCTCTCCTTTCCTCTTGCACCTGCAGTGACGACGGAAGAAACTGGAAAGTTGCTGGGAAAAACAAAAAAAATCACCAAAAACCCCAAAAAGAAACCACCCAAAAGACCACTGCAGGTTCGGTACGAGGCCTTGGAGTTGGAAGAACCCCCTTAAAGACGGGGGGAGCGCCCACAGCCAAACTTCAGCCCCAAAGCAGCAGAGCTGGCCTCACCTGCGTGTAGCAGCCACGGGGCTGCTTCCCAGGGAGGATCCACTCCTTCAGACACACTAACTCCAATGCTATAGAACATTCAACTGCCCAGGGAACTATACAATTAAAAAAAAAAATAGTATTTTATATCTATTTTATAATTATTATCATTCTTGTGCATCCATCCCCCCGAGGCCAGAAGATCACAGACATATTCAGATTTAATACTGAGCTAGATGGGGAGGTTTCCAAGCCCTGGCCAGGTAGAGAATTTGCAGAAGATGTACCTGTAGCTGGGCTCTCCACCCAAACAGGGCTCTGCTGAGGGAACTGTCACCCAAAACACCGATCAGGAAGGTGAAACCTTCCCAGATTTCTGGTTTTTCTTTGTTAAGCAAAGAGGTTTCCCACCGCGCTTAGGGAAAAGCTGATCAGCCTCCCTAATCCCGCCCGCACAAACGACTGCAGCACACACAGCCCAAAAGCAGCGGTCTGATGGGAGCTAAAATGAAAGGTTTGGAGTGAAGAAGGAAAAAAAAGGAGTTTAAAAGGGGAGCAGAGGGAGAGAAAAGAACCCTGGCATCTCACAAAAAGGCAACGGGAGCCAGAGAGACGCGCAGTCTAAGGCTGGGAAAAAGGCCATTGTCTGCAATAGCTGTTTGTTAACTTGCTGTCATGTGTGTCTTTTGGGGTCTTTTCTTGCCCAGATAGACTCATTTATTAAGTCCATCCAAAAAAAAAAAAAAAAGAAAAAAAAAAACACAAAACCAACAACAAAACCCCTTCATGGGCTCAAAGCTACTGGCAGGTTGTGGGTAGGGAAGCTCCACCTCGGCTGGTTTCAGCCCAGTCTCTTTGGCTTCACAAAAAGCAGCCGAGATGGAGCCAGGATCTCAATGCAGGCAGAGAAAGCTTTGCCACAGAGGAAGATTTAGAGAGGGTTCAACAAACAGATGGCCGGTGGAGAAATAAGGCCTAATTAGGGCGAAATTTTTTGTCCTAAAGTGTTAATGGCTGGAGCACGGCAAAATACACCCCAGACTAGAAGAAGTCTTTGAAGCAGGGTGCTCTCAGGGCAACGATCAGCAATACGCTGCCCGCTTTCCACCCCGCACGGGGAAATCACTGTGATGACTCCTTCTTCGCCCAGAAATATCTGAACTACAATTAAATTAATTCGCTTTAGGAGAACGTCTCATTTGCCTGATTAACACCTTCCGCAGTAAAGCAGCTGGCAAGATATTAGGAAAAAATTCATTACTGTGAAGGTGGTGAGGCACTGGAACAGGCTGCCCAGGGAGGTTATGGATGCCCCATCCCTGGAGGGGTTCAAGGCCAGGCTGGATGGGGCTTGGAGCAACCTGGTGTGGTGGGAGGTGTCCCTGCCCAGGGCAGGGGGGTTGGAACACGCTGATCTTCAAGGTCCTTTCCAACTCTGACCATTCTGTGATTCTATGAAGTAAAAGCTCTCTGGCGGTGCTTTCTACCAACAGCCCAAAATAAAGCTTCACATCAGCGAAAAGTAGGGGGTAGTATTTAAAATAACACCGCATCTTCTCACCGCAGCTCAGCCATCTTCAGTCCTGAAATTCTTTCAAGCTTCCCTTAACCCCTTGTGTCCCCTTTCCCCAAACAACTGCTTTCAGGGACGCGGCTGCGGCGCTAACCGCCGGCTGCACCGCTGAGTCCGGGCAAGGATTGCCAAAAAAATGATGAAGATAGATTTATTACAGCAGCAAACATCGATAAACAGCCCTCGGTAAGGATCGTTTCACTCCGAGAAGCCTAGATTTTGGGGTTGCTGCCGAGGAAGTTTCGAGGAATCGAAAAGCTAAACCGCATTTCATGTATTTCAATACGTTTTAGCCTACGTGAAAAACATCTGCTAGAATGATTTTCCTAAGGACAACTGTATTAATGCCAAAATAAAATCATTAGCTCGTCCACCCTGCATTATGTATGCTTATATTTATGCAGATATTCCTCTGTCAGCTGAGGATGTACTGCTTTAGGATCAGCTGCTTTAGGGGTCGGGCATCGTGAGATACCCAGGGGGGAGCCAAGAGCACCCATCAAACGGGAGGTTCTGGCAGAGCCTGGAAACACCCTGTGTTTTAGGACTCCTGAGTATTTCCAATCCGTGCCCTAAATTAGCAACCAGAAGGATTATTAGTGCTGCTTTTGGGTTGTCATATATCATTAACGCTACCGCCTTCAGGGAAGTTTATGGAGATTTTTTTTAGCTGATTAGCTAAATATCACTCAATTCTGTAAGTTTTAGCCTTTGGAAACGGTGAGGAAGAGGAGCCCCCGCTTCAGAAAAATAGAGGGAGAAAAGACAGAGCTGTGTTTATCTATTTGGGATTCAATCACATCATCTCTGGGCGGGTAAGCTGCATATTGCCTCCCCATTGTATGGCTCTCCCAGACAGCTGTTTGGTGCTACAGTATTCATCACCAAGCATCCATGGCATCAGCTCAACAATGCGGCCTCCACAGCAATAAAAAGACCATCTTTATTTTCCAGAGTCCAGGAGTTAACCCCAGCTGAGAAATAAAGACAAGCAGCGTGATTCATTGTAAACATCTGTGGGCCAGAGCCACGCTTCTTTATGTCGGGCCGTGTTTGAGTTGGTTCCCAACCAGGTCCCTTGGCAGAAGGGGAAGAAGAGCCGGTCCCAGCGCCGCATCCAGCAGAAGCATCGTCCCCGGCAAATCCCAACACACCACCAGCCTCTTGGCGATGAAAATACAGGATAAGGCATTGCTAAAAACACATTTTAAAAAAAAAACAACCACTGTATTTTCTGCTCAGATGCCCTTGCTAAATGCCAAGAGAAGTCATGATGGACCTTTCATGGGCAGCACCTTCTCATCGGGTTCCTGCGGTCCTTCCTTCCCCATCATGGAGCCAAGAGAGCTCGAAAGCTCCAGGCTACCCCGAGACTCCACCAGTACCCGTGCTGTAAATAACCCTTTGCACTGAATTACTGGAACAACTAAATTTTAATTGGGTAACCCAGCAAATTACTAGGAAATTATCCTTATTTCATATGTAAGCTGCTTAAGGGACATGCAAGTAAACCTGCAGAATATTGACCGGAGACAACCAGGGGATAGTTATTATCCATGAGCATAAAAACCTGGAGTGATTTAGACAGATGAGGATTAAGATATGGAAAAGTAGCTCTTGTAGCTCAGCCCGGACAAGAGGAGTCAAGTACAACATAAAAAGCTGTAGAAGGAATAACAAGCTGTGAACCCCACAGCTGGGAACCGGGAGGCAGCAAGGGCAGGAGAACTAGTCCTGGGTGGAGAGGACCTCCCAGAAGGCTGGTCCCCAGGCCATCAAGGGAAGAGGATACACAGGACTTGGTGCTCAAGGATATGGCTTAGTGTTGGCTGGTGTGGTGTGTTGTTTACGGTTGTTGGCTTTTTTGTGTGGGTTGTTGGGTTTTTTTCCCCCCATTGGTTGGACTAGATGATCTTAAAAGGTCCCTTCCAACCTGGGTGATTCTGTGATACAGAATAAAGGAACATTTTCAGAAAACTTCATGGGCTTCTCAACCACTTCAGAGCAAACGAGACTGAAACTGGATGAATTCAACTCCCCTGTCTTCAGGTTTCAGCAAAGTATAAAGGAAGAACAAAAGTCTGTTGACGTGTAGAACATGGAGAGAGGAGAGACGCCACACGTAATAGTAAAACCAAGTTATTTCATCATCTGTAAGGGCTTTACGAAGCTAGAGATAGCAGATGGCATGAAAACACTCACAATTCAGGAGTCCTACTCATCTTAAAAGGTTACGAAAAACTGGATTCTCCTGGCAGGGGAGAGAAGAGGGAGGGACAGGCTGTGTTCTCCAAACGGGAAAAAAAGGAATAGGGAGACACCCTCTTTTCTTTCTGTTTCTTTTGTGGCTCTGAAAGGGTATCTAAGGCAAACATACCTGAGAAATTCAACAAAGGGAACAGACAAAAGCAAATCTTCTCCTAGACTTCTCAAACCCTAAAATAAACTGCTGAACACGCTGCTGCGAGATGTGACCACCACGAGTATAAAGTACCACATCACAGGTCCACTTGCTCACCGGTTATTTAAAGTTTGCAAACAATTGGACTCCCTTTTTTTCCTTGTCTTTAAGAGCTTGAAAATATCTTCAGTGGCAGTTAAGGGGGAAAAAGCCCAATATCCCAGACCCATATTGGTAACGCTAATCACCACTGCAGAATCTCCTGGAGAAACGTGTATGTGATTAAACAGCTTCTCCCTCATACGTGCAGCAGTGTTCCCCAGGACTCCCTTGCCCCCAGGCTGAGGGACACATTTATAGCCCCAGTGCAAGATAATTTGGGGATAAGCCCACAGCAGGGACCTCTTCTGTACTGGGAAAGTTACCAGTTACTGGGAAAGGTTGTTGTACCTTTGCGGTGGTGTTTCTACAAGAGAACCGGTGCCTCACATCAAGAGACCAGAACTGGGCTGGGTTCTATCCATCAGCATCCCAGCACAGGAAGGTCATGGACCTGTTGGAACGAGTCCAGCATATGGCCATGGAGATGCTGGGAGGGCTGGAGCCCCTCTGCTCCAGCCAGGGGGGTTCAGCCTGGAGAAGAGAAAGCTCCAGGGAGACCTTGGAGACCCTTCCAGTCCCTCCAGGGNCTATGAATAGCTCTTTAGTTCACGTGAGGGTAGGACCTTCTGAACCAAGTATGGCTGGATTAACCATCAGCCCTCTAAAAAATGAAAAAAAAACAAAAC
>VZRU01000743.1:829-41372 GCA_013398155.1 Pedionomus torquatus
TTTGCCTTCCATGACTTGAGCAGTGCAGCTAGAGCCCTTGCCAGTGAAGTCTGAGGCAAAGAAGTCATTCCTCAGCCTTGTCCATATCCTGGGTGGCCAGGTCTCCCATTGCCTTCCGGAGAGGGCCCACAGCCTCCCCAGTCTTGCCTTTATCCCTGACATATCTATAGAAGTTTTTCCTATTATCTTTGATGTCTTTGGCCAGATTTAGTTCTCTCTGGGCTTTTGCCTGCCTAATGTGGTTCCTGGCCACTTGGACAGTTTCTCTATACTCCTCCCAGTTCACCTTTCCTTGCTTCCACCCTCTATAAGCCTCCTTCTTGATTTTGAGCCTACCTAACACTTCCTTATTCATCCACACTGGCCTTCTGGCTATTTTTCCCGACTTCTTTTTTGGGATGCAACTCTCCTGAGCTTGGAGGAGGTGATCCTTGAACACTAGCCAGCTTTTGTGGGCCCCTCTCCCACCCCTTTCCAGTGCTCTAAGAAGAGCAGGATGTTTTTCTAGGATCAATATAGTCTACTTTGGCACCTCTTTCGTTCATTTCTCTGTCTTTTCCTGCTTCATTATGAATGATAATCCATCCAAAAAGTTGCAGTGGCTTTATGGTACAGCTGCAGTCCGTGTATGTGCCGTTTTGGGAAAACAGCTAAACTGCTTACTTCAACTGTGACTGTCATAAAAGCTGCTACCAAGGATTCTAGCCTTACTGATAGACTTGTCTTTGGACCAGTTTAATTATATTTTTAGGTGAGGTTATATTCAACAATATTCCTGGCCCCTGGCTACATGGTACAGTAGCAATCTGAAATTTCATCTCATGGGACGTCAGCTGTCATTTCTGAGTCACTAAGAAATGAGTTTGATGTTATCTACCCAGTCCTTGGTGAAACATTTGCTCATAGGACCATCTGCCCCTTTAATAGAGTTGTCATTCCAGCATCGCTTCAATTTCTGCAGCAGCTGACCATTGATAGTAAGCCAGATGCAGGGATGTCACAGAGGAGAACAGCAGAGCCTGACGGCAGTGCTGTTGTTGCCTTCAGCTCACTCTGCCAGTACATCATCTCCCAAATTAATGAAATCCCCATTGCTTGCTCTGCCAGATCCACCCTTCAGATTTCTTCTTGAACCATCTCCAGCCAGAGAGGCAAGTCATGTGGTAGCTCAGATCAGATGCCTTTTTCATGGCCTTTACTTACAGTGAGTTGTCTTTCTGTGCCTGCTGAGATGTGTTTTTTGTTTGGCTTGGCTAACTCAGATAAAAACATTGGCAAGGATATGTGAATTTACTGTTTCACATGGATTAGCATTTCTGAGTTCTACTTAGATTTGAGCTTGAACTGATAATCTATCTTTATTACTGGACTTGACAGACATCTGCCTTTCAGCTGTCCAAGTGGGCAACCTACAGAACCACTGCAAATCTGAGCAGCTTGTTTCATAGTACCCACCCCAACAGTATTGGGTCCTACAGTGACTCCCACAGGGCATGAGGGACTGGTGCTAATGCTGTGTGTTTGGGGCCACAGCTATCTTGTAGGCTGTTCAGTCTGAGTGAAAAACCTGTGTTTTTATTAACAGCCTCAGTGTAACTGACTCTCAATGGTGCTTCTCTTACAGGTGTTCTCTGTTACCAGGCACAAATGTGCTCAACAAGCATTATGAAATAATGTAGTGTAGGAAGGGTCATTCCAATAATCTGCCCCTTAGCCTGAGATTTGGGAGGTGCAAGTTAACTTTTGTCCTGCTACTTATTTTCTGCCTCCTTTATAGTGGAGGCCTGTTTCAATTAACTTTAGACAGTCTGTCTTTAGGCACCTGGTCTAAAAGTCTTGTATTTAGTCTTGACTAGTTATCAAGGCTCTTTGTAGATGGTGGAAAGATGGGCACCATCCTAAAATGTGTGCCTAAATTAGATAAACTAAATAGCCTTCTCGCCATGTGTTTCTGTCTGTTGAGTTCAGAGCAGTCCCAGATTATTAGTTTAGACCAGACGCTTAACTTTGTGATGGCAGAAAGGAGCAGAAATTAATCCTGAGTTTGTAGTCTCTCCATGCTTCTTTTCACAGGCTGTACAAAACATTATCTGCTGCTTCACAGGATGTTGTGATTGGTAATGATGAAAATGCCCAGAGATTTTATAAGTAATTAAGTTATGCAGAAGGGAAACCTGCCCCTGTGTAAGCAGAGGTGACCCAAATGAAGTGACAGTGGGTTCTTTTGAGTGGGAAATAAAAAGAGAACTTTTATTCTCTTCCCAAGCAGCTAGCTTCATAAAATTTATGAAGTCAGAAATATAAGAAGCTTTTGTGGCAATCTTGACTCCATTTTTTGCTCCCCTACAGTTGAAGCCTTTCACAGATGTGTCGTGGACAGATGTCTGTATGTGTACTGTCTGATCACAAACCCTGTGCCTCCACCCAAGTTTTGGGAGCAAATTAATTATTTTTTTCTTTTCTTCTGTCATTCTTTTTCTTCTCTGATTTGAGTACTGTATTTTGAAGACCAAGAGGATAAATAACAACAGGGATGGTCTCTGGATTCTCTGATGGGTGATTTAAGTGCAGATGGACTCTAGCTACTCTTTTGTTTGATTTCTCATTGTGTTTTTTTATTCTGTTCCTCCCTACAGTCACATGAAAAACTCAGAAGAGATCTGTGCACCTTGTTGGGTTGCTTTACCCAGGACTTCTGGCTGCTTTTTTTGGTCTGCGGGTCAGCTTCCTGACAGAAAGAGGGTAGCAATTGCTTTTATGGTTGGAGCACTCACTGTTAATGGAATAGATTGTTATGCAAAAGTCCTGCATGCGTCCTACCCTTTTGGGATAAAAAAATCCTTGTGGGAGCATCTCACACTCTGGTGTTCTAGGGTTTTGTGAAGAAGATGCTGCTGTCTTTCTGTCTTTGGGAAGTGTGGTCAAGTTCACTGATCCCAGCCATCAAGGAGCTGAGTATCTCCTTTGTTAGAACTGGCTATGTGAGCAGAGAGCGAGTCACCATGCAGGACCCTGAGTTCTTGATATCTCCAGCATAGTGGTGGGAGTCATGAGGTTCTTGGGCTTCATGTTTGGTCTCATTACCCCCAAGTGGGGTAGCAATAAAGACATACCACCAGGTGGTTCAGCTTGGTACACACTACTGAAAGGCGTGTGATGGCCTTCCAGCATTGCCTGACAGGTTTTGGTTGTGTGCTTCATGCCACCTGGCAACCTGGAAAGGCTTCAAGGAAGTTGCAATGTGTGATGCCTCAAGTGCCAGATAAGACCTGCTTAGTCACAATTATTTTTTCCTTCTAGATCAGATTCCTGTTGGTTTAGCAGAAACTGACCCACCAGAGCCAGATGCTATATTCATTCACACCTCTGAGGCACTGTTTGAAAACAATTTCAAGGGTCTGGAGAAAACGAGTCTGTTTCTTTTAGTGTGAGACCCAGTGTGGAATGATGAATGGTTTCCTTGCTGGCCCTATACTGCTCTGCTTTCATCACAAAAAATACTTTGTTAAAATTTTTCTGGTTGGTTGTAAAAGCCACCTAAGGACTCAGACTTGTGTATTTGCACAGCACTAGTCCCAGCAGGGCATGACTCATGGTTAAAAGGAACTGCTGGAAATGTTTTACTGCTCTGTTGTGTTGGTGCTTATTGAGGAAACTAGGGAATGAAGTTAAGACTTCAAGTGCTTTTCCATAGAAACGTGCTATGCTGGCTTTCGGTTGCAAGACAGTATGTCACTTCCCACCAGACAGTTTGCATGCTGTGTTGGCCTTGATCCCTTTGGTGGTGCTGCCTTCCTCACTGTGAACAGAAGATATGACACTTCTCATTTACTTCGAAGTACGTTCCTGGTGGCACATCTCCAGCATGTACTATGTGATGAGAAGGGAAAAGCATTTTCCCTCCTAGGTGCTCATGTTTGCACTGCAAGAGCTGCCTTTAAAGAGCCTGACAGATGTTACAGCACTGACACAGCTGGGGTTGTCCATGGGAGACCTTCTCTAGGTGTCTTACTGCTAGATATTTCACACTTCCCCTTGCTCTAGAGAGCTCCCTTTTTCAAAACAAAACCCTATGCAGGGTAAGTTGAAGAAAGGTGTGTGTTGAAGAAAGCCCTGTCTTCTGACTCATTCCTCTTTGCATCTCACTTGTAGACACACACTAATGTACATTACTAATGACACCATAGACTTCTTTTTTTCACCAAAGCTGTGGATTATGACCTGGTGTGATCTCAGACAGCGTACCCAGACCACTGCTATATTTATCTGTTTCATGGTATTTTGTTTTAACAGCACCATGTCTTTCTTTTCAGCTGGGGAGCTGGTGAATGTGAACTCTGAGCCTTGAGATTTCTTCCCATTTCTCTGATTGAATGCTCAGAGGATCTCACATTTTTGGCATTTTGCCACAGATTGAAACCCTCTGTGGCCCAGCATGACCCTGTAACTGTATTAATCAGCCCTAGAATTTGGCTTCTGATTGTAATTTTTTGTTTTATTGTTTATTGTATTCTTAATGCAGTGATGTATAATAAGAAGACAAGTGTTTCTGAAGGAGGATTTAGGTCAAGCTGAAAGAAATTGCTATTAAATGTCATTGATTTTGCTTTATATAACTGGGACTCTTTTTTGAAGTCCTTCTTTAAATATTTAGTGACACTTTTTCCTCTTTAACTCAAGGGTCAGCAGATCGTATGGGTTCCCTTGCCAGCATACAGAGGTTGCCAATTGTTTCTTTTCATCTCACCAGGCTTGGCTTTCCACCATGTCTGTAAGCAGAGTTTGAGTATCGCATCCAGATGATGGTCCAGCTCCCCACAGCTAAATACTGCTCACTCACTTCCTCTAACAAGCTTCTTGTTGCTGGCTGAGAAACTGCTAAGCCCCCTTATAACGTTACTCAAGATGGGTCAGGGAAAGGCCATGTGTTAGCCTAGTTTTAGGTTTCCTGCTTTATATAGCTTATCTCATCTCTGCTCAGCACTTTGTCTATTGTCCAGCACCTCTGCAATATGAATCAAAATCCCACCGTGGTCAGAACAACTGCATTTTCTAAAAGAAAGTGGAAGATAGCTGTGTGTGTCCTCAGCCAATCCCATGTCATTATGTCTCCCCCTCACCGCTTTTTTTATTTTGTTGTGTCCTGAGATGACTTTATCATCATGACACATCCTGTTGTAATACATTGTGCCTGCAAAGGTTGTTGCACATACAATGTGTTGTTGAACATACAGCTTCACACACACCTCCCCCTCCCCCCCCATGTGGAATTAGTGAACATGTGAAAAAGTCATCAGGAGTCAGATGGTCAACCATATTGGCCTACAACTATATGGACACAAAAGTGTGATCCTGTGAACTTTGTTTCCTTATGAAATTAGCCTAAAATTATTCTGTAGCCAGTCCGTTCTTATACTACCTTAGGAAAAAATAAATAGGGAGAACTAAGCCTCTGAAGCTTTCTCATGGTCATGCTAGTTTGCAGGTTGTTTGCAAGCTGTTAAGAAATGGAAGCTTTATCTCTTCTCTTGTGCTACTCTGTTTATTTAGTCTCTGATTTGAATCTTTACAGACTAAACTTTACAGATTTGAATGAATAAAACTTTACTATAAAATCTGCCATAGAACTCAATAAGAGATACAGAAATATTTTATCCCAAATATTCCCAACAAGATTGGTAAATTAAAAAAACAACACAACAAATCCACAACGAAAAAAGACCTCCAAAAAACTGTTATACCAGCTACTGGAAAGTTCACTTCAGTGTAAGTTGAAACCACTTCTAGGATGAACCATTGCAGTTGTAGACCTGTGCGGGCACAGGTTCAAGATGCTATATCCTGTCTCCAGTTGCAGCCATAGAGGTGAAATACAGCTCCTGCTGTGGAGTTGGCCAACTTACTGGTCCTAATGCTCCAACATGAAAAATGGCCCTGTGTGATAATTTATTATGAGATCTGGGCATGATGTTAAAAGCTGCCTAGAAGCCCAGCATTGAATCACTGATATTTGATTGTAGGCCAAAGAGATTGTATGCATTGATACGATCTCGCTTCTATGACTAGTGTTTGAAGCACCTTCTTTTGCACCACGTGGTGGGCAAGGCACATGTGTGCTTCCTCAGAAGTCCCTGTCCACACACTTCTCTGGGCCTTTCAGAAGCATTCAGGTGGCAGAGACAGCTACAGTCTTTCTGTGCTCCCCTTGCTAATGTGGTGGGGAAAGCATTGCCCCTTCCTACACCCACATACCTTTGTCTGTACCAAAGTGGTGAGTGAAAGCTTTAGTCTGTTTGCACTGGCTGCGCAGAAGCTGTGCACAGCCCAAATTCACATTTGTATGCATCAGATTTCTCCTTATTGTTGCTAATTTTGATCCCACTGTGAAGTGATAGTGTAGAGAGGCAAATGGGGACAAGCAGTTCTTGTTGGGGGGAAGTGAAGAGAAGAAGCTGTGCGTGACTGTGTGTGGAAAATTAAATTAAGCCCTAGGGAGGCAGCTGGAGCAGGGTCTTGCCCAAGGAGGCGGAAGCCAACTCCTCCTGCTCCCCTGCCCCTTGATGCTGGGACTCATGTTCTCCCTGAGGTTGTGCATGCAGAGGTGGCTTTCCTTGTCAGCTTCAGTGCAAATGTCAGATAAGTTGCAGTGGCGGTTTGTGACAAATGAACAGCCCCAGATGAGATAGGCTCTGCCCAGCCTCTCTGCTTAAACTGCCTGATCCTATTGCAATGTTTTACAGGGAGGAAAAGCCCAGTGTTGAAGACAGGACTTAATTGCATAACTCCTTTGAGGGGAAATAAAAAGTGCCTCCAGCACAGATCCAATCCCCTAAAGGGACGACAGTTTAATAGTTGAGAAGCCTTAACTGAACTCAGTCAGTGGGAAGTCATCTCTGGTCATTCAGGGAGACAGTCAAAGTAATTCAGTTTTAATTGGATATGGTATTCCTCTTTTCTTCCTTTCATAAACAGCATTGGAGGTTCCTGCACTTGATGACTGGTTGTAAGGTTGTGTCAGTGTTTTGTGGCTGACAGATCTCTGGCACTCAGACCTGAGCGTCAGCCTGCATGGAAACATTCCTGCAGCATAAGTTGTGCCAGGCTGCCTGTGCCTGACTTGCTAACATGATCAACCTTCTGTAATGCAGGTGTACCCCATGCTTTTCATGCTGCTATATGCCATTGTCTTTTCCAGCCAGTTATGGCAGCTAGAGGTGAATTGGTGTCCGGTGGCACTTCAGGCAAGGGTATTTGAGGATGATCTGATGCCTTTGCTGTCCTGGCTCAGGGGACAGTGGAGCTGGGACTCTAACCAATGTCACCAGCTGTATGCCCCACCACATGCTGCGCACCTGACTGAAAAGGTTTTCGAGGACAGAGGAGAGAGCTGAGATTAAAACTCATTGCTGTATGCAATGGAGGTACCAAGAGCAGTCCCCTTGGGCAATCAAAGGGATGCTCTGTACTCTGAAGTTTCAACATTCTTCTGGGAGTAGTGGAGTGCACTCATTTCCCACCAATTAGGTATCTCATCGGAAGGTGTTTCCTGATGTACTTCTGGGGGACACAAATTCAAAGCCCCTCCATCCGTGCACAAGACCTTCTCTGTATAAAGCTAGCTGGAGGTGGGCAGGGCACAGTCCTCACAGAGATCTCTCCTGTAACTGTAGTCAATAAAATATTATTTTTCAAAGTCCATTTGAGCTATTTTGAGGTAGGAGCTACCAACATTGCCTGGTATATCCACTGTAGAGAAAGTAGTAACCTTCTTAGATCCTATTTGGGCTAGAAGGAATAAAACATTTACATCTAGCAAGTAGAAAAGAAACCTGAAAGATACTGCATTTTTGTAATTAGATGGGTAAAATTGGACAGCAGAGCTCTGCAGTCTTTGTTTCTGCAGCCATCCTCTGCCCTCTAAATGGGATCCCCTCCAAAAACCCGGTGCTTGGCAGAACAGCATAAACAAATGAGTAAAAATCATGTAACTTGAAAATTCTACTAAGCTAAGGTAGCAACTATGTGCCTGTTTACATATCTGTATGGGAGTAGTTATTAATCAGACTGTGCATGAGGATCATTTGTTTCCTCCTAGGAAGGGCTGTTTTCACACTAGTAATTGGTTCCATATGAGAGCTGGAGGTGTGCTGTACTGTCCTTGTCACTGGGAAATGATGTGCTGGAAATCTAAGCCTGTGGTAGATACTTGCTGTGAATCATGGGTCTTGCCTGCCTTGTTTGGCGCTTTTTTTTTTTTTTTTTCCCAGTGATTAGTGAAATTGTCAGAGGCTTTTTGGAAGGAAACAAAAATTCTGCTTAAGTTACAGATGGTATCAAGCTAACCTTTTCCTTTCCTCTAGCAGATCCTTTCTTCATTTTCTGTATTCTATGTAATAATTTCACCTTTTCCCTGGCTTTGTACAATAATACTAGAAGTCAGAGAACCAGCTTCTTTCTTACTTTCTTCCCTTCTCTGAAATTGATGTTTTGTTCCCTACCCTCAGATATTCCTGGGCAACTGACTCTACTGGGGACCAGATGTGGATGAATGCAGGCATGTTGCAGCCAGATATTTCATCTGGATGTGTTCATTCCTTGTTGTGCTTTGGAGGGTAATTTGCATGGCAAAGAAAACTCTTCCCTAATGCAGTGAGCATGCACACTGGGAATGTTTACTTTCACTAAATTAAGGGATTCATTAGAGTATTTTCTGAAATAGAAGCAGGAGAGCAAGAGATGAACTGGAATTGGCATTGTTTCCCCTCAGCAGAATATTGTGACTAGATTTCTGTGTTTTGTCAATTCTCACTATGGAAGGGACCGGTTTAGATGAGCCAAACCAACGATGACAACAACAGAAGCTCCAAACCATACAGTTGGAGAACAAAATATTCTTCATAGACTTACAAGAGCCAGTTTTGTTGAGAACAAACAACACTTTTTTTTTTTTTTTTTTCCAAAGAATAGCCCAACTGGATGTGACTCAGAAGGGAACAATCCAAATTTCTGTGAAGCCCAGCTTCTTTTTGGTGTTACAGAGCCAGCCAAAACCTGCTGTATTGTAAAAACACTGGCATCAGCACAGGAGTGTGTTTTGTTCACTCTCGAGTATTGTAGAGTTAAAGAAAAATTTATTAAAGGGAAGCCACACCTATAGCATAACAGTAGAGTTAAGGCTTGTCTGAGCAAAAAAACCTTGTGGTGCGGTGATGGACTTCCTATAGAACTGGAAAACTCCTCTGCTAAATGTGTTGCTGTGGTGCAAAATGGAGCTTGCAGTGGAGAGGCTGTTCTAGTGTGTTGTCACATTTTATGTCCTGTCAGGATTCAAGGACAAATACAAGCTGCACAATTTAAAAAAAATTGCAGCATACAAAATGCACGCAGTAATTTGGCAGCACATGTAAGAAGTCACTAAAGATTAAACAGCCTGTTGTCTCCTGGTATTCTGAGCTTCTGAAGATGTCAGCACCTTGCTACTGCCTCTGCTGTAGCTTCTCTCTATAAAATGAGAAATGGGGGTTGGTGCAAAACAGAGCCCAGCAGCTGGCCCCAGGCTCAAGACACGAGCTGGATGCTTATGCTGCTGATGGGTATAACCATGGCCAGGTGGTATTTGTCATGTTTTTAGGGAGCTTTTGTCTCGGGACCCTCCTCACTTCTCTCTACATGCCGGTGTACAGGAAAATAGCCAGGGATGAATCTAGCCTAAAGCTGGTATTTCCCTGCTATGCCCCAACCTGGGCAGCAGGGCAGTCTATTCAGACCCACCACATCATGTCTCTTACAAGGTAGCAGTGCGGGCTGTGCAAGCAGCACTCAATGGACAAATAGCACTGTGCAAAAGTATGATGGCTGTATTTTCCTGGGGCAAAGGATCATGCATCTGCCGTGTCTGACCTTGTCCATAGGTTCTCATACCGTCTTTAAGAAAATGGGAGACCTATGTGCTTGTTCAGAGAAGGGGAGGGAAGGAATGTGTACATACTATTTTATGTTGATGTGCCCTTGGATGATCCAGACATGTTCACTGAAATAGCTTGGGTGTCCATGTCCTGAAGAAACTAACTTTGACTTGTTTGGGTGCTACCCTGGACTTCTGCCTTGGGTGCAAAGCCAGCTATTGTAATATACCTGACAGAAATGCCTATGTTTGTGGAGCAATGCATTGTTTGGTAGGATGTGCTTACTGATGCAATAGGAACACCTCTTCAGTGCACAGTACTACTTGTAAAAAGTTTGCTCATAGGCTGATCAACCTGGGAAACCAAAATCCTCATGGTCTGGACAGCCTATGTGGTACAGGGCACAGCAGCTTGAGCACCCAACATATATCTTGAGCCTGGTGTCAGCTGCTAGGCTCTGCTTTTGTCCCTGCCACCCTGCTGGGACGGCTCTGAGGAGGAGCCACTGGTTTTGTCAAGAGTAGTTTTGATGATGGTGATGCTTCATGACTGGCATGTCGAGGCAGAGCGAGTCTCTTGTTTCACCCTGGCCACCGCCCTTGGTGAACACACAGTTGGCCATTACTGAGCTGAATTTGGGCTTGGAGGGGTTGCCTTGAGCAGCCGAGCACCCTGCAGCACTGTGTTGGGACCAGGCTTCCCTCATGAGAAACTGCACATAGTTGTTTTGGCATCTCCCTCTTGGTGCACTGAATCACGGGGGTGAGCTTCTGCCAGCAGCCTGCAGTTTCCTGCAGAGAAATTACCCTCTCCTGCATTTGGCACTCTGTTCCTTTCTGGTTACGTGGGGTAAATATTAACCCTTAGCTGGAAATGAGTACATTACAAATAATCTCTTGTAGACAGTGCCTACCTCTCCATAGGGCTTGCACAACTAACTGGCATCTCTCCATGTGGACCTTTTCCTGGTGATGAGTATAACCATGCCCAGGTGGTGGTTTTGCCATGTTTTTAGGGAGGTTTTGTTTCAGAACCCTCCTTACTTCTCTCTACACACTGGTGTACAGGAAAATAGCCAGGGGTGAATCTAGCCTAGAGTTGGCACCCACAGTGAAGTGTGTGAATGTAGGAGAACCAAGAGCCTGGTGGTTTTGCAGTGGTCTGTTAGACCAACAAGCCTACTTATGAGGTTTGATCTTTCACTTCCAGCTAAACACTAACCACTTTTAACACAGAAAGTTGAGATATTCTGCTAAGTGCAGATATGGGGGTGATTCGTTTTTTTTAAGAAAAATGGGAAGGAGGGCAAAATTAGTTGGAAAATCTGAAAGGATGGTGTAATTCCTGCAGGTGCAGAATGATTACCAGGGAAGGAAAAGGTTAGATGTGGTTGCTGTATTTGCAGCTTTAACTTCTTGACTTCTCTTTCCTCTGTCTTTGCAATGGGAGTATGGTACCTGCTTAACTTCATCAAGTGCTTTGAGTGAACTGTGGCCCATAACTGACCTATGGCTGCTTTCAATAGCACTGTGGTTACTTGTTGTTCCTGCAAAGGGATAAACTGACTCCTAATTTCTTCTGTGGTAGGTGGGGGTACAAACTTGTAGTTAGGTGGAAGTAGGTGATGACACCGAAGGATCAAAAGCTCAGCTCCAACATGTCCTAGGGAGCCTTTGTTTGGCACATGAGGATTCCCAGTTCAAGTTTAAATAGGCTGGAGCCATAGATGCAAGGGAACATCAGAGGGTGGTTTTAATAAATTTTCCCCATTCCTAAGCAGCAGCACAAGCATGTGAATTTGGAATCAGTCCCTTGACACACAAGACACAAGTGGTACCCTTGTGTGACTGGCCAAGAAAGGTCCTTTCCGATGGCCCATGAGCTTGTATTTCTTGTTTGGAGCGCAGAGCAAAGCTCTTGTCTGAATCCACCCACCCACAATCACATTTGGGTTTCTAATTGGAAACTTCATCTAGACTGAAGCACATGGCAAGAAATGCAGACCTCCTAAAGAACTGTCTGACTGACCTGCATGGGAATTAGTCCTGGTGTAAGATATGGGACATGCTGTTTTACATAGAGTTGCAGTAGTGTGGCTTCTAATATGGCTGGTTATACTGGAATAAAGATGACCTATAGAAATGAGCCAAACCACTATAAGGTACTTCTTATCAGTAAAACCATGCCTGTGCTTGAGGGTGGGGATGGTATGTTTTTCAATGCATCATTATGAAATCATAATGAGCTGTGTGTAGACATGGCCTAAAAAAAATGAAGAATCCTAACCTAGCTTTCCATCTGCACTTACTGAAGTTTCTTTTGGGTTATTAAAACCCTAGGCTATATTAAGTGATTTTAAAGATACAAACCACTTGAGATATTGTACAGTGTGGCTGCAGAGCTATGCAAATTGGAGTAATTTCCATTTGACATATGCACTGTAATTATTGAAAGCTTTCTTCCAAATTTCTTTTTTTATGTCTGCTGTAGTTAATTCACAATCTCCTTTTAGCATTGGCAATTATAATTATTCGCCAAGAGCAAATCCTTGCTAACAAAAATCCAGTTTTCTTTAGCCTGCAGCTTTTCTTTTCATTTGATGATGAGGTACTGTTAATCAGAGCAGCCAGTCTGGCCTCTTAGTATCCAGCAGGGCAGTAAAATACTGCAGTCAGAAAGAGAAATGCAATTAATTAGCCTAAGCTTCTTTCTAGCATCCCAGCCCTGGGCCTCCTGAGTGGCCATGTCTGAGTGGAGAGTTGCTCTGTGGTAAGATCAATCAGAGTTAGCATCTCAATAGGACTTACAGTGAAAACTGTCTGTGCTCACTGTGATATCTCTCCTTGTGAGTTCTTGCTCATTCTTCTTCTGTAGGGGCTACAGGTAGAAAATAGCATGTATTTGGGGCAAACAGTGTTATTAGGTTGAAAAAAATCTTTCTAGGACAGTTTTGCATAGGAATCTGAGCCAGTTCTGGCTGAAAAATGGCATAGTTGAAGGGCTTTAGGCATGTAGCTGCATACTGTCATTCAGAAATAAAATGATTTTTACTCACTTGAAAATATTTCATCCTTTCTGCCCTCCTTTTCCTTGGAGATCGGTGTGTTATGCAGCTTCTGAAAGAAAATGTAAGTGCAAGTGCTTTTTAAGAATTACTGACCTACTTTACAGGTATTTTATTCTTCATTGATTCAGATACATACCTGTGAGAGTGTAGGTGGATAAAAATAGCTTCTTTCACCCACCGTGGCAGAGGTCAAGTGCAGGAGAGCTCTCCTCTTTAAGTTTCTGCCCCTTGAATATTACTTCAAGTTCTCCTGGGGCTTCAGAGGGATGGGATCTGGATATAGCCTTGCAGCGAGCTCAGAGCAGCACAAGGTATGGCAACCTGAGCTGCACTTGTCCTGTAGCAGATTTGTCTGAAGGTGGCACAGTTAAGAGGAACTACCCACATTGACCAGTCTTTCCAATCCAGGTATCCAGCATGTACATGGTGAAACAAAGCCCATTACAAAGAGGGGCGTGTTTTCTACCGTGTGCTTGTGGAGCCTCTAGCACAAGTGGGTCCTAGGATTACAATACAAATGGATTCAGACCTTGAGGTTGATAAAGAACATGTCAAGTTGGGCTACCAGAATTGACTAGATCCAGCCTACTGAGCATAATGGGGAAACATTCCAGTGTTGACATGTTTTCTGGCAGATATTTGTTGGTGGGGATGAGTTCCCAGTCTCCGTCACAGCAAGCTGTGGAAAAGCATAGTAGTGAAATATAGCTTCAGCTGCTACTGTAGTGTAGCTGTGTTTTGTCCAGTGCACACTTAACCAACGTGAGAGTCAATGGCATTTTCCAAGAAACCTTTTTGTGAGGATTAGTCTGTGGACTGACTGCAGACAGGGCAATTTGGCACCCAGGCAGATTCACTTGATGAGTTATTACTGCCTGAGTCAGCTGGTTGTGCTGCTGCTGAGTCCTTGGCTCTTGTGTAAGCTCTGCAGTCTGGGGAGAAATTAATCAAGCGTCCGTCTTTCTTATGGACCCAGGGAAGCACGATGTCAGTGTCTCACATAGTTAGAATTGTTGATTCACTTTGATCCGCTCTCGCTGCTGCTTCTTTTCAGAATGGGGTTATGGCTTCTCTTTGGTGGCACTTAGCTCTCACTGACAGGAAAAAAATAATGTCTGAGAAAGTACACCAATTCTAAGGCAACTGCCTTTGTGCATGGGAGGGGCTTTATAATTTATTTAGAAGTTTCTCAAAGAACCTGAGAGTTATGAAGTAGCATTGGATAAGAAATTAATGAAAATGCAGTTAATTTAAACTACGGTTTCTGTGTCATCTGTTCACTGTTGTTCTATTAACTGTGTTGCCTGAAGAGCCAGGCTAATGGCCGGTGGGACTACTTTAATTAATAGGATTGCAGCTGGGGTAGATTTGACCTGAAGCTTGCCAAGGCCTGATGCTAAATCCCTGGAAAACTCCATTTTCAAAATTCTCATTAACTTCAAAGTGGGAACGGGACTGGACTGAAGGAACCAGCCCCAGTAGTGGTTGGGATAGAGGTGTGCTACTCAGCACTGACTTGGAGAGGTGGGAGTTTCTTTGAGAACATACTGTGTCTTGACAGCATCCCAACAAAGGGATTTCATTATTATCAGCATTTTAATTAAACTGGCTTGATTTTCTTATGTGGGCCAAGCTAACTTACTTTCTTCATCTGTATATTGTGTGCTCCTGATCCTTGCTGTTCTTGGCAAGGTGTAAAAAACACCACTGAGGTGAGCAGAGGAATAAGACTGTGAAGCAGAAATAAGAAACCATAAAGAATCAAACTATGGTCTCATCTGTAAATAGTCTTGGGCAAACTTTGACCTTCAAGTTATGCCAGGGGAAGTTCAGATTAGATATTAGGAAATATTTCTTTACTGAAAGGGTTATCAGGTATTGGAATGGGTTGAGTCACCATCCCTGGAGGTATTCAAGAGAGAAGTTGACTTGGTGCTCAAGGATATGGCTTAGTGTTGGGTGGTATTTTGTGTGGTGTGGGGTTTGTTTGTTTGTTTGGTTGGTTGGTTTTTTCCATTGGTTGGACTAGATGATCTTAAAAGGTCCCTTCCAACCTAGGTGATTCTGTGATTCTGTGACCTAGGCAGGTAGAAAAATGCTGTCCTGCAGACTGTCTGTGTGTATGCTTTTGTAGTCTCCCAGATGCTGATGAAATGGCAAACCAGAAATGAGCAGATAGAAGAGGCAGCCTTGAGCTCCTTGAATGAAGCTGGGAGGTTGGCCCATCTGACCTGTTTCATCTTGGCACGTTCTGCTTCCCAACTTTTCTCTTGCTCTCTGCTGCAGCCTTTAATGAGTGGAGCAGTCATACCAGAATCTCCAGTCCTGCTGCTGATGCCACTCGTTGAGCAGAGAGGGGACCTGCTGACATGAGTACCAAATTACTGAGAGAATGTTCTCCTCAAGACACGTTTTGCAACTGGCATTCGTCCATCCCTGCATAACTTGACACCGCTCCAGAAAATCCGGTTCCACTGCTAGGCACAACCTTTATGGGTTCTAGTAGGATTTGTCTGATAATTATAAATTTACATTTCTAATTCCTGCAGCTGTAGAGAGATGTGATTTATGGTGTGATCCTGTACGTATGGATGCACACAGGGATATATAGAGTATGCATACATAGGCTACCAAATGAAAGAAATGAACTGCTTACCTCCACCAGCCATGTACTTGTATTTAGGTATGCGAAAGGAGCTCATTTTCACCTTCTTTTCTCCACATGTGAATGCATCTGATGTATATGCTTAAACTGTCAAAACTGTGTATGTGTGTGTGCAGTATTAAGACGTGTCCAGTTATATTAGAGCATCCCAGTCCATAGTTGAGTGCTTTGGTGTCCGTAGTCGGCACAGTATTTGGGAAGGTGAGTAATGATTTTAGAGTTTATTTTAACCACTAGTATCAGAAAATTAGGTCAAATGCATGCTCCATTCATCCAGAACTGCAGGGCTGACACACATTTTCTTCAGCACAAAGGTCTGTTAGACTCAACTGAGCAGGAAAAGAAGTAGAAATACTCAAGCTGAAAATAATGCAGAAAAATAAGGTTAAGAAAAACGTCTGTAGCAGAGTCTGTGTTAACTAGGTAGGAAAGGTAATGCTTCATGTAATCGTCACATGGAAAGGATCATACTGGAAACTGCAGTACATCTCATACAAACTGATACTATCATTGAAAGCTTACTGAAGAAAAATGATCCTGAAATATGAAGTGCTGGGAGAGTACTGGTTTTCTTGCTGTGCATGGTGATGCTGTGTAAGATACAGATAGGGATCTGACACTACAACTTGTAGGGTTGTGGTTTCTTTTTTCTTAAGACTTGGATTTCCTGTCACTTTCCCTGCCACTGGGCTGGTAAGATGTGATTTATCAATGTTCATAAAGCTTCATGAATCCTGTACAAATCTGCCAAACTAACGGCTGTATTAATCACTCACCAGCATTAGTCTGATGTCATCTTTTGTCAGTTTTTTATTTAGTACCAGATTACAATTTGCTAGTTTTAGTGGGGGTAAAAAAGGTAGGCAAGAGAAACGTAAAGAAAATTAAATCTAATTAGCAGCCGTAAATTTATATGACTCAGTAAGCATAAACAATTCTGTGATGGAAAGGCAAGCTGAAAGAAAATTGTACTACCTGATTTCCTAATCCTCCCAAAGCCTTTACAACAGTTGAGCATTTAGTTGTTGTCAGCTAACACAAATAGAAACATATTTAACTACAGATAATAATGCCTCAGGAGAATAGAGATCAACCATAGCTTCTGATTGCCCTGTGATTTCATTACTGTGGAAGAGAAAGGTATTATAATATACTGGACTAATAATGTGCATTTTACTCTAGAAGTCGGATAGAGGGATTGAGAGTAATTGGAACAAATAAAGGACCAAACAGAGATATTTTCACAGAGTTTTTTTTTTTCATCCCAAAACTATTAAAATCCCATTGAAATGAATGAGTGTGGGCTTGAATAAGGTCTAGTGTAAAATTGTTTTCTTTTCTCAGTTTATCTGAGTATGTAGTGTTTTGGGTTTTTTGTCTTTCACAGGGAAGTACCTAGCAAGGATGTGACCCTGCAGTTTTGATGGGAATTTGAAGATATAAAAAATGAATAGAAATTTTGGAAAGCCAGCATGGTTTGTCCGATATACTTTTTCCCAAGTGTATATGAGAGCATGGAAAGCATCCAATAGCACTCTGGGAATGTACGTCTGAGCATGTTTCAGATGCCTGAACAGATAATCTCAAGCTGGAACCTCTGAAGCATTTCCTTGTGGTGTGCAAGTAGGTTGTTTGTAAGGATGTACTTGCACCTTCTTTCGATTTCCCAGCAATTAAAGACTTTTAAATAGTTAAAGAAATACTAAGTGCTTCATTTATTTCAGTCTCCAGTGTTGTTATTTGCTTAAGTGCCTACAGAGAAGAGATCAGAATGACATGCCAGGTGGGCCATAAACCAAGCATTGAACTCTAGCCCACTTTAGGACAGGGCTAGTGAATTTTGCTTTGCCTTGCAAACTGTGCTGACATACATAGTAATGCAATGTTTGGTTTCTTTCCTTGCTCTCAAGCACACTGCCTATGGGTTCAGTGATGCAGATGCTTATAGGTCCCGAATCAAATGCCCAAACTAACAGAATAAGCAGTCAAAAATTCGTATGGACTTAATTAGAAAAGTTATCTTCAAGTCAGTGCATTATCAAAATCAGATGAATACATATGGCCTTTGCAAAAGAGATCACCTACCATATGATAGAATGTCTCAAGTTGAAAGGGACGCATAAGAATCATTGAATCCAACTCCCTGCTGCTTGCAGGACTTCCTAAAACTTTATGAAGCAACCCCCAGTCTGATGTCAAGCACAAAAGGACTGTATCTATTTCAAAGCATCTTGAATACTGCCACAGCAGCATTTATTGCCTACAGCAACATATGCACAGACATGGCCCCAGTCCATAACCCTCATGACTACCTCTGTGCAAATAAAAGTTAGTGGCAGTATTAATACATAATGAAGATTGATATCGTTGTTACACTCTTCTCTCATCCTGATGAACCGTCCTGGTTCTGCTTAGATGGCACGTATTTACCTGCAGGCATCGTTATAATCTCTTGGAGTCAGCAGGGGTATTTTCCCAGCCTGGGCACCATACCTCAGCAGCTATCTACAAAGAAACCAGCATTTTTTTTTTTAATTATTTTATTTCAAGAGAAACCAGTTCCCTGTTTTACAGACTACTAACCCAACTGAAATCACTTCTGTAAGCTCACAGCTCATGTTCACCTTCTTGCTCATTGAGCCTGCTTGCAGTTCTCACACTGTTTGCATGAGCTGCCCATGTCTTGTTGGGTGACACCTAAACTGTTGATGATCATATGTCACTAGCAGTAGGGTGTCTTTGCAGGGTTTCTTTTCATCATGCAGCTTGTCACTTGAATGAACTTTGGTTTAGCCTATGGTTACAGGCCAGCCAAGGCAGAGACAGTCACCATCAGCTTTTTCCCCCGTGCATTTTAATGTTTGGGGGTTTCTTTTCAAGCCAGTTGTGTGGAAAAGAGGTTATATTAGTGAGGATAAACCAGCCTAAAAACTTGAATCATTGTGTGATGCACCAGGGCCAGGAGTAGGTGTGTGGGCTGAGACCCTTGCTGTAGTGGTGGCGTGTACAGTTTAATGTATAGAATATTTCATCTAATATTTGTGAAGTGTGCCTCATCCCAGCTCACTATAAAATGTAGCAGTGCCTGTGTTCTTTTACTTCGTAATATTTTGATGCAGGGGAAGAGATGAAGGGTTTGTAAAATCTGTATAAGCCATTGATTTGCTGTGGCCAAATGAGCTGCTCCTTGTCAGCAGGGGGTGTATTACTCCCTGTGTGCATTTACTGTCTGTTTCAGCTGTGAAGGAAAATTTGTTCCTTCAGTCACTGTTATTTTCCTTTACACTTAGAGCAGACTGGGAATATACACGTCCTGTTAATATGAATCATTTCATGAGCTATGACTCATTATGCTATAGTAACTTGATTTTTTGCAACAGCTATACGTATGTGTGATTAACAAAGATTGCCTTAGCCAATGTTAGAGCTGTGACTAATGCCAGTCTTGTTAGGCATTCATCATCCAGATTTATCTCCTTGTCAAAAGTTTTGTTAAATAAGGTTTCCTCACAGAAACATTGTCTTGCCATCAACTTTCCTCTGGCAGATGTATTGATTGAAATAAATGTGGTTTTTATGCCAGTCAAGGAATTGAGTGACAGATTGTGCACCGAATACAATAAATACCATCATTGTTCTTATTGTTACTATAATTATTACTGTATCGCAATATTGACAGCAGCAGCATCTAATAATAGCAGAGACACATTTGTATACTAATAAAAAATCCTTGTCCTGTGTGAACACATTTTCAAATCAGCCGAGTGATTGTTTTTATGAAATAGCCCAGAAATTGCTCATTTCCCAGAGTAGAATTAACTTTTGTCAGGTTTTCTGCTCCTCCTGCTAGAAATGTATATATCCGTATTTATTCAGACCATTTTCTGATGGATTCAAAAGCTTTTCATCACTATGCAGTATGAGATTCACACATCTCCACATGTAATGCATCAGAAAATATTATCAGCCCTATAGAATAGCCTGTGCCAGTATTAGAGCTCTCTGTCCTGATGTATGTATTGGGCAATAGCTTAACTCACACATTTATCACCATTTTGATGTAGATGCTTTTTCTATATCATCTCTCCCTCCTGTCCAGTCTCTGGCTACAGCAGGGTGCTCATTTTCTCTTAAATCTGCTTAATCCTCCTCCTTTGCTTTGTTTTTTTTTTTTTTTTTTTTTCCCCCCCAAAAAATGGTTATAAGGGTCCNATTTTCTCTTAAATCTGCTTAATCCTCCTCCTTTGCTTTGTTTTTTTTTTTTTTTTTTTCCCTGCAGAAAAGATGCTATCAGGGCTCACACAAATATTGGACTAAAGGAAAGCCTTTTACGATGGACCTCTGAGGACTGGGGATGTTGATGATCCTATTAGGGCTTGCTGTGCAGCTCCTGAGGTGGCAGGACCTCCTCTGGGCTGTTGGCACCAGCCCCTCTCAGTGTCCTCCTTTCCATCTTGTAGAGTTCTTCTTCATGGTTCACTTTTCTTTCCACTCTTCAATCCCTCTTCCACCTTCCTGCTCTCCTCCACTGCACCCTGTACCACTGCTTGTTCATCTGGAGTGACTCCAGAAACCCCTCATAGCCACCTTGGATTCCCCTGGGAGGTCCAGGGGGGAAGGAAGACATTGAGCTTCACCTGGGTCCTCCCAAACCCAGTTTGCCAGTCCCTTTCCACTGCTCTAGCACCAAGATGAGCTTCATATTAATGAGCCAAACAAAAGAAGCACTTTTTGGTGAGACAACTGCTTGAAAGCAGTGCCTGGGGGCCGGGGCATTGCCTGCTACAAACGGCAAGGGGCCAAGGTATCCTTATAGTCATCATCTGCAACTGAGCAGAGTTTGCGGACTGAGAGTCGTTTGCGGACTTATAATTAAGAGGGGGTACTGCTCAGTAAGTAATATTGCACCAACTGAAGAGCAGATCAGAAAATCGTGATTTATGGTGCCAAATATTTGTGGCTTATCATGCATGTAGCAGGGTAAACTGCCTGTATGATTGCTGTATCTCTGAGACTGAAGAGCCACCCCAGCTATCAACACTTAAAATAAATGAATAGTGGCTGTATGAGCCTTCACATTTTGGATTTGTATACAATTTCCAAGAGGCGTTCTCTATGTTCCGTCTCTCTCCTTGGTACACATCTGCTCGAAATACAGAATAATACTGAACTGGTTTGTTACAGCTGTGTACAGAAGGGACTGCGACTGTGAGATTATCATAAAGATGGTTCTGAAACAGCAAAAGTAGTGCTTTTTGCTGTTTCACAAAAATCTGCTTTTAGCTCTGTGGGTCTCCCTGGCAGTCAACAGTTAGTGCAGTTACAGCTCAGGTCACTTATGTTTTCTTCTGTTTTTTTTTAAGGAGTCATGAATTTGTAAGGGGAAGAGAACACCTCTGCTTTTATTCAGTCTTCATGTATTGCCATGGGCCAGTGTAGACAACAGATTCTTTTTTTGAGGTCTTCACTAAATTACAGCCTCCAAATGTTGTATCTTCTGCAAATTTGAAAGAAAGGGATAGAAGGAAATGGTTCAAACAGCTGCGAGGATTTCTGAATTCGTTATTACTGAAATGGGAACAAGGAAAATACAATGCTGTATGTTTTTGCATATAGATATACACCAGAATTCGAAGAAATGGGAAGACATTTTCTGATTATGCGATGGGATTATAATACTACTGTCCACTAAGCTGATTAGTATTGCAAATAAATCTCTGTCTAGTGCAGGGATGTGCAAAATACACGGTTCTACTGATACTCAGCTTACATCAAACAAAAAGCTTTAGGGAACCACATGATGCCTCCTGGTGCCTGGGGTGGTTTCTATGCAAAACCACGGAGCTGGCAATGTGTGTGTGATAATGTCCAGAAGATTGTACAGCAAATTGCTGTAAATCATCTACTTAAATGAGAGGTAGTGACTTTTGATTTAAGCCATTTATTTTGACTGGTTTTTGGTATAATTTCAAAGGAAAAGTCTTTTGTCAGTAAGGCAAAAAACAACTGATTTGCAGCAAAATACACTCCTTTAATTAAACTTGCTACCTTTGTTGACTTGAGTCCATTTATAACAGTAGCTGTATATGTTATAAATAAAAGTGCTGAATATCTCAGCTTATTATTTCATTGTTACAATAGTGGAAAAATGTGGATAAGATACTCCTCTTTCATGTGTTAGATGATACTATTTCGTATTTGCAAACCATGTCAAGCTGCATTAGGATGGAAACTGTGATCTGATTACAACTAATAATACAGCAGATATCGTTGCAACATGTCTTACAAGCTGTGAAGAGAACTGAGTGCCAAAGATGACTTCCCCTCTGATTCTACATAGGATCCAAAGGCAACAACAGCAGCTGCGATGGTCAAAATCTGAGAAGAAAAATTTGCCCATATTTATTTATTTTAACCTTATTAATGGTAATGTGCATTGTCACCATTGGGAATGTAATTTTGTATTAGCTAGGCTTTAGAAAAATAAAATTTATGTTTAAAGTAAATACTATAATCTGTTATAAGTATTTAAAATTATCCCATTTGAAATAACCTGGTAACCGTGCTGAAACTCGCAGACTCTTCCCTGAGTAATGAGTTCCTCTTTAGCTTTAGAAATGTAGTTTTTTGCTGACTAATGTAGTGTCATGCACCAAAACCTTATTTTGCCCTTTCTCTCACCCCCCTCCTGACCAACAGCAATAAGTAGCGACTGCTCCCCTAACTAATGACTCTTTCTGGTGCCAGTGAAGGTTTTGATTATATGCCCAGAGCCCTTTTGGATTTTCTTGTGAATAGGAGGAGGAGAAAATGCCATACTGGGGCCTTGTGTCCTGAGCTGAACAGACAGAGGCCTCGTCTTACTTCAGCAGTGAACACTTTTTATTAATTAGTTGGAGTTTCTAATGTGAAAATGCTTCTCTATTTAAAACAATCAGAGCAGATGGGGAAAAAAAAGCTGACATTGCAGGTTTTGGAACTGATGAAGCTTTTGTCAGTTATAGCCACTCTATCCTCCCTGCAGTGTGGGTCCTGGAGGTCTGCTTGTTTTTAGGCTGTACACTGGAAAGTCTCAGGGACAAAGAATCTTGGCTGCCCAAGATTGGTAGCCAAGGGGCTAGAGCTGTCTCTAAAATGAAGAGCTGCAAACACTAGGCATTTCAAAACCAGGAGTTAAATTCTTCCTCTAGCATCTTGCCTCTTCCCTTGCATTTACTGGGAGAAAATTGTAAATACTACTACTCTGGCCTGTATCTACTCTCCACTCATTTACAGACTGTTTGGCTTTCAAAATAATCTCCACATCACAAGGGCTTCTTTTTTCTAAAATGAAGGCTGAGGTTTTGAAATAAATCACATGACTTCCTAAGAAGAATAGCTACTGTGGAGTAGGTGACAAGCCCCTAGATCATGGTTACAGAATGGTGCTAGAGAAATCTTAACTCAAATGATAGCACCAGTGACGGTATACACATTTTTTTTCAATTTGCTCAGCTACTTCTGGGGCTTGGTTAGACATCTATGTCTTCAGAGAAGATCAGTGTTCTTAAAGAACCTTAAAATAAAGGCAGGTTGGAGTCTAAGTTATTGAGGTTTGGCTTGGGGGATATATGCACCTTGGGAGAAAAAGGATAGTTAAGATAGACTATTCAGCCCTTAACTTTCCCTATGAGACAACTGAGAAGTGAGAAGACACTAGTGCTAGTAGTTGTTTTGTGATGTTGACCTGCTATGGAAACTTTGATTTTAAAGAGGAACCAAGCAATTGTCAGATGTTGCTATCTTTCAGTCATTAGCAACCCAACCTAGAAGTCAGTTCTCTTGTGTCATCTTGCTCAGCTCATGTCCTTTCCCATTTTAAAGACTGCTAGAGTGAGTTATACCTAAATCATTGGCCTAGGCATCTGGTCCATCTCACAGATGGACATCTTCCAGATACATCATTATTTGTTTTTTCCTGTTTTCTTGCTGGAGGGAGAAGATAGAGGGGTTCAGGGAAGCAGACCTGTTGGGTGGCCTCACACCTGTGGTCACAGGTGGCCTGCTGTCATGGTGCCTGGCAATGCAGGTTCTTTGTGTTTCTGTCCATCTGTGCCTGGAGCAGTGGGTCACGAAGCAGGTCCCAGGCTGAAACCCCCATATGGCAGCTGTGGGTTGACTCCACAGAATCAGCTGGTACCCCTAGAAACTTTGCTAGGAGATGTATTACCCAACTTCAGCTTTGGACTCAGGCTGACCGGGTGTGAGCCCTCCCCCTGTTCTGTGCCGGGTCAGAGAAATCCCATGCCATATCGTGTCACTTAGCACCTTGCTGGCACCGCTCTGTCTCCTTTTGCAGTACAGCCAAGAAGAGAGACTGGGGTGAAGGCTGTGCGGAGCCCTCAAAAAGAATGATGTGTACTGAAATTATTTTTCTTTTTTGTTTTACCTAAGAACTCAAGAAGTCAGTGCTCAGAACTGTTGCATCGTAGACCAGATTTCTTGGAAGGGTTATGTATCCTTTCATACAATGAGATTTATTTGCCTCTATTGCTTATCATCATGAACAAATACTATTGCTCTTTCTTGCTGAAACAAGCTAATAGCACCACCCTCATTTTATGTAATTAATGAAGCCATTGCTGTCTGCTGTGGTGTGATTTTCAAAGATGTGTGGAAGCAGCAAAACACATTGACAGAATGACAAGCAGTAACAGTTGATTCTTTCTTGGAGAGTCTTGTCTGAAAGTGGACAGCCTTAGCCCCTAGCCCCTGGCCAGGAGAAGGGGGTCATACCCAGTGACTCCCCTGTAGCACCTGTGGTCAGAGTGGGCCTTTGCCCGGCTCTGGGAGGTTTTCCTCACATGCTCCTCTTTGCTCTGCCTGTGGCTGCTTTAGTGAATGGCTCAAAGGGAAGGTGCCCGTTTTCCTTCTCTTTTTGAGAAGGGAGCAGAGGGAGGAGAGCAGAAAACAATGGTGTTTTGAACAACCTATTTCTTACTCTAGTTGCATAAACACACCAGAGTACTTCTTTAAATTAAATTAAGCAAACCTTTTGTGTTCAGGCCCTGCTTGGAGAAAGCTAATGTGGCTGCTTGCAGATCTGCAGCTACAGAGAAGACAAAGATCTGTAGTGTGCACAGACTCCAGTACTGGGCAATGTCATGCTGAAAGAACATGCACGAGCTTTAATGGAGTATAAACACTTTCTGGGCATCAAGCAAAAATCTGTTTAAATCCCTGACAGGGATGAGAGCATAGCCCGCATTGTCAGTGTATGCAGAGAGATGGGAAGACTCTCAAAACATTTGCACTGTGGATTTGCTGTAATTAAAAGGTTTTAACCTTTCCAAAAAGGTTGAAATGGTGGAAGGAGTAAGCATAAGACTTCACCTTTTCCTTGTCTCCATACAAATAGTGAAGGCTTTTCCCTTTTTTCTATATGTATGCCTGATTTACACTTATCCTAATGGCAATTTTTTTTGACTGCAAGGGATGTAAAATTCCATAAGCTTCTCTTTCCTCTTTATAATTGTCCTTTGGTACCTCAGATTGTGACAGTCCCCAGTGATCCCTACCCCACTCAGTGAAGGACAGACTCCCATTGTGCACGGCACTGAATCCCCAGCAAAAAGATTGTTCACGAGCTGCAATTCCTAATGAAAGCATGCCCTTTTCCTCAAAAGCACATGTAGAGCTGTGTATCTTGAGAGATTTGTGCCTGCACAGACCCCAGATAAAATGCGACAGGCGCCTGTGAGGCAGAATGATGGAAGCTGAACTGGAGCAGATAATGATGCTTGTGGATCAGTGGTGAATGGATCAGATGATGGCATAGTGTGTATGGGTTCTTTGTGGGGAAAATGACTATTTCAGGTAGATTTGACTATGGGCAAGTTTTGTCTAAGATTTCCCTTTATTTCATAGCTAATTTGCCAGGCTAAAATCTCTCTGCAAAGAGTCTGAGTAACTCAAGGAGGGCTGTTATATTGGTGATCTGTATCAAGTGCCATAGCTGGAGCTGCCAGTTAGAGGAATCTAGGGCAGGTGAATGAATGCCTTCTCCAATATCAAACAGATGCAGAAAAAAATTACTTGGGAGCAGGAAATATGGTTGAATGTGTCAACTAGGTCACCAGTAGTGGTCTGTAAAGATGAGAAAGAAAAGTAAGAATGGAAGACCATGGCCACTGAAGAGAGGATTCATACTAATATAAGAGGAAAATTAGTATGCCTCTACTTATCTGATTAGGTGGAAGGTAAATAGGGGCAAGTTAAAGGAAGATCTTTCCCTTCTTGGCTGTTAACTAGACGGGACTGCCACTTCAGTGGTGACAGCCCTCCCTCCAGTTTCAGCTACTCAAATAGCAGCAGACAAAGACTGGGAATAGGCAGTGTGGATAAGCTGGTTATTGAATGTTTGGAGTGTGACCCCCTTCTTCTTCCAAGTGGGCTTAGACAGATCCATGCCATCTGTCTGTATTTATATGACTTCATCCAAATAGCTCCAAAACACGTAAAATTTTATCCTCACAATAGCTCTTTAAAGAAAAAGGGATTTCTCACCTATCTGAAGGGAAAATGAGTCAAAACACAAAGCAATTTAGTGAGTAACAAGATTTATTCATCCAGACTCCAGCAGACAGGCTCCAAATTCAGCTCTTTTAAGTGCCGGGCCCAGCTATAGCCCGAGGCTGTCAAGGCAAAGATATTTAGTGCTATAAGGTATTGTATAGCTCACCTAATGTTGCTCATTAAGTGTAAAATAAAAAAATCCTTCTATGCAACTAAAAAGGAAGCTGGAGATTCTGTCACTTTATGTGTGTATGGGTACAGAGTGAAAGTATTTGACAAGGGGAAAATAATAATAAAACCATTATTTAGGCATCTCAGCCTGCACTGCATTCAGGTGCACACCTTGATGGCCAGATAAAACAGGACTGTCATGTAAGCTTCAGTAAACAGTCTGCCCATATGGGCAATTCCGTGAGGGAACATTTGACCTGTTTTAGAGCAGTTGCGGCTCTCCCTTGGCACTCGGGATGCGCTGTTGACATTTCAGCAGAGCTGCTTCAAGAAAAAGGAGTGCCATTGTCAGAACAGTGTGGAATTCTATGAGTGAGAGGCAATTCCTACATTTTAAATCAAGCAACAAGCCTGGTACTTCTCCCTCTCTACAATCAGAGCTTTTAAAGAGTCTGAACAGGAAAAATGAAGGGACAAAGCCATTGAGAAGACAAGTCCAGACTTTTCAGTGTACCTGCACTAAATTACTCATGGTTGTGTTACTCATATGCTTTAGGGGTTTGAATCTGAAGCTCAGATTCAGCACTCAGCAGCCCACACACAGGCAAGTTATCACAGGAGAAATGTCTTTGAGATGGCTGAGTGGGGGTGGTTGGTTTTGTACCTGCTCCCAGAAGGTGGCAAATGTGGGGTGCGGTCCACCCCAGCTTAGCTTGCTTTCTTATCTGTGCAGACCTTCACCTTCATGCTGTTTTTAGGTGTGAGTGCATTTTGAAAATATAAAGGGATGCATTTTCACTGTGGTGCTCAAGAAACTCTTTACATGGATTTTGGAAACATGCCAGAGAGGATCTTGGTGCCTTTAACACCACATTGAAATGTTTTGTTCTTTCAAGGATCTTTCTTCTTGGCTTAAAGAATAGCCTCAAGGCTTTCAGCTTACTCAGTCAATAGATTGATAATTTTTTAAAAATTGTTTTTCAGGCATTGGAAAAAATGTCATCTGTGACCGAACGGCAACTCCCCTGGATGCTTTTAGGATGATGACTGCAGCTCATTATTACCCAAAGCTCATGAGCATCATGGGGAACGTTTTGCGCTTCCTGCCTGCCTTTGTGAAGATGAAGCAGCTGATTCAGGAGGGTTATGTAGGGGAGCTGCTGGTGTGTGAGGTACAGGTTCACAGCGGAAGCCTACTAGGCAAGAAGTACAACTGGAGCTGTGATGACCTGATGGGAGGTGGGGGCTTGCACTCAGTTGGCACCTACATCATTGACCTCCTGACCTTCCTCACCAGCCAGAAGGCCATAAAGGTGCATGGGTTGCTCAAGACCTTTGTGAAGCAGACAGACCACATCAAGGGGATACGACAGATCACCAGCGATGACTTCTGTACGTTCCAGATGGTTCTGGAAGGCGGTGTGTGCTGCACGGTGACGCTTAACTTCAATGTCCCAGGAGAGTTCAAACAAGACATTATTGTGGTGGGTTCATCAGGACGGCTGATTGTAATAGGCACTGATCTCTACGGACAGAGCAACAGCTCTCCTCAGCGAGAGCTCCTGCTGAAGGACTCCACACCAGTCAGCAACTCCTTACTTCCAGAGAAGGCCTTCAGTGACATCCCATCCCCCTACCTCCGGGGCACCATTAAGATGGTTCAAGCTGTCCGGCAGGCATTTGAGGACCAGGACGACAGGAGGACCTGGGACGGGAGGCCCCTCACGATGGCTGCCACTTTTGATGACTGTCTGTATGCCCTGTGTGTGGTGGACACCATTAAAAAGTCAAACCAGTTAGGGGAGTGGCAGAACATTTCAATCATGACAGAGGAGCCTGAACTGAGCCCAGCATACTTAATCAGCGAAGCCATGCGGAAGAGCAGGATGTCTCTGTACTGCTAGCTCCTCTCAGCTCCTAGGAAAGAATAGGAACCAGACAGCTCTTAAAGGAAATAGTAACTCAGCCCCTGTGAAGGGCCTGGGCATGTTAGAAACAGCTGAGGATATGGAAGAAGAAAATATGGTGTGTGGATTAACTACATCTGTTGGTGGTAAATGCCAAAGTGGTAAGGTCCTTAGAAATGCCCAAGACAAATAGGAGACTTATGAGCTGACATAACATAGCTGTTTTAATAACAGTATTAGCTGGCTGATTGGAAAAATATATCATGGACTCATCTCCTGCTTGCAGGTGCTTTAGATTATCCAATTGTGTTTACTGTGAAAGGTTGGGAAGATCCTTTTAGATTTTCCTTACCTACCAGAGGGCTGTGAAGGTACTGTCAATGTCATTAAATTTTCTGTAGTGTCTGACATGAATGGTTCCTACCATGACAGCTGACACCGCCGTGCTGTAGTACTACACCTCTAACCAACACACAGAATAATAGGACTTGGTGTGAAAGTGTTGTGTGATACGGAAAATCTTGGCAGCTCACTTTTCATATAGCTTGTTTGAAGCATCTCTGTGTTGGTTTAGCTAGTTGTTTTTTGTTTTGTATTATTTAAAGCACAATTAAGTAGGAAAATGTATGGCTTTTAAAACAAAGCAATCCTCAACCACAGTGCATATTCCCTGGTATTGAGGGAGGGAGGGTCTGCTGTGAGCTCCCAGTAAGCTTTAGTGTTAACTGTACAGATTTCCTGATTAAAATGGGTTGTGCAAAACCTTCGTGGATGGCAAGCAGCATGACACAGCAGTGACAGTGGGTTTTGTTACACAGCTGAACTCGGGCTAGTGTTACGAAGGTTTACACACAATTCTCCTGTGTCTGGGATTTACCTTTGAGTGAATTCATCGTGCATTTTAGTTTTATGTGGAAAACAGTAGAAATCCAACTATTAACTGTATGATGATTAGACAGGCGGTGTTCTTTTAAACCTTTGTGAACTTGCACTTGAGAGATGCATACTGACAATTAATTTCATATAGCTCAACCCAGAAGCTGTCACCTCCACTGAGTACTTAGTGTGAGCAGAAAAAAAAAAAGAAAAAGGATGAGAAAATGTCCTGTCCATTTCCAGGGAAAAAAAATACCTAAGACCCCCACCTCTTCACCTCCTCTAAGTGGCCAGCTACTGGTACTGTAGTCATCATTCCCTGTCAGCAGTGCAGGGGTGGACAAACTCCTTTGATATGTTTGTTGTGTTATTCTTTTTAATATTTAGATTGCAGTCTTGAAATAATATATTCTTTCAAGAATATATTCTCAAAAGAATATAGTGACAGGCACATGAATTCTCCCAGTAAACAGGGATACAGATTTTTTTCTGCATAAAGCTGCTCCAGTGCTTATGTGTTTACAGTGCTAGGTCCTCGGACAGGAAGAGAGCAGAAGGACAAACATATAGCACTAAATTATATTAAATTTGAGAAAAACCTTGTCAGTTTTTTTTTGCTAATTTTGACTAGGGGAAAGAAGATGATGAGCAGTAAATGAAAAGAGAAAATATCCTTTCTCAAGTCTATCACATTAGTGTTGCCATTTTAGGTTAGTAAGAGAACTGCCAGAATAATTTAATTTTTTTAAAAAGCACTTGCTGTTTTGCTGTTTTTCAGATCACTAATGGCTTCTCCTACAAGTATCTCCTTCTGACTGCTGTATGCTCCTGCCTGTTCTATGCCCAGTTTTAGAGCTTTGTGGTTTTGAACAGGAGGGCATCAATAGGGTGGTTCATCTCACCTGACTTTAGCCAGTTGAAAGTCGTGTCTTCTCCTGATGCGCTGTGGAAGGGCAAAGCAGTCAATACAGAGAGAGATGTCCAAAGGCCAACTCAGTTAATCCTGAGATTCATACAGACGGAGGTGCCCACTGGAAATTCCTGTCTTCTTCCTTTGCAGAGAATCTTGGCTTCTAAGTTTTCAGGTGGCTGAAGTTAGGAAACTTAACTCCCACCCCAAAATTATTAATGTGTGCTCAATTTTTGAACAGCATACTTGTGACCTTTCATGAAATATTCCCCAAAGCATAGTAGTGTGACTGAAGAAGGAATAATGTAATACTGCAAAACCACACCCAAATTCAGAATTTTTTTGATCCATGTTGTTTTGGCAGTTCCAGCAACTGTCTCTGGGGCTGACCACTTCTGCTAAGACCTCGGGCAAGCTTTCATTGGTCCTTTTTTACAGCAGCCCTTAGCAAGTTTGGATGCTTTTTCTAAAAATGCATCTCTGAGAATTCCTGAGGCAGTGCCAACAGGGATTACCCATTATAATTGTCATGGTATACCATGCTATCCAGTTCCTGCCCTGAAAAATACACAGGGAAATACAGAAAGGAAGAATTTGGTCAAGAAATCACCTCTCTTTTTCTCTTGAAAAATGGAATTAGCCCCAAGAGGATCAAGAGGGTTTTCATATAGTAAGGCAAACCCCATTTATTGAAAATAGTGGTTAGTTCAAGTCATGAATGCAAGCCTGGTGGATAATTAACCATGTCAAGTTAAACATCATCCAAAACTGGAACTAAACATGGACCAAAATGTTCGTGACTCTTGCTTCTTAGTGGTTTGGCTGTTGTGCTGGAATTGCTGTTCATGTCTTTGCACCTCGTTTTAGTTCACAAATGTTGACAGTTTTTCCTATCTATATATTTTTTCTTTCTTTTTTTTCTTTCTGTGTCTGGGTTTTGTGATGCCAGCTGGAAGAAGATATGCTGGCATTCTGTTCACTGCCCCTGCAGTGAGCAGTTCTGTTGTGGTTTGACCCCAGCCGGCAAGTATTGAGATAAAGACAGTTGAATAGGACAAAGCCAGAAAAAGGATAATAACTATAATAACAATGGTAAAAGAATATACAAGATAATACAAAACAAATTACTCTCACCACCTAGTGAGTTGGCACCATCCCAAGCAGTGATCCAGAATTTCTGGCCCCCCCAGCAATCCCCCATTTATATACTGAGAATAACATCTATGGTACAGAGTATTACATTGGCCATTCCATTGTTCTGTCTGGGCTCCTTCTCAACTTCTGTGGGAACCTGAAAAAAGTCCTTCAATTGTATAAACATCACCTAGCAACAGCTAAAACAATATGCATGCTTGACAGTCATTCCATACCAACACAGCACACTAGAGAAAAAATTAGGTCTAATCTAGCTGAATCCAGGACAAGTCCCCAGGTGAGACACGGATGTTACTACTGAGATCAACCTTTCTGTCCCAGATTCAAAGGTTTAGGTGACAGGCTTTATCCATCCCCTGTGCAGACTTCGTGGTGCAGATAGTGCTACTTAGTAGAAAGAAAATCTAATGCATTGGTTACTTGGCCACCTGATGCTAGTATTAGTACTGGCTTGCAACTGGGTTCAGTCCTGTACAGCTCATTGTGGGACCACAGTGCTGCCCCAAAGAGGCAGCCAGAATGAGCAGGGGTGGGGTGGGACCTCTGACGTCAACAGAGATCTTATGCTAGATTTAGGTGAATCTGTTACCTAACTGGGATGGCAGCAGTAACTGCATACATTCAGAATTGTATGACAATTTTTCCCTTCTCTGGGAGGTGAAGGTGCTGTAGCATCAAGTGTAAAGATACTAAACTTCCACCTGGCTTTGAGGAGGAAGGAATTTGGTTTACTTATAGAATGTATATTTCTATTCTGATAAATTGGGATCTTTCATGACAGCATCAAGCCCTCTGCTATTGTGGTACAGTTGAAAGTATAGTGAATTGTTCTAAGTAGTCTTCAGAGTTCATGCTTGGTGTAAGAATTTGGGCAGCAGATAGCAGAGATGGACTTGATTGAACTCAAAAGCGGTACCACAGCAGGAAATATATATTTGGAACTGTACTTTTAATGCTGTTCTTTAATACTGTGCTACAAGGTTTGAGATGAATGCTGCTAGAACCAGTGCGGGCCTAATAGACAAATTGCAGCTACTGCTGGAATTTACCGTAGCCCTCAAATGAGCTTGTTCATACACTAGGTAAGAAATGTTCATTCCTCTTTCCCAGAGCTGCTGCTGGAGAGGTGCTTTCCTTTGCCATCATCCTGTGCACAGAGGATATGGAAAACTGTGGTCTGTTGCCAAAGACAGAAAGAGCCAAAGTAGAAAGCCCAGGTGAAGTTCTCTGCAGCTCTGCAGGGGTCTGTTCCAATGCTGGGAAACGTCTTATTTTCCAAGGGAATCACATCCACACCAGAGGTAGGGCAACCCTATGCTGTGTGACAACAGGGCACAGCTGAAGTCCATCTGTGTGCCCAAAGGGAGAGTGGTGACTGCAGTAGGGAGTGACAAGGAGGGGTGTCTGCAGTCCAGTACCTATAATGCCCATGCCAACAGGGAGAACATGGTGGTCATGTGGAGGGTGAGGGCTGTCCCTCCCAAGGGGGACAGCAGCAGCCTTGCTTCAGCTTAGTGTTTGGGAGCCTGAGAAGGGACCCTGCCATCAGCGAAGCAGCATCTGACCTGTACTCCTGCTAGATCCGTGCATGTCCTCAGTACTGAACTCAGTGAAGTCCTATGTGGAGGCGTAAGAACTCTGCAAGAGCTTGAGGTTTCCTATATCTAATATCATGCATGCCCTAAATTAGTAGTACTTTAGCTGTGTAGTTAGAAAATACCAAGTAGGGGTGATACGTCCTTACCCATGCAGCCAATATGGCAGAGAATCAGGGCATGCCTAGAAGAGTTTAGGCTCAGGATGGGCTGCTTTGGCTGAAAGCATGAGAAGTTCCTGCCCAGCCAGCATAGGGCAGAGGCACTATCTACTTTGTACTAAGCGTTTCCTTCTCTTGGAGAGCTTTCCAATCAGTCACAGTACAAGTGAACAGCATTCCTTCAAGTTCAGCCATTCAAAAAAAGGAGACTTTTCTGCTGTGTGTGGTCACAGTGCAAGGACAATACAGTTTCTCTGTTACTTTGTTTATTTTTGTGTCCATACAAATGTGAAAACGACCCAGACAATTTAAAATTATTCATTTATCTATCGAAACCCCAAACCCTGGATTTTATTTAATGGATAAAGTTTAATGGGGAGAGTATCTTGATGGTGTCTTTGCAGAGATTCAGAAATTTCTTGTTGTTGGAAATTTTTAGACTTGACTTTTATCTCTTGCCTTCAGTATAAAATACCACAAATTAATAAGTCTCTTCACTGTTAAGTTCTGTATTTAGGAGGGCTTAAAAGCAGCCAGCAGACTTTTGGCTTTGCGCAGATAATCAATGCTTTGGTATGATGTTCCAGTGGTCCAGCAACGTACTCTTAAGTACATGTGAAACTCAGCACTGGACTGTTTGACCTCTGCAGCATTCTCGGGGAATGTGGGACTGGTTGTGAAATGGCAGGATTATTCAGGATAGCAGCTTCTTGCTGTTGTTGAAGTTGTGGGGAGCAAAGTTTGTAAATTCTAGAGACAAAGTATAATCCACAGTCTTATCTACTTTAAAATTTCCTCTCTCTTGAGCTGCTGGATGAAATCTGTCCAATAAAAATAATTTCCCCTTCAACAATAACTGCCAGCTTCCATTTGCTAATGAAAAGACGAAATTTTAAGTAGATGGGACTATACATAATGCTGCATTCATGAACTGATGTCATAACCTCATGACTTACTGAGTGTATGAAGCCAGAGCCCAGGCAAGTAATGACTTTTTCAAAGCTGCCAAATCAAAGCCATGGGGTTGGGGAATGAAGGGTATCAGCATAGGTCAAACTGAAATAGTTTTTATTCAGCATTTTTGGTGAAATGAATAAACAGAATGGCTATGGTCAATCCAAGACTGAATGCAAAACATGTTTATAGAAGGCAAATTAATTTTTTCCCTTTGGGACTAAGTTCTGGTTTTAAAAAATGCTGATTTGAAATGAAAAGTTTAAAAAAGACCATCTTTTATTATGTTTTGGAAAGCGTGAAATTAACTGTTTGGGCTTGGGTGTGGGTTTTTTTTGTTGGTTGTTTTGGTCCTTTTTGTTCATCCGTTCTCATCCACTAGGTTTAAGGCCATTCAGTGAATTCAGCTGCCCTTGGGCAGGTTTGGCTCTGAACCTGTGGCCTCGTAGTGTCATGCAGTGACCCCATCTCTAGCTTCTGAATTTGGCCATCTGGGTTTCATTTGTGTCTCCTTGTGGCAGTGGGAAAACTGGTTCATTACACAGAGTTGGCAACAGATAATCAGGATACTTCTTGCAGCAGTGCCAGCCATCGTCTTTAAAAGCACTTAACTCTATTAACTTGTTTACCATGGTTATTTATGACCTTCTGCCATGTGCTGGCCATTACTTCCTTTACTTTTTACACCAGCCGGCAGACTCGCTTCCCTCCCCTTTCTGTTTCTCGTTCCCTTGCAAGCCAGGAGGTCAGTCTCCCTTGTTTCCCGCTGAGGCTCATGCTTGGCCTGTGTTACACATGGCATAGAGGGTGGATGACCTCCAACTTGAAGTAACTTTAAACACAGAGTCATGAAAGAATGCGTTAATGCCACAACTACTGGAGTGGGTGGCACACCCAGTGCCCAGCCAGGGCAGGAGTTGGGGCTCCCTGCTGTGCTGTGCTTCACAAACGACGCTCACTGTTCCCCTCTGTACTGCTTTGCTTTTCTTTGATTTTGAAAATGAGACAAAGTTCAGTTTGTTGTTGTGTCAATAATGAGTATATATTTATTGTTTTTCAGACATACGTACATATATATAAATGCTATATATATATATAATGTCAAACGCATGGACATATGTACAGTAGATATTTTAAAGAGCTATTTATCAAGAAAAGTAAGTGTTATAAGTAAACAGAGTTTATATTTTATATATTATGTAGATAGCAAAAAAATTAAAAAAAAAAAGTGGTTAAATTATAGTAGACTTTTCAGGGGTGGGGGGTGGGATTGAAGAAACGGGCAAGGGCTGGTTATAGCATTTTAAATAGCCAAACCTCTTTGTACGGAAGCTGCCTGCTGTGCCTCTTGGCTGCAATATCTGTTTGTTTCTTCTTCTGGAAGATGATGTGCATTGTTACTTTTACATTGCTTGGGGAATGTAGTTAGTTTATTCTCAGCCAACTGGTATGTGCTGCTTAAAACATGGTTTCCTGCTGTTCTGCATATTTGCATTGATGGAGTAAAAGGATCTTAACTGGCAAATAAAGACGTAAAAGGATGTGATCTCGGCTGCCTGTTGTTCTTCTTGAGGCTTGTATTGGGGTGGGAGGGTAATAACCTGGTTTCTGGCCGGTTGCTTGTGAAGTCCAACACATCAGAGTAAAATACAAGGACTTTGTGCTTGGGGGTGGAGATTGTGATGGCAGGAGATAAAGAAGAAGGTTTAACATTACAACAAGGACTGAACTAATACCTGAGGGAGTGATGTGTCCTGAGGAGACGGTTTTATTGCCAAAGGATGCGAGTATGTCTGGTGGCATAGAAATGGAAGTATTGGACATCCCTGCTGAGCACAGGATTTCTTTCTCCTGCATTTCCTTTTTTCTCCTGGATCCTTTATCTCCTCCTTTCCCCAGCACAGTCTGGAGATTCTCTTCCAACCTCCCCTCCAGTGTCCTGGGATTCCTATGCCTTCCCTGTCCTCAGCTCCTCCAGTGACATGCCTCTCCATGACCCAGTCCTTCTTCCCATCGGCAGATGCCAGGAGCTGTCATGTCTTTCCTGTCTGCTCTGTTGGTCTGTTTCTCCTTATACTCTTTTATTCATAAGCTGAGTAAGGAGCTTGTTACTACAGCCCCTCTGATGCTAGAGGAATCCTCACTTGACTACGAAGCAGAAGATAATGCAAATCAGTGGGCAGTTTTAGGCTCTGAGGAAAGATTTGTTGCCTCTGTGATTGATGCCTAGAAAGGATAAAACATTTCCTATATTGCTTTTTCTATTTTACAGGAGAGCATGCAGAAAGATGCTGGATTCTACTCATGTCAGTGCTCACTCATTTCCCAGGCACTATGAAACTACCGTAATTTGAGGCACAAATCTCTGAAGGGATGGGAAATCATCATTGTAAGACAATGCACACACCCCCCACAGATCACACTCTGAAAGTGAAGCGAATTGTGTATTTTTTTAAATATATATATATATATACATTTACACAGTGAGTATAGCATTTACTTCACTCCAGAAATTCAGCATGTTAGCAATTTGTACTACTACCACTACTTTAAGGTATCATACCTTAAAGATGTAATGATATTTATATTAACATAAAATACATTTATATCAGGTTTAATACACCTTATTTTCTTAGGCTGAAGAAGAGAAAAGCACAACACAAGGAAGAATCAGTGACCAGGTCTTTAGGAATTATATTTTACTGTTTGCCTTGCCTTTATGAGTAAGCGGAGTATAACCTTGCTCAGGTTTCCAGATCACTGTCTCCAACTAATCAATCAGGCACTGAAATAAAATAGGGCCAAAATCATGGTATATCCTTTCCCATCAAATTCATAGTAAAACAATGCCAACTTCCATTTCAAAGGTTAAAACATAGAAATCTTTGGAAAACAGCACCTGGGGGAGCAATTACTGTGAAAGTGTGAGAGATACAGTGGGATCATTAGTACACAGTTGGAGCACACAATATGTAACTGTATAGGTAACTGCAAATGCAGGAGCGAGTATAAACATTCCACCCTAACGAGACTACATAAATGCTAAAGCAAACATTTTCAAAAGTGGATCAGCATAGCGAGACACTTACATGCAGACTTATGAACCCAGGTAAGAGTTTAAAACAAACTGCAGAAATGTGGGTGAGGGGGAAAATCTCTTGATATTTTCCATAATTTTTGAAGAACCATGGCTTCCACAGCTGCTCTAGCTTGTTCTGCTGTTTTCTGGAGCCCCTATGGATTAGCAGCTATGTAGTAAAAACAATGGGTGGCTCAGAGCCATAAATATTAATCGGAAGAATGTTAAATACATTGCATTGTTCTCTTCAGGAATTAAGAGTTTGCTGGGGAAAGGGTTATTAAAAAGTGGTGTGCCAAAGAGAAGACGAGCTTAATGCCTTTGTTACAGATCCCTGTCGGGCGGTGGAAAGCTGAACTCTTTGTGTTGCTGCAGTGCCCATGGAAAATAGCATTTCAGAGTGGATGTACGTGATGCACAGGACAACAGGGCTTTTTGCCCCATGCAATACTCCGTAGCAGCTCAAAGTGGGGTGAGATGGGGCAGCTCTTCCTAGAGCAGCATTTCCTGGAGCTGGAAACTGCAGGAACAGCACCCAGGCGCTTCTTGCTTCGCCTGCTCAGTCGCATGTGCCTGTGCTGGTCACTGCTGTAGGCATCACGCTCAGCATGGAAGGAGGAAATTTCCACTGGGTGTCCCCAGCAGGCAGCCCTCAGAGTCACAAGACCTGTTGCCTGTCCCACAGTGCTAGTCTAATACCAGCCAATACTTGTCTCCAGCTTACATTGCCTTTTGTAATATGTTTTCCACTTGGGACGGCTCCAACTAGTGAATTTAGCACCACGAAGCTTGGTGTGACACTGCTTCTTGGCTTTAAAATGAATAATTGCAGCTCTGTGAGTAGTTCCTGAGGGATGAGGCAGGGCTGCTGACAAGCACAGGGCACCACTCCTTCCTCTGGTCCCCAGCCACTTGTTCCTGCCTTCCCCAAGTACTGGCACTGGGGGAGGGTGTCAGCCACCAGGTTAACGTGATCATGAAAACTAACAACATGGGGTTTTTTTACTGGTTTAGTTTTCAGGCAGCTCCATCCCCTGATGTGAGTCATTGTCGACAGCAATTTATGCCAGATCACTTTAATAGCGGAATGTAAATAGAAACCAGGTCTGCTGACTGCTAGAAATGTGCTTTTTTTTCATCAGATCAAAGAGTCAGTAAAATGACTGTGGAATAATAAACAGAACCAAAAGAAAAAGGGAATGGATAGAGGAAAACAATTTTAAGTTCTGCACTTTTATACAAAAGGATATACATGTAAGCAAGTGTTTCTTAAGAAACTGAGGGCCCCCTCCTCCAGATTCTTAGAGAAACCTTTCAGAGTCTGCTCCAATCTCTTCTAATAACTCTGCCTTTCGCAGTTAATCACATCTTGCAGACTAAAGACTTTTACAGGAATTGCCATATCACATCCAGGCAATGACAGCCTCTGATCGCAACCAGCTTTGGTGCTGGTGCAAGTTAAGTTTTACATGGCGTTTCAGCCAAACCTGAAAAAGCTCAAACCTGCATTTCTGACTTTAGGAATGCAGAAAGAGGTGGTGCTTGACTCATAGCATAATGCAGTTTCTTTGGTGGCTTCTTCTTCCTGCTGCTGTCCCTACATTGCTAGATTTTACGTTTTTAATGTTTTTTTTCCAGTGGTGCTAGTTGTTGTATCTTTTGGAAGTATTTGTGATGAAAACAGACCTTACACTATGAATGTGACAAGCTCTCCAGCTCAAGAAAGAAGGTAATCAGAAAGAAAGGGCAAGTCAGGACCAGAATAAAAAGCAGAATCACAAGAAACAGGAATGTCTTCGGGCACTAATAATTGATTCTCTATCCTGCTAAGTTACTAGAAACATCTCAAACATGATTTTTTGGCTTACATCAATTTAAATTCTTCTGTATCACTTCTGTGACACAGTTAGGAAGTTTAGCATGCAGCAGAGACTGTTCCCACTAAGCATGCTGCTTGTAACCATCCTCTTTTGGAGATAATGAAATTAATAATAGGGCCATGGCCTTCCCGTGCCCACTGTCCTTAGTGCCAGAGGGTGGTCCTGGGCGCTTCATCTGCTGCTATGGACATAGCTGAGAGTTGAGAACTGATCAGTAGAATAGAAGGATGTCAGTATTACAAAACTAGTGTTTTAAATAAATGAGTGAGTCTCTGTCCCAGTGAGAGGAAATTCAGGCATAAACTGTGCCAAGCTGTTTCAGCACAACATTTTTGGTTGAAGTGGACTATTTTCCTGTTCACTTTTCTATGCCTTTTGCTTGGAGTTCCATGACAGCAGAAACAACTTCCTGGGGATGTTCTGCCTTTTCGGGCACAGCCCTTGCTATCTGGGAGTAATTCTTGTTGTTTAGCCTACAGCAGGAATGGGGCCTCTGCAGAGAAGAAGGGACTGAGTCACTTGCTGAACTGACAAAGCTCAGAGCTATCCACCCACCTACAGCAAACTTCATACTGCTTCCACACCTACGAAGTGCCTTATAAAGATTAACAGATCCCCACAAAATGAGCTGTTGTGATTACTCCCAGAGTGATCAGAGCAGAGGTGAAGCTGGCAAGATGAATTTCTCTTTTCTCTGAATTTACTACTTGGATTATTAGGTTTTCCCGCTCCCAGGGGCTGAACCCATCACGCAAAATGTCACTGTCAGAGGGCGCTCATAATGTCTAAGATGACAGAAATGTCTCATTCCAGGCCAGGTACAAGCTCAGGTCTTTAGGCAATTTCAGCTTACTTGGAAATACTCCCACAAATATTAATATTTTTGAATAATTTTTGATTTACCTGCAGCTTCTAACCTAAATTTTTTTAAAGGCAGTTTTCGGTAGGATTTTTCTCCTTTTATGGACTACGTGGTGTGAACTATTTAGCTTTAAAAAAGATTTTAAAACTGTAGTGCTAGAAGATTTGAAATTACATGCTGTGATTTTGAGATATATATAGAGTGACATTTGTGTTTATAACAGGATCTCATGGGCTGTACAAAGGAGATACATACCATTCCTTTACCTTGTCTTTCAGAGGACTAGAGACAGAATGGCAAACAATCCTGCCCACAGCCATGCAGAACAAGTCCATGTCAGCCAGATACAAAATCCCGCTGCTTTAATTTCTAGTTCCCTTTAAATAGTCCTTAAACCTAATATAATTCTCATTCATTATAATTAATATCATTAGTCATATATAATTGATGTCTAATATGGTGCAGTGGTTTGTGAATGCCAAACAAGCTAGTGTTCTCTGCACAGTTCAAATTCAAATTCATCAGTTTAGAAAAGTGCTAGCAACACCCAAGCCAATACCAACAACTTTACCTAAGTGAATACATTTTGTGCAATTCCATCTATAGAGAAGAGGATGAGAGAAACTGTACTCTCCATGCATTGATTTTAAAACCAAGCTGATAAAATTAGCACCAGATCTATATGCTGACCAGAAAACCACTAGAGTAATCAATCAGTCTGAAAAAGCCCAAGTCATTTAGCACAAAACTGCAGTTCTGTTGTGCTTTCTGATTAAGGATGTTAGAGGAGTGCACCCTATTG
>VZRU01000749.1:0-10438 GCA_013398155.1 Pedionomus torquatus
GGGCCCAGGATAAGGCCTGGTGTGGGGCAGGGCAGGGCCTGGGGCAGGGAAAGAGCAGGCCCAGGATAAGGCCTAGTGTGGGGCAGGGAAAGAGCGGGGCCCAGGATGGGGCCTGGTGTGGGGCAGGGCCGTAGCAGGGCCTGGTATAAGGCCTGGTGTGGGGCAGGGCCGTAGCAGGGCCTGGTATAAGGCCTGGTGTGGGGCAGGGCCGTAGCAGGGCCTGGTATAAGGCCTGGTGTGGGGCAGGGCCGTAGCAGGGCCTGGTATAAGGCCTGGTGTGGGGCAGGGCCGTAGCAGGGCCTGGTATAAGGCCTGGTGTGGGGCAGGGCAGGAGCGGGGCCCAGGATAAGGCCTAGTGTGGGGCAGGATAGGAAAGGGGCCCAGGATGGGGCCTGGTGTGGGGCAGGGCCGTAGCAGGGCCCTGGATAGGGCCTGGTGTGGGGCAGGGAAGGAGCAGGCCCAGGATAGGGCCTGGGGCAGGGCAGGAGCGGGCCCAGGATAAGGCCTGGTGTGGGGCAGGGAAAGAGCGGGGCCCAGGATGGGGCCTTGTGTGGGGCAGGATAGGAAAGGGGCCCAGGATGGGGCCTGGTGTGGGGCAGGGNAGCAGGGCCCAGGATAAGGCCCAGTGTGGGGCAGGGCCATAGCAGGGCCTGGTATAGGCCTGGTGTGGGGCAGGGAAAGAGCAGGCCCAGGATAGGGCCTGGTATGGGGCAGGGCCTGTCATGGGGCAGGGCAGGGGTAAGGACCAGTGTGGGGCAGGGTCCCATATGGGGGTCCTGATGTCAGGCAGGTCCCAGTGTGGGGCAGGGCAGGAGCAGGGCCTGGTGTGGGTTGGGGCGCACTGTTGGCCAGGCCTGTCGTGGGGCAGGGCAGGAGCATGGCCAGTGTGGGTCTGGCTGGAGCACCCCGCTGCGGGATGCACTGGTGTGAACCATGATGCCTTCTCTCGCGGGTGCAAGGGGGGCTGGAGTGGAGCCCCATGAGCCCCACGGCACGATGCGGGACAGTTACGAGTCAGTCACCCCTGGGTAAGGACCCTGTGGCAGTGGTCAGGCTATGGCCCCTGGCTGGCTGGAACTCCTGAGCAGGGACCCCATTGTGCCGTTGCACTTTCGGACCATGGCAGCCACTGTCACACGTCCCTTCTTGGGATTTGGGGCAGGGCTGGGGTGTAAACCCCTTTCCTTGTCACCACGACCCTTGGTCATGGAGGGCCAGGTCAGGCAGGCTGCCACAGCTGTGTCCCAGCTCCCTCCTACCAAGGTGAATGACCAAGGCCAGCCTTGGTATGTGTCCTTTGTCCCTTCCACGGTGTCACAAGTGGGTGTCATCTCTGGGGAGCTAGGATATGATGCTCAGAGAATTGTACCCGTAGCTGGGGATCATCTCGGGGTTTGGCAGGGACCGCTGCCAGCTTGAGGCAGGAGCTGGTCTTGAGGTGGCTCTGGTGGAGGGTTTGTCTTTGGTGTTCTGCTTCCTTTCATGGGGGTGTAGCTGGGGAGGAGAAACCTTTGTGATTTCTATGCCTGTTCATAATGCCCGCTCTGTTTTCTGCTAGTGGAAGAGGTTGTGATCAGCTGGGCTCAGGTAACTGCCCTGGCTGAGCCCCCCTTCACCCCCAGGCACCGGAGCTTGCTTCATGGTGAGCTGGCTGGCAGAAGGCACGCAGTGGCCGCTATTACCCATTTTGAGGCCGTTTTGTGCCTTTTCTCAGCCTTGTGGGCATTTCAGACTACAGCACTGCCATTTTCACAGCCCAAAGCAAGCCAGCGTGTCTTTCAGGACCTCTGGCTCCCACACAGAGCTGGGGCAAGTTAATAAATCTCTGCCAAAACTCGTCTCAGTGGTGCCCAAGAGGGATGTGTTATACCATGCTTGAGGAGCAAGAGCCTCTGCCCTGTCCTGAGCCACCTCTGCACCTCCTGGGGCTCATGAAGAGGATGAGCAAGGAAAAATTTTTGCTGTCATGTGGTGCCTCATGTCCTGTTGTCACTGGTGTTCTCAGCCTGGTTGTCTCAGAGCTGCTGTTTTCTTCGTCTTTGTGTCCCTTTCCCCTCCTTTTTTTCCCCTCTTCCCCCCTGCTGCTCCATTTCTGTCACCAGAATGGTCATCTTGTGGCCGTTAACCCAACCAGGTAGATGCATTTTTAGATGCTCTTTGCCACCACTGCTTCCTGGCCAGGGAGGACACAAGTGTCCCCAAGTGACCTGCCCCCACCGACCCTGGGGTGGCAGGATGCTTGGCTCTGCCTAGTTCAATCAGTCTGGCTGCCCACGCAAGGACCAGGACGAGAGCAGAGCTCTGCCTGCTTTGACCCTTCAAGCTGCTTGCAGAAAATGGGTGTTGCTGTGGGGTGCTCCTGCCCCCCCACAATGCTGGACTGGGGCTTGCCCTTCTGTGCTGATCCTCCATGCTGGGGATGTGGAGCTGGACCAGCATCTGGGATTATTTTTGGTTTATTATTCATCCAGTGGGGCTGGGAGTGGGGTCATTCCTCCCCAGAGGCTGGGACAAGCCAGGGCTGTTCCCCAAAGAGAGCAGGGTACATGGACAAGATGTCTTCCCCAAGATCTTCCCAAAAGAGCTTTAGAAGGTATCACTGACACCTCTGTCCCCTTCAAGCCTCACTCCATGGGCACTAGATGGAGCAAAGCACCCAAAACAAAGCAATTTTTCCTGTTAAATTACATCTGCATCTCTGCTGTTTGACTCGGTCCCACTGGGGGACCCCCAAGTCAGGATGAAATGGGGAGGAAAGGAAGTTTTGGGGCAGTTGCTGCTGAAGACTGCCCTCCCTCGGGTTCCCAAACCCTCTGGCTCTCCCGCCCCGCCTACGTGCTTCCGCTGCAGCCTTAAACCACCGTAAAACATGAAGCTTCCCTTCGGAAACGCTGACACTTTATTAAGCATAACATGAAACCCTGCTCCAGTGGCAATTACAGAGCCGCTAATAACCCTTAATGAAATGCTGGGAAAGGTTGAAATACTGCTCCTGCGCAGGAGTTTCTTAGTGGTGGAACAGGACAGTGAGCGACGCTTGGGGACCACACTACGTGCCCAGGAGTTGTTTGCCTGATGAGTCAGTCCCTGGTCTGGCATCGTACTTAGTCACTATCTGCTATCCTAGCAAGTTTGCCAATGATTTTGGGGAGGTTTCTAGGCTTTTGGGGCAATCTGGGCATTGCGTAGTCCCTGTCTGTTCGATGTAGGCACCAGGATGGGCAGCAAAAGTGATGATGTCTTTCCCCTCTCCTGACACAGTGTCCTGCACAGCTCGGACAAGCAAAATCACAGGATCACAGAATGCTCTGGGGTTGGAAGGGACCTCTGGAGATCATCCAGTCCAACCCCCTGCCAGAGCAGGGTCACCCACAGCAGGTCCCACAGGAACGTGTCCAGGTGTATTTTGAATGTCTCCAGAGATGGAGACTCCCCCACCTCTCTGGGCAGCCTCTGCCAGGGCTCTGACACCCTCACAGCAAAGAAGTTCCTCCTCCTGTTTAGATGGAACTTCTTATGTTCCAGTTTGTGCCTGTTCCCTCTTGTCCTGTCACTGGGCACCACTGGAAACAGACTGGCCCCATCCTGACACCCCCCTTGAAGTATTTCTAGGTGTTGGTCAGATCCCCCCTCAGCCTTCTCTTCTCCAGACTAAAAAGCCCCAAGTCCCTCAGCCTTTCCCCATCAGAGAGATGCTCCAGGCCCCTCAGCATCTTTGTGGTCCTCTGCTGTCCCCTCTCCAGCAGTTCCTTGTCCTTCTGAAATCTGAAGGTGATGGTGAAGCCTCTTTACATCAGGTTTGTCACTGAAGACCTTCCCCTGAGCAGACTTCCAATGTATTAACGGGTCAGAATAGGCTCCTTTCAGCCCTTCCCCTCTTACAGGGCTTAACTCCTCGGTGGGACTTTGTTCCAGTCTCATGCCTGATGACTTCTCAGCCCAATGGGACAGCACTGATGATGGGTGTTCCTTCCCGTGGAGGACACACATGGCTCTGCTGTTCATCTGTGCAATTGCTGAGAGGGTTTTCTTGCTTTGTTTCAGCTTTGCTTGGGCTGTGCTGGGCACCAGTTCCCCTTCCCACAGCAAAACCATTCTCCAGGGTGCAGAGGTGCTTTTCCTACTCATAGATTGGAAAGAAGCCTAAACCAGAGAATCCCTATCTCTTGGGGTTGGTTAGTTTGTTTGTTTTTCCTTTTGCTGAAGTGCAAGAGATGCTCCTAAACCCAAATAAACTTCTGGAAATAAGGTAGATAAACAAAAAGCTTAAGATGAAGAAATGACAGCACAACAGCAGTTTAATTTGCCTGCGTGTGTGCTCTGCAATGCAGTCAGTAGGTATAAGGCATCCTGCTGCGATGCCGCAGGGCCCTTGCAGAAGCAATGGGCTTTCAGGGAAAGAAGGTGAGGATTGTGAGGATTAGGGTTTTATTGCTTTTCCAGCTCCCTTTTCATTCCAGTCGTCCTCCCGTGAGCACACGGAAATCCCCATGGCTTGGGGACAAACGTGTGCCAGCAGCCAGGACGCCCAGATCCACCTGCCCCTGGTTTGCTGAGTGACCTTCACCGAGTTGCTTCTTTTCCCTTCTCCACAGTTTTCCCACCCGTGTTGCAGTGGGAACATCCATCCCAAGAGTGGGATGCAGTGGGCTCCATCCCAACCCGCCTGGTGGTGGCTCTGCCGGCAGATTTCCCTGCACAGGGCAGAGGTTGGCAATAAACCACAGCACTGGTTTCCCAGCAGGAATGCAGGGCCCAGCTGTGTGGGAACATCTCCATGGGTGTTTCCATCCCTGGTGGGGGGCGTCTATGGAATCATTTTGTTACCTGAGAGCTTTGGCAGCTTCAGCAGGACCTCTCTGTTTCAGTCCATCTCTGGGGATCAAGCACACGCTTGGGAAAAATTCCTACTTCCCTTTTTCCCTTCATGCAGAAAGTCTGGAGCCCTCAGGAATGCTCAGCACCAGACCATCTTCTCCATTTACTCAGATGCTGCTTTTAATCTCCTCTTGTGACACTTTCAGAGGTGTGGAGACCTCAATGATTGCTTTGCTGGAGTTCCTCTTAAAATTTCAAACTTTTCTAGCATCCCACCAGGTGCCAGATCATTAGCACGGGGTCAAAGCCCAGAGGACGGTGATTAAAGGACCTTCTCTTTGTCAGCTGGGAGCAAACGTGATTACCTCGGCTTCTTCTCCTATTATGTGGCACAGGCTGAAGCCTAATTAGCAAGACCTGGTTCATCAGCGTAGGTGAGGCTCAGTGCCTCTCTGGGAAGGCTGCTTGTTCTCAGCTATCTGCACAGACCTCTCTGGATGAAAAGTCAGGAGCATCCTTTGCATATTTTTCAATTAAACCTCCCATTCTGGAGGTCAGTACACTCCCTGGAGGCAGATACAATTAACATATAAATTGCAAATCCATGCCGGTGGCCAACTCATACTTTGGGGATGGAAGAGAGATATTTAGCTTACCACAGTAACATTCCCAGGAGATGGAAAAACCTCGCAGATGGACAGTCATGGGTGGTGGAGGAAGGCAGCAGGGACCAATATTGTTTGATGAGCAGCCTTGACTGTATCGAGGAAAGGCACAGAGCCCCTGGGCCAAGGCATCTGCAGAGATCTCCAAAAAATGCTGTGCACCAGAGGAAGGACCAAGAGGAACCACTAGAGAACCACCAACCAAAATCTGGTTTTTACAGATTGCTCCATTTTTAGGTTTAATTTCTGGGGCATTAAACCAGTTGGTCTGGTACGAGCCATGGACATGCTCTCCATGGGTTAAACTCCTTCCCACGCACCAGTGGCACCCGAGAGAGCATTAAAACAACAAGTTACTGGAGGTAGTGGGATGAAGACATCTTCGATGCATGACTGCAGAAGCTTGGGTGGCAAGGACATTTCACAGCAGAGAGCTCAATGTATCTAGCCCACTTCCACCAGGTGTGGGACTGCACGACCACCAGATACGACCCCACAGGGCTTCATCCTACTAACGGCCTCCAGCTGTGACCACGCTGTGTCTTGCAGATGTGGGTCCCCTCTGCCTCTCACCCACCCATCACCATAAGTCCATGGGAGAGCCCCTGGTTTTCCCTTGCTGCCAGGGTGACACCACAAGGGATGATTTCCCCTCCCAGCTGTAGGACCACTGGCTTTGTGGTGTTCTTGAACCCCTCAGGGCTCCACAGCTTGGGGTGATGCTAGTGGAAGTCTCTCAATGATGTGGATGCTGGTCCTGGGGGGAGCAGGTGGACATCACTCCCTTCACCTGAGAAGATATGATTCTCATTTTGGAAGGAAATTACCTGCTTTTCATGTCATCCCCAGGCTGCCTGCTGGAAAATCTTCATCCAACCATAAGTCTTTGCAAGCCCACACTGACCCCAGTCTGTCCCACTCATCTGGGTCCAGCCTGTGACACAGCCCTGCCCGATGCCTCGCACGAGGCACACGATTAAACTTTGATTAATCAGCCAGATAACTCAGGGTTTAAATGATTTCCCTGTGCAAGGAAGGTTTCCCTGTCGGGAGGATTTAAAGCGGTGCTGGGAAGACGGCTCCTGCTTAACCTTCTTTGAGCTGGAATGAGATGGAGTTTGTCAGCTTGCTGTTCTGGTGTCGTTCGGCAGCTGTAAGCTTTCAGGCTGACTCTGGAGCCTGTCAAACTCCATCCATCGCTAAAAGGCTGTGATGGGCTGGGGAGGGGTTGTGTTGCCTGGAGGCTGGGGAGAACCCCTCTCAGTCCCCTCCATCCCGGCGGGTCAGATGGCAAAGGTCAGGCTTGGAGGGTTTTTGGTCCCACGGGACAGAGCTGGGACAAATCCTGTGTTTTCCTGTAAAGCCAAAATGCTTTGAGGGGGAAGGGAACAGCGGAAGGATCAGCTTAAGACAGCCTGTTAATGCTGAAAATCCTGGATGCCCCGTGCTGGGAAGCTGCACCCACGCTAGTGGCTGAGCTGGGTCTCCCGGCAAATCCCCGGCATCATTTCCAGCCCTGTTGCTTCCTGCCGTGCCTCTCCTGGCAGCTGTGGGCTGCTCCACCGTGCCACCATCACAGAGAGTCACCCCAAGTGCCCCCTGCCCTCCCCACTATGGTCCACCTCCCTCCAGATCCAAGGCACCTGGTCCTTGAAAGCATTAAGTGTGATTTTTGGGGAGTTTTATGTCTTTCCTGGACTTCAGGATCATGCAAAGGGGGTTGACTCCGGTGGAAGATATTCTCCTCTCTTCCCGAAAGCACTGGGAGCTTTGCATCATCATCATCATCTCTCTAGGCTCAGCCCCTCCAGAAACCCTGTGCTTGGGCACAAGAGGGCACTGAAACACCACTGCCATCAGACCGTCCCTGAGCCCAGATGGAGCTGCTGGAGCTGTGAAGTCCCTTCTGCACTTCACCCCTGGTCACTGGACACAGATGGATGAGCAGACACATCCAGAGGACACTCCTGCCCTACGCCGTGTCGTGCCCTTCCCATTAAATTACACCACCATAAATGAGGGGAGCAGGAGTCGAGCGGAGCCAGCACCTCCTCCTGCATGAGCAGAACTGTTTTTTCTGGAGCTGGGACCAGCAAAGGGCAACCAAACCCCTTGAGGTATGGGCTTCTGGGGGTCAAATGGCCCCTTGCTGCCCTCAAAGCAAAGAAGCCCTTTACTCGCCGGGATCAGAGCAGGTGGAAATCTCATCGGCTGCACTCTGCAGGGCTGGGAGTGCTTAATTGATATTAATCTCATCAATGCAAATCATATTAGCTCTCCTAGAAACACTGGGCCTTTACCAATAGCAATGCTGACTATTCCATATAAATCAAATTTACCAGCCTATAAACATTAGTACATCCCACAGACATATTCACCCTCATAAAAAACATCAATTGCCGCCTGACTATATTAATGGAAATAAATTACAGAACTTTATCTCTCTGCCACGATTATGGGCAAAACCACATAAAAGAGACACTTGGAAGACGCTTTTGTGTCGATTGTTAGAGAAGTTGCCGATGCTGTTTGGCTTCTTCGAACTGCTATGAATTGCATATAATTAAGGGATTTGAAATCCCTCAATGATCAAATGATAAAAATGTCCCTTTTTCAAGCCCTGAAACACCTGTGTGAGAGATTTCTGTGCAGGTGAGGAGAATAAAACCAGCTTATTAAGCATCACCCTTCATGAGGGGTTCAGGATAGATCCTTTTCCATTAGTTTTTTTGGTGATGGGTGAACAGAGAAAGCATCTTATAGAAGAAAAAAGAGTTTGTGTCATTCAGTTCCTTAAAAAGAAGACTGTGAGGTGGCTTTATTCCAGTGTGAGCACCTCTGAGAGCAAAAACACGCGGTAAAATAAGGGGACCAGAGGGACAAGGTGGCTGGGAGGGAGCTGGGTGAGAAATGAGGCCGGTGGTTCTGGCAGGCGGGGTGATAAATCATGTGTGCAAACCTCTCCGGGACGTGGTGGGTTTTCCTGTGGAGACTGGATGGTTTGAGAGATGTTTTGTTCCTCTGTGAGGTACTGGGTAGCTGGGGGAGATGGAGTGGCCTGTAGTGCTGGGGAAGTCAGTCTGGATGACGGAACATCCAGGTGTGCCTGCAAATCTGTAACAGGAGGAATGAGGAGTAAGGAGGGGAATAGGAGACTTCAAAGCCATGGGATGTTCCTGTGGATGTCCCCATGCCAGGGACAAGCCTTATCTTCCCCAGACCTTGCAGGATCCCTGTGGGTCTCACACCATCCTTCCCTGCCCTAAACACAGTGCCCAAGCTGTTCTTGTGGAATCATAAAATGGTTTGGGTTGGAAGAGACCTTGAAGTCCATCTATTGCCACCACCTGCTCTGGGCAGGGATACCTCCTAGAAGACCAAGTTGTTCCAGGCCCTGTCCAGCCTGGCCTTGAACCCCTCCAGGGATGGGGCAGCCACAGCTTCTCTGGGCAACCTGTTCCCAGTTTAATATGTTCTGCAGTAGATGAGCTTGGGGACACTTCTTAGGTGTCGACCAACTTGTTGGCTTTCCTGCTGGTTTCCCACTTGGTGAAGTCACACTGGGATGCTGCAGAAGGTGCCGTGTCCATCTGTCCCTCCTGAGCTGGGAGGAGGCTCCAAGCAGAGCTGATCTGCCTCTCTCATCTCATCTGCACTGTCTCTCCTGAAGTGTCCTTGCTCCTCAGCCTGGGTGAGGGCATGGTCTGTGCTCCCAGCTGGCAAGGGCTGGACTAAGTCTCCCCTTCTTCTGCATCTCTCAGTGCTCCTTTTATGGAGGCCTTCTCCTCCAGATCTGTCTCAGGTATGTGGTGCTCCTGTTACCATAGTAATGTGTCTCACCATCTCACCGTCTTCAGCATGCTTATCCTTCTAACATCCCTGTGCAGGAGATGGGCACTATTATCCTCACAGTACGACAGAGGGAGGCACAAGGATGAAAACCTCAAGTGAGCTGGGGACCAGAAAGCTCCCCAAAGCCTTGGTGTGGTCACTCAGGTGGTGGACAGATGTCCGGGGCAGAGGTGACCATCGCTGGTTCCTCATCCTCACCCTTGCTTAGCCCCATAGCCGGGTTTCTTGTTTGGGTTCACCACTGATGGTGCTTACAACCTCATCCCTTCTCTCTGTGCGCGGTGACAAGAAGTGATTAAAGGGTTTAATAATTTGGATTTATTCTTTGCTTCTGTCCAAGGCTGTTCAGAGGACAATAAAGTGGCTCCAGCGTGATTATAGCTCAGTACAAGCACCCGGGGATGCTCCTCTTGGCAGCGCAGCCATCAGTGTGATAATATCTGCGAGGGCAGGATGCCTCCTTGGGGGGACGTCTTCAGGTATATGAGGATGGGCTCATTTGGGGCACATGTAAAACCTTTGTGGTGGTTTGCAGCAAGTTTTGGATTTTCCTTTTGAGTGAAGTCAAGTGCAGAAGACAGGGATGTGCCTGGCAGCTGGGGCACATGGAGCCTTTTGTACCTCGTGGGTCAATCGTGGACAGGGTTTGTGATTAATGCAGGGACCTCCCTCCAGCCCAGCCTTTGGGAACCTCCTGTTATGTCTTCATAGAATCATAGAATGGTTAGAGTTGGAAGGGACCTCCAAGATCATCCAGTTCCAGCCCCCCTGCCCTGGGCAGGGACACCTCCCACCACCCCAGGTTGCTCCAAGCCCCATCCAGCCTGGCCTTGAACCCCTCCAGGGATGGGGCAGCCACAGCTTCTCTGGGCAACCTCTTCCAGTGCCTCACCACCCTCACAGCAAACAAGTTCTTCCTAATATCCAATCTAAATCTCCCCTCTTCCAATTTCAAACCCTTCCCCCTTGTCCTGTCCCTCCACTCCCTGACCCTCTCCAGCTCTCATGCTGTCCCTGCCCTTTGAGAAAGGAAAGTGTAGAGAGAAAAGTGTGGAAACCCACACTGCTGCAGAGGGGCAGGGAGGGGCACACAGAGGGGCAGG
>VZRU01000750.1:0-56610 GCA_013398155.1 Pedionomus torquatus
GGGTTCACGCCACGTGCCTCCCAAAATGAAGTTTCTGGTTTGGGGAAGGAAGAGAAGGAGCGACTGGGACATCAGGAGCGGCGCAAGGCCCGCGGCCTGGCCCTGCTCCCCTCGCCTCGCCCCCTGCGGTGCAAATCCAGCTTGTTGCCAGTTTAGAAAGGTCTGGGGCCTCCTCCTTCGGAGGGGGGACACGGATGTCCTTGAGCACATCTTGCTGGGTGCCGAGAGCTGGGTTGTGCTGCTCCCCAGCCACAGACCCAGGTGACAAATGGAGACGTCTCCCTCTCCTTTCCGGTTTTCTTCCAGTTGCCTTGCTGGCCAACGCCCAGTAGAAGAGGGGAGCAGCCACAGTGGGTCTTGGCGGCACGATAGAAAGGATTGCCTCTGCATTTACAACAGCGGAGATAGAGGCAGCCGGAGTTCTGAATGTCGTGGAAGGCTCCTGGTTCACTCACACTCCCGGGCTCCTGGCTGAACGGAGCCATTCCCTTTCTTTCTGTGCCCAAAGCGGGGTGCCAGCCTGCAGCCTCTTCCCCATGGCTAGAGGTGTGGCAGGTGACAGTGCCCCAGTGGCGTAATGTCATCACAACTACCAACAGCAAGCAGATGCAAGGAGTTTCCCTCCTGCTCCCCTCATCAACCACCCTAAGTTCCAGCACTCCTTATTTTGCTCGGTATCAAGTGCATACTCACAGGACCTTTGTAGAAAGCAGAAAGGAATACAAAGGTTTAAAGGACAAAGGAAAAACAGGCAACTGGGGACAGCCTGTATAAAACATGGGGCTGGTCTGAGAAACAGCCCTTCAAAAAGCGTTGCTGAAACCAGAGGTGAGAAGGTGCAGTGTGCGCAGGGCTGTGTGCAGTGCTCGCAGCCTATGAAAGCGATGTCCTCTGCAATGGCACCAGCCGAGCTCAGGCACTGCAATTGTGGTGTTCTCATCCGTGTAAACAGCCAGATTCGGTCTGTTTTTCAAAGCAGCTAAACTCTGCATCTCCCAAGACGTTTCTCATTACTTCTGTGCAGCACAGGGCCAAATGCAACCTTGGCCTGACTGTGTTTCCAGAGTGCGAATTGTCACTTGATTGCTTTTCAAACACGCGGTTTTGCCTAACAAAGACTCCCTGGTGAGTAAAGTACCCTATAGTCCCTGATTGCCCTTAACCTGAGGGTATGGATACAGTACTTACTGGGCCATCTGCCACGCTCCTCTTACAGTGATGAGGACACACTGCTTTCCCTGTGTTCCCCTCCACACACCCCATCTCCCTCCCACCTCCTCCTCATTCGCAGCACGACGGAGCTCTGCTCCCTTTTTCCTTGCGGGTGGTGCTACCCACGCAGGAACGCTTCCCGTGGGCTGTGCCCGACAGAACTGGTCCTCCAGTGCTTCACTCTTCCCACTCCCTTTTGCTGTCACCCACACAAGTTTTATTTAAAAAAAAAAAAAAAAAAAAAAAGAGCAACCAAACCAACTCCCAAATATCTCTGTTGACACGACGAGTTGCAAAGGCTTAGGTGGGATTTAAAGAACCTGGGAGCTGACCTACAAGGGTGGAGAGAGTTATCTAGGAAACCAGTGTAGGTTGCTTTCTGTGTTCTAGTATCATCATTCATTTTGTGTGGGTTTTTTTTTGTTTTTGTTTTTTTTTTTTTACGGTGGGTCTCTGAATTTTGTGCTTTTGCAGAAAACCTTCAAAACACAATTGGTGGGAATTTCTAGAGTGGGAGCTGCCTGAGTTTGCAGAGGGCCTGAATGATTTCTTCATGGAATAGAATGCTTGTGTGGAGACTACTGTTGATCATTTTAATGGTAACATTGCCTGGCTCGCCCCTCACCAAAGCACAGGTTGATCATGCTGAACATCTACTAGGTCTGCAAAGAGCACCCATTTTGAAAGCACACAGGGTGCCCCCAGTGTCTAAAAGGGAGCGTTGCTTACAAAAAGTGAACCTACACTACATAAACTACCTCACTAAAACAAACCTTGGCTTAGAATTTTTTTCCCTTTGCCAGTTTAGTGATGTATTTATTTATATATAGAATGATAAAAAGCACCTTCCCAGAGCTCGGCTGTCTTTATGATTAATATAAACAGTTCGTATTACATTCTTGTATTCTTACTTCATTTTGACACTGACTCTGTAATCAACTTTAGCAACCACAAGGGACTATTTGCAGGAGATAGTTCTGAGTGACTGAGAATATAAACACGTAACTTGTTTATGCAGCATTGGTGGCAGAGAAGGAAATATTACTTGGGAGGGGGCAGAGCAGTGAGGGAAGAGTTGTGGCTGATGGTAATCCTCTTAAACTTAGATAAGCGTTTTCTCTTTGGGATAGCTGTCTTAATTCTGAATGTGTCACCTCATTTGTCATCGGCGTTTATTTGTCATTCGGTGTTTATTATATTGGGTATTCAGAATGCGTGTCTGAGGTTACTTCAGTTTGCTGAAAGAGCTCTTCAGGATGTGGTGTGCCCAGCTAGCAGGTCCCTGCTGTTTTCCTTCCATCTTCACGTGGTCAAAAGAAAGTACAGATTCCTCCAGCACGACCTAATTCTCAGAAGGGGCTAGCTGAACCTCCTTCAGCTGCTTAGTCTCCTCTCTTTTTGCAGACTACACCACTAATCCATGCTTCAGTTAACTCCTTACAGCCGGTTTCCAGTCACATGTAGGGTGCCTAATGCTATTGTCATTTTTGTAACTGCCATCGAATGGGGACAGTGACCTCGTACCAACTCCAGGCAGTGTTTGCCATGCTCTTAATGCATCGCACAGACCTAGTCCCTGTGGAGCATTAACTGTAGTTTCCAGAGGGCTGACACTGGCCTTTCTGCAGATTGTTGTAATCCACCAAGGTTGTTACTGTATTGAGAAAGTCCTCACTTGAATGTGTGTGGGACAGGTGTTGACTTTTCTTTCACTTCACTTCACTCTGGTTTCCAGCCTCCATAAAAGCATGGAGCTTCCCCATTATTCAAAATTAGCCCATGAAAGTCAGGAACTTTTGCAACTGAGATTGACCACAAACTGGTGGTGGAATCACCGTGTTTTGATACCTGTTTTGTGCAGGGTCAGAGCCATTGGTCTTAATGACCTTTTCTATCCTCATTATCTAGGCAAACAGAAAACTGCAGTTTAGTTTCCAGTGCCCTTCAAAAACTGACAGCTGACTTTATCCGTGAGCTGCTGTTTTACACTCACCCTTTATCTACCACAGGTGAAGGGAATTAATGCCATTTTCAGATAGTCACTCTTGGCTTTGACATCCAAGCCTTAACAATTGTGAGGATATTCCCCCTGTCCTGCACATGGAAAACAATTATTTGTTCCTGCCTTGATGTTCTCAAGGCACTCTCAACTCTATATTATTGCAGGCCTGTTGTCTTATAGCAGAAGTGCCAAATGGTGCTAATATGTTAAGATGAGATCAATACTTGCAGGGCACAAGAAGAGGATGTCTGGGCTTCATTTCCCAGGCTGGTAGACAGAGTTAAGTTAGTAGAGATAATTTACTTCTTTTGTTCCTGTCTAGGCAGGCTACCTTGTATTTTTTTCCAAAAATAAAATTTGTGCCAATCAACTTTTTCATATATCCATCCTGTTTTAGTAATTGCTTTCTCCTAGAAAAATATCAATTGTGGAAAATTTTAGTGATGCTTATGCCCTCTATCAAAAATATGCTTAATAGCATTGAAAATGTTTTAATTGAAGTGTCACTCAGTTTTTTTTAAAGGAAGGTAAATTTTTGCCTGTTTAAATCTGGAAAATGGGAGCCACTAGATAATTGCACTTTTTAACCCAGGTTCTGAAGTCATTCATACAGTTAATAGGTGCTGTGACTCAAAAAAAAAAACCCAAACAAAAAAACCCAACATCTGTAAAAAATGATAATTAATCTGTAGATTAGGGCTGATATTGACCTCTGATATATTGCATTTCAAAACCTGTTTCCAAATGAAAGCCGAATGCTGGTTTGGGTTATAAAATTGGTATAATTTGGTTATAAAATTGGTAGCCCAACAGCAGTATGACACAGTGAGATCAGGAAGCATAAATCCTTATTTCCAGGAATGTGGAAGACGTGTGCTTTAAAACAAGTGAAGTACCTGGAGGCTGCAGAGAAGAGGAACGGTTGTCTGTTCTCATGGAGGCAGCCTTCTCTCCCTGCATAACCCAGTTCCAGGTTGGGCATTGAGCAGAGCCGTTCATTTTCTTCTGGTATTCAGAACAGCCTCTTGCATGACTGCATTTTTAATGTCAAGTGGCTGGGGAAAGTTCTGTGTTATTGTGCAAGGAAAGTATTAAATCTCAGAGCTATGGTTTATATTATTAAGTCAGAGGATTCAAAATTACATCCCATGATGATGTGCTCAATGGTTCCTGGTAGCTGGTGAAAAGCTTGGTGGAGGGTCATGCAGTAGTAACTCATATTTCTTATTTTTAGTTATTAAATCCCATTGCTTCCCCAACATTAATTTTCCATGTAAGCAATAGCTATAGTTGCCAGAGGGATTTTATATAATTGCAGATGGTAGGAGACATAGTGGTAATTGCAGAAATGCAGAGGGAGATGTCCAGGAGATGATCTTCTATTAAGATGTGGCTGTTGCTATGGAATACTTTACTAACTGCTGTTCTGCATGAGAGCGCTATGATACATCATTTCAAATAAGAGGTTATTTTTAGAGCGGACCCATTTCTTTGCCTGCAAAAGCAAAATCAGATCATCTCTCGGAGGAGTATGAATTAAAAAGGCTCCTGTGGTGGACACCAGACATTATATAGAATATAGTTCATGAAGGAGTTGAGAGAGTTAGAGTCTATCGTAACACCAGGCAGCGATGAAATCAGGGGATTTCGTACCCATCTCATGAGACAAATGTTACTCCATAAATTAAACAAAACTTCCCTTGCAGATATGAAGATCACCAACTGCCATAGCAAACAAAAGCTTACTGGGGGCTGATGTCCTTGGTTTAAGCTCCTCCTGAGCTTCATAAATTCACTTATATCAGAGAGACCATCGTTCCTTCTGTGTTATAAAGTATGTTCTCTGTGTGTGGAGAGAATGGTACAGAAGGAAGAAACAACGGTGCCTGGTGTTTGTGATGGACACAGAAATATGAATTGTGCCTGGATCTTCATGTCAAAACTAGCACCAGGTGACATGGTCTCCTTAGGCTTTGCTGAAGGACCCAAAGAGCTCAGAAGCATGGGGGATGCGGTAGCTGCGTTGTTTTATAAGCACAGTTTCCATCTCTCTTGTGGGAATGTTATAAGGATAAGGTAAGAAAAGACTCAAGGATCCCAAGGGTCTTTTCCAACTTGAATGATTCTATGAAAACAGTCATGAATTGTAAGTTCAATCAATAAGATCTGCCAAGTCACTACTTTCACCCTGTAAGAGTCAATCTTTAGCTCTTTGTGGAGTAGGAATCTGAAGAAATGCTGCGTATGAGGACGATGGAAAAAATGTAATTGAGTAATAAATGTGAATGACGAGTTCTAATGCGTGCTTTGCTCATCTATAAAAATCTACATGTTGAGAAGCGTCTGTGCAATGACTAAAAAAACTTTAAAATAAGAAGGAAACAGAGCAACATCTCCCTCTACGGGAGTCACCTGTATTGCACCCCCAGGCCCTTGGCAGCTGAGATCTCCTGCAGGGCTGACTCCCTGTCGGGGAGGGGAAAGCCTTGTCAGCTCCTCCTGCCAGTTCCAGAGAGGTTGTGTGGGGCGATAGTGAACAGATGCTGAAGATATGAACCATAACTAATTATTTCTTACTAAAGTCTTGGTTTCTTGACAACTGCTCAGAAGTTGTGCTTTTAAAGAGTTTACATGTGTTAATGAGAAGACCAAGAATTATTGCTGGGGTTTGCTTTTTTTTTATTTTTATTATTTCCTCCTCTCCAGATAGGCTTTGCAATATGATTGTTCTTACATGTGAAGCTTTCAATGGGGTAACTGTACATCACCAGGTGAACATGTCCATCCTCTGTGCTTTGACAACCCTGGACAAAGAAAGAACCACGTGGTTTTACCCATTACAGAAGGTGGAAAAAGTCATTATGCCGAACACAAGCAGAAGTCTAGAAACATGAGACAGCCTTTTTTTTTTTCTATCGTCTTCAGATTCTGTCACTAGACACAATGAGAATAAGCAGATGCCTATAACATAAAAATCCATATTTTTTTTTTCCCAGAAAAATATTCCTTATTGCTTTATTTACATAAAACCCTACAATTCATTTTGGGATGTGTTATTGCCTTCTACTTGCTTCTTGCTAATTCACCTGATGGCATTTTTGTCCATAAAAAATGGCTTATGGAAAGCATTGAGGTGAATATTGATGAGAAATATGCCGGGATATTTGTTTGGAAGTGCCTGGAGGGTCATTCTGGAGCTTGTGGATCAACCAGGCAGAGCAGAATTAGTCTCCGGTGGCAGCTGACCTGTCCCACAAACTGAGCTGTGGAAAGTAAAGTATTCTCTGGATGATAGTTGCAGTGAATACTTTCCAAACAATTCATGCAATAGAAATACAGTCACATAAACTGTTTATTGCATAATAAATGAATACAAAATATGAATATGAAACAACATTAAAATCAAACGCTTTCCATGTACGATTTTGAGAAGAAAATATTCAGTGCTTGGTGACTTCCTGAGTGTACTGATTATTGTGAATACCTCCCATAGCTTTGGAATATGCCTCTTAAATTAATTTTTGATTTCCCTATATGCTGTGCACTGAATTCTCAGAGGTTTCTGTCTCATTAATATCATAGCATTTTTCTAAGGTCAGGCTAGTTTTGAGAATATAAGAGATGTGCAGATTTATGCTAAATTACCCATGGAAGCATTTAGTAGTGCACAGCATTTCTCCTGAATGTACCTCATATTCTTAAACTGCTCTGTAGATTGTTTTTCCACTGAAGTTGCTTTTTAGGTACTAAAATAGAGAAGATAAAACAAAATCAGAATTTTCTTTCAATATATGTTTTTGCAAAAACATAGGGATGCAGAAATCCCAGCAGCAGGAAATGTCATCTTTCTGCACCAATCCCATTACCTTTGTTATCACGCATTTGCATCATGTTCTGCATATGTATGCACAATTAGTGGAGTCCACTCTTAGAGAATTACTTGAAATATAACTGTGGAAACTGCATTTGTCAAACAAAACAACATCTGGTTACTCAAAGCAGTATCTCAACCCTTCTTCATGAAATATATTCCTTTTTTATTTTTTCTCTAAAGAGACATTTGTTGCTTCTCCTTAGACCCATTCGCATTTCAGGATATTTCTGGGCTGTTGTGTCCAATGTTTTCAAATGTGATTAATGATTTTGCTAATGAGATCTGTTAGGCATGGATCGATTAAATAGAGCTATAGAGGTAATTAAGCACTTTAGAGAAGTCTTGCTTAGTATTTTTCTTAATGGGATGTATCATAAGATCTTCCTTAAGCCCCTTACCACTGAAAGGGGAGCATCCTTAAGCACCTTTACCATCTCGATGTAAAGACATGATGCCATTGAGGAGCCCAGCCAGCAGGTGGAGTTTAAATTGCATTTAAACGGCAGAGCTTTAGATTCTGATTAAGGCTTAGCTGGAACTGGGCCGCCTTTTGCTGACAGTTCTGGATGAGTGTTGGGTCCTTAAAGCTTCCATTGGCTGTCAGATCATTTCTGCGTAGGCCACATCACTAACACAAAGATGGCACATACAGTTTATTAATTTGCTGGTGTTGGCTTTGGAGCAATGTGGAAAAGTGCTAATCATCACTATGTGTGAATTAATAAAAAAAAAATTCAGCTGTCAATTTTATATATACCTGAGCAGACACGAAAGGAGAAGGAGCACTCAGATGAACTGAATTCCTAATTTGAGGGTTTTTATTTATTACCTTGATGGCAAAAAATAGGATTAGGGTAGGCAATGCTTCAGTAGAAACTGTATTAAGCAGTGAAAGAGATGAAAGGGTCAAGAAATATCTGATAAAAATCATAACGCTGCATTGGTAGCAATGGGAGGTAGATGAGAGAAGGGTTTATTGCATCTGTCATTGAGCTTTATTATGAATTTAATGCTGAACAACAGCCAAAGCAAGAGAAACTGGAGCTGGCCGACCCTTCCGAGCAGGATATGGCTATGGCTGGCATCTGCCCGGGAATGAAGCCAGACTCCAAAGCTTATACCTCCGTCGCAGAGATGAGCTGTGTGGTCTGGCACTACTTTATCTTACACTATGAGTTCTGGCTTAAGGTTAAAGGCAAGATCTGATTTATATATGCTGCTACGATAAGCTATTCTGTTCTGGAGGAAGCTTCTGCTGTTATCCAGAAACCGAAGTGAGAAGTGTGTAAGAGTGGGAAGAAAAACAATGGTGGGATTTGCTTTGGCTAATAGAGATGCAAGCAGTACTGGCGTCTCGGGAAGTCCTTATGTCACCGTTTGCAGGAGGAAAAAAAAAAGAATAAAGTTGCACCATGCAGTAGTGATTTGCAGGGTGATATTTTTGCACCTTCCTGACAGGAACGGCTTGCAGAACCTCATGGAGAGATGTAGTCTATGAAATCTAAAGTCGTACTGGACGCAAAAACAGGCAGGAGCATGCAAAGAAGAGAGGGAAAGCCACCCAGCTGGGCAGATCAGGGCCTGCCAGGTTACCCTGCCTCCCTCCGAGCTATGCAGGAGAAGAAAGGGAGTTGGCAGCCCTGAAAAGCACATGATGACACAACCCCATCGCTGCAGAGACAATGCGAATTACAGGCAGAGCACTAGGGAAAAAAATATCCAGGCTGAAATTTCGGCTGTAAAGGCTACAGAAAAATTACTGCTTTAATCTTAGCCAGGTCCAGTCCTGAACTGGTGCCACTAAACCTGTGATAATGGGCTTGAAGGAGAGGTACAAAGCACCACAAAAAGCGTGTTCAAAGCAGATGACACAGGCTGCAGAAAAACTGCTAGAAAATGCCCAGGCGTTTGGTGCATTGAAATGTCTTTCAGGTCCTTGCCTCTGAAAATACTCTCGTATGCTCACATCAGTCAGGCACCTGCTCAGTTGAATGCCTCAGGAGAGAGAAGGAAATAACAGGAGCTATGAAACGAGCGTCTCGGCACCCATAGGGGACACAACAGCAAGGGAGCAGATGGACAAACTGCATTAGACTCAAGTGACATTAAACAAAGCCCTAGCAAGAATTTACTACCAAATACCCTCAGTAAAAAAAGCAGAATTTTCTCCATACTAAGCGCCAAGAAAAGAAAAGTTGGCAATTGATGCTGCTGAGGCTGTCATAAATAACATGGAGCAGCGTTTCGGGAGACAGGCCATCCCTGCCTGGGTGGTCTCAGCCAGCCAGCCCTGGGTTATTCCTGCAGATTTGCTGGCTGCAAAAATCAACGCTATTTTGCTTGCCACCTTAGAAAACCTCAGCAATCTAAAGGCCTGGATGATGTGCTTTCTGCCGTAGCAGAAGATTGGCTTTGCTGATCTAAGGATCTGTTCCAGTCCGGGGTCTAGTGTTTCAGTTTCACATCATCACTCTCTCCCAGCTCGCCAGGAGGCAATGCTGAATCAGCAGCTCACTCCATCAAGTCTTCTTAAAGAAAACTACAAAAAAAAAAAAAAAAAAAAAAAAAAAAGGCAAAGAAAATATATGGCGTTCCACTCTTGAAATGATACGCTATAAACTGCCTTTCCAGTCTCCTGCTGCAATGCCTCATGCCTGATGTCAACATACTTGTGTACTTCGGTGCTCACAGTCTCAACATTATTATACCTGCCAGTATTGAAAGGAGTTGCAGACATAAAGGAAGAAAAATGTGCAAAGGATGAAGGCTGCAACTACTGGCAAGCGTCAAACCTGAAACTCTAAGTTGGAAATTCTGCCAAGATCAGACTATTTATTTTTATAATAATTTAAATAAACTTATCTTATGGGTTTTTTTTCTTCAGCTTCCAACTAAAAGGTAGCTGCCAATGTATGTGCTTTCAGGTCAATGGGATGCACCTGAAATCAGATGGGATCCCACCAGTGATGTGATGCTTGGATTCCTGCCTATTAACTGCAATATTTCCAGCACACTAATTTTTATTCCAGACATCAAAAGAAATGAACAGGCATTAAAAAAAAGGAGAAGAGGGAAGGAATGGTGGTTTGCTGTATAGGATAAGAGAAGGGATGGTGAAGGGACACGTAGTTTTACCTTTTGAGTTGCATTTGAACCTCCGTCAGTCAGTTTGGTTCACTTGGGTTGGCTGTGTATTCTGTATGATTGGGTCCTTTACTACCCACATACCAGCCTCTGGGAGACAATTTACTGTTAGAATATTGCAAAACTGGCTCTATCATAATGTTTTTCAGTGAGGGTCAGACTAAGTTTGGGGATTTTACATTTGCCAGGGTTGAGGAGTGTTTGGACAATCACCTTGAGACTGTCGCAGAGACTTCTAGAAGAGGCCAGTGTCATTTTATATGCGCGCTGAAAAAATGGCAAGTTGCACGGAGGCTGGGGAGAGCAAACCTTCACTTCATTAGACAGTAAATTACAACAGATGGTTTTACAATTACTTCATCAGCAATGAGGTTTTGTTTTCTGCAGAGATCCATGCCATCACCTCAATCTGAAGACAAAGCAGACAGTGGGTGTTTTATTATCACATCTTTGCCCACTTCTACCAGTCAGAGGGTATGAGGAGGGAGGAATATAAAATGGGAAATTGCCTGTGGGAGAGGATTATAGAAAACCATCACCTTTGGTTTCTAGGAAACTCATGGGGGTTTTTTTGTTAAAGGGCACCTGCTTCTGTGCAGGAGCTCCTGTATCGTGTAGCTTTAAGCGTGCGGAAGACCTACGGTAGCTCATCACTGAGGGCTATTCCTTTTTTTTTTTTTAGGTTATTTTCTGCAATGTGTGGTGGTGAAGAATTCGCCTCCTGCTGCAAAAAAGCAGTGTTTGTTATTGTCGCTGCTGCATGTGTGTGTGCCGGCCCTTTGCAGATGGCTGGGCTGCAGTTGCTGCGATACAAATGCACTCTGCCTTGCCACGCTGCTTTCTTTAAATCTGGGAAATAACTCAGAGGCCGCGAAAAGCAGTCGTTCAAAAGGCAAGGAGAACACCCAGTTTTGCTGTTTGACTGTGTTAACTACTGAGGTTGAAATGAGGAGGTCGGGATCAGTTTGTGATGTGTAAGAATTGCTGTTGATTGTTTAGAAGAGAGGATTATAGCGCGAGTAGCAAACAGATAGAACATTGCAGCTGGATTGAGTAGATTTAATCTATTGAGGCTGCAAGAGGATTTGTCAGAAAAGAGTTTGCTGATTTTATGGAATAAAGACCTCTCAGATACACATCTTGAAGATGTGTATTTTCTCATTAAGCAGTACCTGCAGTGTGTTGCATGCGGTATTTATTATTTTCCTTTATGTTATTATTTGTCAGGGCTCTGGATCGTGTAAAACATGCTCAAATACCACATTCTCCTTGGCTGCTGGACTCCCCTTATCCAGACATTAGCTGAGCTATATCTGTTCCTCCAGAAGGCATACAGGAGACATGGTACTATATTAAAGCACTTAAATGTACAATCGCAATGACTGTATTTGGATTATCAGGCAAGAAAACAGCTATAAAAGCAGAGTTCATGCAATTAAACAAAATTTCAGTGGTAATACAGAAACTTGCAGGGAATGCAGCAGTGTGTGAAGACAACCTCTGCACTGGGTGGTGATGTAGTGTGATCGTGCCTAGGACTTAGTCTATACTTTCAAGAAGAAATAAATTCTGAATGTAGCTGCAGAGCTGCCAGGGAAATGGGCATGAAGAGATGCTGGAACGGTTTCTGCAGGGGCTGGCAATAAATAGTAAGAGCGTTAGAGAAATTATGAATAAGCCCAATATTTTACTGCAAGTTTAAGGGGGCAGGAGGTAGACAGTGGTGTGACAGAAGGTCATGTCCCATGCACAGCCAGCATGACAGGAGGTCTCTGATTTGCTCAAGAGCTCAAGAGCTTAAAACAGTTGAGTCCCATTTAGGTCTTTTTTTTTTTTTTTTTTTTTTTTTTTTTCCTGCTTGAGCACCAAATCCGGAGAGGCTTCACTGCGGGAGGTTTCGAATTTCATCCATTTCATAGTCCAGTTGATGCCCGTATATGAAAACTATTAGGAATATGAGCTGATGCTGTACACATCCAGCTGGTGAGTAATAGAGGTGGGATTTTTATTTCTGGGAAGTATCAGTTTTTCCTCCTGAGCCAACTCAATTCCAGCCTGTACACCTAATGTTTTCGTCAGACGTTCAGATATGAGATGGAGCGGGTGCCTTTGGCATCCCAGAGACGCTCAATGGTTTTAGGCTGCTGTTGGCAGGATAAGGCATGTGCAGCAAAGATTTTTGTAGAGGCATCAGGAAAATACAGGGAGAAACCGATTTGTTAAAGAAGCAGATTTAATCCGAGTTTTCTCTTCGTAAACCTCTCAGCAGCCCTGTCATCCCAAATGATAATCTAAAGCAAGTCTTTCTCTGATGCCAGGAGGGAAACCAAACTGCATTTTCCTAATGACAGAGTCATCTCCTTTGTGAATCTGTGAAGACATGTTGCAGTTCCACCCTTGGGGAAGCAATGGTTTCAAGACACAGCCTTTTTTTTTTTTTTTTACTGCTGGTTGACAGCCTCGCCACACATTATTGTGTTTTTCCAGTTTGGACTCAGGAAAAAAAGGCTAAAGTAAACCAAAATAAATCTGGAGAACAAGAACATTACTTTTCCTTTTTGCTTTTCAATTATTTTTTTTTCTAATTTTCTTTGGCTCATTCCTTCTTAGAGACATTTATTATGTTCTTAGAAAAAAACAAGTTAAAGCAGAGAGCTAACGTTGCTTCAACTTCGATTTAAGACCTTTTTGTGGCAAGCCCATACTGCCATGCTGAGCACTCACAGACAGTGATTTTCTCCCTCTGAATAGCTTCTGAGCATTAGCAGAAGAGTTACCTTATGATATATTTCCTCAGATCAAATTTGACCCCCCCAAAAAAAAACTTAAACCCAAAACTTAAAGCCAAGGTTTACAGTAAATAATGGAAACAACTGAAAAGCAAAGCAGAACAACATGAAGGTTTCCTCTACATGTCTGCAAATTAATGCTCCTGAATCCCAACGATGGACCAGACGTGCTGTCCAAAAGGTGGATGTCTGCAGTTTTGACTCCAAATTTTGTACACAGCAAGACCTAACGCTGTTGTACAAATGGTAACAAAACCAACTTTGTTTGTTGTGGTCGCATTTTGAGGCTGACAGCGAAGAGAATAAACAGCAAAGAGTAAAGGACAAGTTTTAAACTGTCTTTGATTAATCTAAACTGCCTTCAAAAATAGAAGCAGGCAGCTACACTAATTGGAAATATATGGCATTGAATTGTCTCTTGGGGTGAACTGGTGCAGCTTCACCGAAACGATGCAGCTGCCTCCTTAGACACCAGAAGATGACATGCTCGTGGTGTTTTACCCCAATGACCTGCAAGTGCTGCAGTTTGAGTCCCTGCTCGGTCACCTCGGCGAGCCCATCGCGGTGGCACAGTGGCACCGGCAGTGCTGTACATCAACCAGTAGGTACCAGTTCCCTGAGAAGAAAATTACAGCTGTGATTTTTATTATCGCTTTACCACAACCTCTTTTCCTATGATTCATATTGCCTTAAGAGATTAGTTTTCTTTACCATTTAACCTTTCTCAATATTGCTGCCTGAACCAAATTTATGTCCAGGATAAAGCTATGTCCTCTTTTTATTGAATCCAGGTACTTTTCGTAATGAAAGTAAGGTCATGTGATCTTTGATTGTGGTACTTTGAATTCTTTATTGAAAATGTGTATTATATATTTTTATGACATTAATTAAATGCCTCAAAATAAATGACAACATAAAAAATAATTAATGTCTCTGTTTGGCTCATTATCTCTTCGGATTTGATTTGTGTTCAGAGTGCTGGAAACTCATCTGACCTGTAGAGATTTAGATATTTGGGAGTTCTGCCTCATGGCAAAATTTAGGACTGAAGAGAGAGGGCTCATTTCATGAGTATGGTACTGTGGGTTTTTTTTATTTGCTTGCAAGTTCCCTGGGTAAATTACATTCTCATCTATACAGGATGTTATTCCACCTTCATCACCAGAGAGTATGTGAGTGCCTTCCAGCTAAGCATTATGTTATCCAGCTCACATCTGCCATGCTCATTCTCTCTTTCATCCTTACCCAAGCGTGTGCATGTTTTGTTGTTGGTTTTAGATCTACATGCTGCCATGTGTCAGTGTTATAGAAAGTCATATGTGCATCAAACACTCTTCTAAATAACTTGCATATTGGTCCTGCAAGACCTCTGTGGTTTACGGCCTGAGATTCAGAAAACTGAAATAGGGGTATGAAGCTATTATAATCTTGCAAGACAGAAATAATTATAAAATCCATCAGGTTTTCATTATCTTTATGTATATTTTTATATTATTCCAGCATCTTGGAGATCTTTAACCATGAATTAGACCATTTGTACTAGAAGCTGTACTGTCTGTACTTCCAAATCATTTACAATCTAATTATAAGACAACAGGTCTTGTCTTTTGATACATTAAACCAACCTATTATAGAAGAAGGATGCAATTGCCTATTAAATCTCATAGAGGAGGTTTGAATGTCAGCAGAACTCGATTTCTCTGAAGTCTTACAAGCAATTCCTATATGGGTAATATTATTAGCTTTGTTTTTATTATTCTTCATAATAGTAATATGCTGTACAGACAGACAGAACTATGCCCAAAAGGTGTTTAAAAACTCTGGAGCACAGCAGGGCGACCAGGTGCTGTTCAGACTCCAGTTCAAGCCCTGCTTTGGGCTTCATGAGAGAAACCATCTGATGAGGTATTTGCAGTGGAATATGGAAGCTCTTGAAAGACAAGTCCAGTGCTAGAGGACGATTGACATTTATTGACTTCCTGCACCATCTAGTGGGGATTAAAATTAATTGCTCTCATTTTATGAAGGCTTTAAGCTGTTTAGGATGTTTGTGGCTTCCTCTCCCGGGCACTGAGAAGAGCACTTGAGGACCCAGTTCTTATCATCCTTTACACAACAGGACCGGTCTTTGTTGGGATCATGAGTGCCACCCAAGACACCGTTACAACTCTTAGTGGAGCACGTTACTTCCAGCAACACATCGGACTCAATCCACTTGAATTTAGGCCAAGAAGACCATAGGGGAGGGCAGACCAGAAGGAGCATTTCTGGTGTGTCATTCAGTTGTAGGTGTTTGTAGGATCTTGGAGTCAGGCAGGTCTCCTGCCCATGGGAATCAAGGAGAGCAATGAAGACCTAGAGAAAATAGCTACAGACTGTTGTGGTAGACTCACGTTGTAGTTGGGACATTGGGATGAATTTCAAGAGATTTGAGTGTGATTCCTCCTCTCTTCCGCAACTTTGGAGTTACTCCCATTGTAACTCCACGGGTTGGAGTTCCACCTCTGAGGCTGTCCTGAGTAACTAGGACTTAGGGAAACACTTCTCATCAAATGTTAAGTATTTCAGGTAGCTCAAGAAACCACTGAGGAGGAGCTAAGATCTGATCCTAAACAAAACAAAACAAAAATCACTGCTGTAAACCTTAATATGATGCATTTCCTTGGACATAATTTGTTTAATTATCAATGTACAGGATGACATTAGGTGATTACACTCTTAATTTTCTGTTCAGGAAACAGCAGCCAGCTTTTCCCTGTTGCTGGGCAACACAGATATGCTTTGAAATGTGGTTAAAGTAGTGAGTGACAAACATTTTTAAATAGACATGATAGCACTACAGAGGCAATCCTAATTTCTATAAACAGACAGGAAGCTGGAAAATCCTGCCTGCAGAATATAGTTCATGAATTAAAAAAATTGCCCAGGCTAACAGAAAAGGAGGAATATACAGAAGATCTTGAAGAAGGGGAGAAAGGTCTCCTCCCCTCAGAAAGAGCATTAATTATTTTCATATGATTGTGGATGTTATTCCCGGTGCAGTCCTTGTTCAGTCAACCCTTCCCTTCTTAGAGTCTGTTTGTTGGACATGGCCATACATCTATCGTTACAGCAATAATAAAAAGCACACTCTGCCTGGGAAATCGCCATGTCATAGGCTGGAAACTGGTCTATGGAAACTGTTCTTCACTGCAGATGTTCTCTTCAAGACCAAAGCTTATCTTGACCTCTGGGTTTGGGAGCTTTTGGTCCAAGTAATGGGGACCAGGTGGATTTGCAATGCTGCCCTTGTAGTTTGACAGGTCCTCCTTTGGCTCCACTTGAGCAAGGTTCTGAGGAGTTAATTGACCCCTGAGGAGTTGGACCTAGAGAGACATCTGCTCGAGATCTTCCTCCTCCTTCAGAAGCTCCCAGCAGTATGTAGGAGATGTAACGGTGACGTTGACTCCAGGAACTTTTCCTGGCTGTGGTCAACTTTGTAGAATGACAGAAATCAGACAGAATATAGACCTGAACATGATATCTGCTGTGTTTTCTCCTTGGGAGTGCAGGATTCCAGTTTTCCAACACGAATTTCCCGCTGGCAGAACATCACTCAGTTGTTGCTGTAACATCCCATGTTTCCTAGTTCGCAATGGCAGAATTTCCTGTGCCTTTGTTGTAGGGTGGATTTTTTTCCCCTTTTTCCTTTCGGTTTGACCCTGCCTGTTAACTGCAGGCACCACCACCTCCTTTGTTGCCGTGGCTTAGGGTTTAGAAAGATCTCAATTGCTTTGCATTGATCTTGATGTGAGAGGTGTGTAAAATTTGTTACCGAACCTCTGAAAATAGAAATTCCAGCTGCCATGCTGTTGCTTTTCAAACAGAAACAACATGACTGTTTTAAAACAGCATTTTCTTAAAAAAGCCCACACTGCAATGTGCCAGAGCAATTTTCTTTCTTAAAGATGCTACTGCATTCACCTTAGTAACCACAACATTTTTGAGCTCAAAATACTTAGAAAGCTGGAAAAAAACCCACCTATATTTCTCTCCTCCCCCAGAAGGCAAAAGGCCTCCTGCCACAGAAACGGGCTTTTGTGTTCCTCGGTGGTTGGGATGCTGGAGCTGTTGTGGAAATGCCTGTATCATAGATCCTGCCAATAAAACCTAATAACGCCTTTGCTGGGGAGGTCCTCATGTGTTTGGCAGTGACAGTCGTCCGTTAACACAATCCGTGAGGCTGCTGTCCCCTGCCCCGCGAAGACAACCACTTTTCTGGTCTTAGTAGTCTTCAAGTGTGTTAGAAGCCGCCCAGCAAAGCATCTCCTTGGGATAAAGAATCTAGTGTTCATCGACATTTGTGAATATTCGTATTTAGATTTACTGAGAAGCAAAAAGGAATGTCAGCAATTTGGGGTGAATCTTCCATTGAATTGATGTTTTTTCCCTCCAGTTTTTTTTTTTTTTTTCTTTTTTTGGTGGTAATTTTTTGCCAAAACATCCTTTAATTGTGTGTGTTGCTATAACAGATCTGGCAGAATTGCAAACAGACATGACTGCAGATGCAACGCTGAGCGTGTAAAAATGGAAACTCCATGGACATTTTTCTTTAAAAAATCAAGCTTTAAAGTCTGGTTTACTTTTATTTATTTAATTAAGTAGTCCAGATGATGAAAGTGTTGGTTTGAAATTCCCCCTCTTGCCTTCTCCGAGACAGCTTGTCCCACATGCCTCAGCCCTGGTCGCCTTTTCTAATTCATGGCTAAGCTGCTTGGAGGAATAATTCCTTGGCATTTTTGTTGTTTACTGCTTTCCGCAGTAAGATTGTCCTTGTAACCTTAACATATCTGCCCAGCTAATACATACAGACTTTGCCCTCTTTGCTTCTCTTTTTAATTCTGATCACAAACAAACAAAAAAAAAAAAAAAAAAAAAAAAGAAAGAAAAAGAGCCATTCTGGGTGCTAATAACAAATGGGACCCCAACAAATCGCCTGAAATACAAAGGTGGGTCAGATGAATGGTTTGTATAAAAGTAACTCCCGGTGAACCATCAGGTGGGAATTAAAATTTAATTTAGAGCGTACTATCACTGCTGCGGTGGTGGTGGTGGTGATTTACTTGATTGACTGCTGGTTTCTTTCACCTTTGCGAGCCTTAGGTTTTTACTATCTGAGGAAATTAAGGCTGAATTGCAGCAGGAAATTCCTTGTACCCAGGTGTTTCTGGTTATCCGACGAATAACTCGACTGGTGGGGAGGCAAGGATTAGGATGGGATGGTTTGGAATCTAAATGATTCTCATTGCTTAGTACCACACATTGACATTCTGGCAGTCGCTGGATTTGTGCTCAGTGAAGGATGGGAAAATCCTACCGCACTGTGTAACAGGTCCAGCAAGCAGCGATAATTTCATTGTTCTTTTGCAATAGTTAGGGTGAAAAGCTGGTTTTATTGGGTTGTCCTGATTTGATGGACCGAATTTCCAAACCACTGTTGATTTTCTGTTGGGTCCTGATTTGAGTCGCTTAATAATGCAGCTGCGTATTCCACTGCTGCCGTTCTCCAGGATGACTTGTGCTCATTTTCCTTTCCAGATGAAAATCGTGAAGGGCCCAACCTCAGTTCCACTGACTTGCTGGGAGATGGATCAGGCTGGAAGGTCTCCAAATGGCTGAGCTGCTCTTTTGGGAATGAATGCAATCAAAATCAGCATTAATTTGGTGACTGATGAGCCTGTGCTGGACCTGGGCAGTGGTGGTAGACTTCATAATTCATCTAAGTAGGTGAACAGAGAAATAAATACACCTGGATGAAAGTAGTGCTTTCTCACCTGAAAATTCCTGATAAAAATGGACTTGCCTTGCAGGGATGGCCATCTCTGTTAGCATGGTAAATACATGCCAACTGCCCTCCCCTGCAAAGTTCTGGGAATGCAGTTTCTCCAGTGCCACGATGATCTGAAGGATGCGGTCCATTAGCTGGTCCCATGGCTGCTGTGGCCTCTGGGTGCCTGTGCTCTTTGTGGGCCATTCCTGGGGTACACAAAGGGTACCCAAACACAGGCTTTGCCTTCTGCTCCAGGCTCCAGAGCCCTCCATAAGATATGCGTCACGAGATCCCTCAGCAAGAGCAGCAGAGTCAGGAATAAACCTCCCAGAGCCTCGATGTACTTTTCAAAATATAAATTATGCTCTGTTCTACACTTCAGCCGCTCATGAGAAATAAAGGAATTAAAAGAGACAGAAATGTCCTTTCCTTTGCCCGAAGCTGAGGAATCCATACTTCATTTACCGCAGTGAAGCCGAAGACTGGAATCAGTGAGACTGTTGTGGATGTGCAAGCGGGCAGCCTGGCTTGTAAAACAAGAAGAGAAAAGGGAGCAAGTGAGAGAATTATTTCCCCAAGCCTTCAAAGCACTAATTCCTGCAGACCCCTGGGCTTGGTTGCATTGTCAAAACTAAGTGGATGGAAACAAGATCATTTCCCTTAAGCGGTCATTAAGGGAAACGACTTCGGATTATTCAGGGGTTCAGGTACTGCTACAGCAGCCTAATGGAGTGATAACCAGTTACATCTTCCTGGACTGTACCAGCAGACACAACCCCAGTTTTGTAAAGTGCTAAAGGCATGAGCTTTTCTCCCCAGTGCCACAAACTGCAAGTGAAATAGCCCTAGGAAGAGGGTAATGCCAAATGGAAATGTAATTTTCAGGCATGTGTCAGCAGAGAAAGTTCTTTCCTACAGGAGAAGAGATTCAAGCAGCCACATGGAAATACTTTAATTTCAGCATTAACCATCAGAGGAGATGGCTGTTGCAGATCATGGAGCCAGGTAATTTAGTTCTGAACTTTAAATATGTGTAACGCCAAGAAATATTAAGGGATGTGGAATGTTTAATGCAGCCCTGCACCATCAGTGCTGCAGACTCAGGAGGGGAAACCGGAGCAAAGCTCTTACTGAGCTGATTGATACCTTCATTGGAGCCACAGCATGATACTCAGACTGAGAGCTGGCTTTGAAAAACCTACTCTCTCTGCTGTTTACCTCTTAGTCATGAGATAAAATATGAGCCTGGAGGTTGCCACCTTTTCTGGGGTATAATTTGGACGCTTGGCAACCTGTGTCTGCTGGGGTGAAAGGATGGAGCTGACGCAGGTACCTGTGCCCCCTTCCAGTCCGCAGCCCTCCCTCCCTCGCCCCAGTGTCCCTGCCCCCAGACCTGCGAATCCAAATAGCTCCAGGGTAGGTGGATTTTTCCACCCTGTTCCAGGTCTAATTTCTCTTTCAAACTAGTACCGTATATCTTTCCCCACCTCCCACTTGTCACTTTATGGCTTGCTGGATCTGTTTCCTTTAATGCTTGAAAATATACAGTTAAAATCACCTTAAAATTTACTAATATGCCTTTTTATTTGAAAGGCTTATTTCCCTGAAAGGCTTTCCCAGTCTTATATGAGGGCATGCTCTCTAATATTAAGTATTTTTTTTTAAAAATGGGTGCACATCTGTTTGATATTTAACTCAAAACAAATGGTGAGAGTGGAGAACATGAGCAAAATTACGCTTTAGATAGCTATAAAAGGTCGTTTTTGCTTTAAAGTACAAAGGATGAATAGGGGCATATGACACACATAATAAAGGCAGAGATAGGTTTAAAATGCCCTCAGGCTGGGCTGAGGTCAGCTGCGAGCTTACAAGAAAAGACACATTTTGCCCTCCTTTTTTTTTTTTTTTTTGCCACCCAAAAGTGTGGAGTAGCAAGCTGGGATCTGTGTGCAAGGAAGGTCACTCAATCTCTGCTTTAAAACTCATCACATCTTTCTCTATCGTTTTCCTAAGGGATACTGAGCTTTTAGGCCTAATAATTCACTAATTGGCTGAGAACTAACCCCTGCCTTTTTCTTCCTGGCTGAAAATCGGAGAAAGGTTTTGGCTTATCTTGTCGAAGAAGCCATTGCTTGTGTCCTGCTGTATGATGAGAAATTTCTATCAGGTATCTTAGATGATCTGCAAAAAATATGTGTATTCTTTTCTGGGGTGGACAGGATGGTTTCTGGTGGAGATGCTGAAATCAAAACTCGGTCTCCCCTGCAGCAGTACCGGTGCAGCGGTGATGGGCTCAATAACTGGGCTTCACTTCTGGTTGAGGATTTAGCCTGTGCTGGGCTTTATTTTTCTTTTTTGGTTTCAAAACTGCCATGCACTCCCTGTGAATTTCGATGGGGAAATGAAGTGGGAAATTGCCCTTTCTCGTTTAGAGCTGGCATGGGACCAAACCAATGGGAGCAGATGAGATTTCCAATAAAACCTTTCCTGAAAGGCAAAGGAGTGTAAGAGACAAGATGTTGGTTGTAATCTGCCTCCAGCCATCTGCTCCAGAAGCACTGGAAACGCAGGGCAGGGTATGACTAGCACCTTGTCGATAAAAGTGAGGTGGAAGCATGGGCTCGAATTTGGTCATCAGGTGTTTTTTTGCATCTGCCAGAACATCTTTTCTGCTATTAGAGACAGGTTAGTGAAGAGATATGGAACGAGCAGGTCAAAACCTTACATGCAGCTCCATCTCTCTAAGGCTTATTTGAAGCCTCATACTCATTTCTGTATTGAAGGGACAAAATTTGAGTTGTACAGTTTCTTTGCAAAATGATGCAACTTTTCAGTTGATTTTCCCCTTCTCCCCCCAAAAATCCAAGTAGGTCCTTTATGTCGGTGGGAGTTATTCAAATCCTGCCAGCAAATCATGGGGTATTTCTAAATTTTAGATATGAGATATGCATGTGCTTTTAAAACATTTGGAGTAGAAACTCAGTCTATTTTCTGAGTATTCCTGAGCTTTGTAGTCCAATCTGCAATCACTAGAAAGCAAATTGTGCATAGCTCCAGCCTGTAACACGTAGGTTATTAATGGGAACCAGGTATCCTCCTTCAAAGGAACGGGAACATCAAGAATCGTATCTGTTTCTCATGTTCTAGAAAACATTTCACAGTTTTAATGATTATTCAAAGGGCTGGGGGGCGGTGGGAGGGGGGGAAGAGAAAAAAACTGGACAATAAATTCAGGAGCTCTCTTGGTTACAAAGAGGCACAAACACATCCTCTGGCTGAAATGCCTGTTATTAAAGCCTGATACTCGGCGCTTTAGCATACCAGGCACACGAGCTTTCAGCTGCCAACACGAGGGCACGCTGGCAAAGAGCCGACCCAGCTGCTGTGGTTACAGTGCCATTGTAAACTTTATTTTTTATGCTCAGCATGTATTGAGAGCAATCCCTTTGTTCCATATGGCTTCCATATAGTGACACTGCATCCTGTGTAGGAGAGGTCAAGGAGTGGATTATCAGCAAGTGTTTCAAGTCAAGAATGAAGGGAGCTGGCAGGGCAGATCCGCACAAAGCCTGTTCTGTGCTTCTCATCGGTGCGGTGACCTCTGGGTTTTGGTGCCTGTACGTTCCCCCCCCCTTCTCCCTTCATGTGCTGAGCACAGTGCTGGCTAACGTGTTAGCACAGCATTTCCCTGGCAGGTTTTTAGAGGAGGAAAAAAAAAAAAATAGAACAAAAGCAAGCCTGAAAGCCTGGCTGAAATGTTCAGCTATGAGCAGGGAGGCCAGGAGCAGGGAGGCCAGGAGCAACGCAGGAAGGATCTGCTCCCATCCCCATCCCCACCCCACCATCCTGCTGCCCAGCACCCCTGGAGCCAGGCATCAGGCTGCAAATGCTGAATATTCCCATAAGCTTATTAACCCTGTTGTGATTAACGGTGAGGAAAGAGAAAGGCTTGTAATTCTCCATGATGCTTTTCATCCCGTGGCATCGGGAGTGATCTCTGCACTGCAAGAAGAGCTCATCTCATCTCTCTGCCTCTTGTGCTCCAGATCCAAGCCCCAGCAGGGTGTCACAGCAGGGAAAGCATGTGTGGACAGCCAGGAGGGCTCACCCACATCAGCCACAGAGCAGCTTCTGTCCCTGCCCCAAACACTGCCATGGATAGGGGTGAGCATCACTCAAGAGCTCCCTCATTTCCCTTTCCAGCCCAGCACTGCTGAGACCTCTCTCTGGATCCTGGGAACAAGCATCAGGTCCTGGTCCTGCTTGAGTTCTGCTGCAATTAATACTCCACATAAAAAAATCGCTATAGGTAGTTTTGGGTCTGTTTCTTCCTAATTTAGGACAGTTTTGACATGGAGTGAAGAATGAGTTCTCCTCTTCTCTGCTCCATGGTTGGAGAGAAAAATTGGAGCATGAGCTTGTCCCCGGGAGAGGGACAAGAGAGAGGAAAGTGAGAGAGGAGAGTTCTGGGGCCAGCAGGGCAGAATCCCCTAGCTCTTCCCTGCCCGTCCTGTTTCCCCAATCCCCACTGCCCCTTTCTGCCAACTCAGACAACAGCTTTGATTTCTTTTCCAATCACCAAAATGTTTCTTTTGTCTCTGGGAGTGTTACAGCAGGCATTGGTAGGTATGCAAAATTAATAACTGCATTTTAATAACTCATGACCTGTAAGACCTGAGCAATTACAAACCTCATAGGGTTATTACCGACCAAGTAAAAATTATATTCCATTTAAACATTCCTCATATAATATCCCCACTGCAGCCAGCATTTCAAGAAAAACAGTGTTACCAGCGCTGTTTCTCTGGTACCTAATGAGTTGGCTTTGGCTGGGGATCAGGAGCTTTGGATGGGTGTAGTTCACATTGACCACTCAAAGGCTTTAGATATTCTGGACCGTACCTTGTTGTTTAATGATATAAAATTAAATTGGGGCCGGGGGGAGTGTAGTCAGCTGGTTACAGCAATGCTGGGGAAAGTACGCTGAAACCCTGTGCTCAGCCCTCCTCTGCAGGAGCAGGGATGAGGCTGGAGCAGGTTTGAGGACAGGGCTGTGTCCCCTGCAGTGGCATTGGCCAAGGGACAGGGATGGAGCCTCTGGCATGATCCAGAGTGCTGAGTGCTTCAGGGGGTGTTTGTGGGGGGACTGCACGGTGATACCCGCCCTCTTCACCTTCCCAGCATCTATCGACAGGGAAAATAATTTCTCCTTCAGTCTGGAAGTCCTCTGTGGTTTGTAAAAAGTATTTACAAAGACACTTCTCCACTCACGTGGGAGCCTGGAGGCGACAGGAGAGGAGGAGCTGTCGCACCCCTCTTGTTTTAGCAGCTATGCCCAGGTCTGGGGGCTGGTAACGCCTTTCAAAGGAGCAATTTTAGGCTGGGAATAGTCTGGAGAGCAGTGATCTACAGAGTGGGGAATATGTAATCACTGCCATAAAAAGAGAGGCTAAACAGAAGGATTTCAGCTTGGGAAGGAGATGATGGAGTGGGAGTATGGCAGGGATCAGTAAAACCGCATGTGGACAGAGAAATTGAGAAGGGAATGATTAGCCCTCTTTGTCCTAAAACAAAAGGCGGGAGCACTCAGTGAAATCACAGACACCAGCTTCTGAACAAACAAAAGTGCTGGAAAAATGCTGGAAGCAGTCCTGCGGCTCAGCTGGTCGCTGGGAAACACAGTGGCCTGAGCTTGAACCTCGGAGTCGGGAAAACCCTATGTGCCAGTTTGCCAGAAGCGGGAGGGGATGCCGAGGAAGCATCACGCTGTATCCATCCTCTTCCTCAGTTTATTTTGCAAACCTGAGCCCCAGCCACTGTCAGGTGGTTCATCTCTGGTGTGACCCATTACACGCTTTCTTTTGCATTTCTGATATTATTTCTATTTTACTGTTAGTTCTTTGTTTGCCCACAAAAACAGGTTGTTGTTCTCTGGGATTTGATGTGTCAGGAGGAACACGTGCCAGCAGTGAAAAAAAATACAGAGTTCTTCCCTTGTGCTCTACTGACACTGTGTCGTTTTCTGTCTGATTTGATTTCAGCATCAATATTTTTTTTTTTCCTTTTTACCCTTGTGCCGTACAAAAAAATGGAGATACTAAAAGAGATGGCATGATTATTTTCCTGTTAGCTTAACAAGGTAACATTACCTGAAAATGTTATCTTGACTCTGCTGTGTAGTACAAACACATTATTGGGGTTAAAAAGAGATATTATAGACCATTTCTGGCTGGCGAGTCTGAAGTTCATTTAGAATAATAAACTCCACTTTTCAGCAGAGTATCCCGGAGTGTTTAACATTTCGGTTTTAATGGTGTGGCAAATGGATCTCAGTAACTGTAGTAGCCAGTCGCTATCGGAAATCCCGCTGGTGGACTGTGCCCACATGGGTCATACAGCATCCAGCTTGGCAAGAGAATTAAAAGCAGGGGAAGAACATCTTTCCCCCCTTCCTGTACCTTCTCGGGTAGCTTCTTTTTAAGGAATTACGGGAAAGTCCTTAAGAGGTGACATTTCACTTTATTGCTAAAATATATCAAGTTGTTCCTTTACATTGTTCATCTTCATTGGCTCCTTTGTGGTGGTCAATGACGTATTGAGCTGGCTGAGGTCTGTCCCATGTGGGAACATGCTGAACCAGCTCATCCCATTAAATTAAAGGGAAAGGTTGGGAAACTTGCACTGCACGGGGGATTAGTGCCTTACCACCGCCCAAGTGCATAAGAGCAAACACGTAGGAGACATCAGTCCTGTGGAAAAGTATTTGATTTGCTAAATTTAAGCAAAGACCTCAGATATTTGATTTAGACTTCCTGGGTGAAACTCTTCATGGATTTTTGTTCCAAGATTCATGGCACTGGGAGCCGGAAGCACATTAAATTAGCTGCACCTCATCCATTACCGGCCAATAAATGTTGCCCAGCTCATTTCTGTTTGGAACCTCATAACTTCTCCTTTGCCAAACCACGTCTTCCAGGAAGGCATCCTGTCTTCGTTTGAAGACTTCAAGAGACAGAAAATCCAATTCTACCTTTTCTAATGTGTTAATCACCTTCATCACTCAGAGCGTGCTCTTTGTTTCCGGCTCAATGTCGCTGACATGCAAATAGCTGTTAGATCTTGTTAGCATGTTATAACTAATGGGCTTTTGGATCTTGTTAGCATGTTATAACTAATGGGCTTTTGCTCTCGACTCGTTTGGACTAGACTCTCATCTTCATGAAAGTGTTGCCAGTATTTTCACATCTGAAGTTGGTGCCTTGTCTCAGCGTGACCCGAAAATGTTTGCAAACTTCCAAAGAAGGATGAAAATCTGCTGTTTTGTCTGGGAACGCATGATCCATTCATTAATTTTGTTCAGACATACAACTTGTTTCTTGGGCACAGTGTAACTGAATCATTAACATTTCCAAATTTTTCTCTATCATGTCAGCATATTAAAATCTGCATGATCTGGAGCATTTCTTTATTATTGTTTATGGTTATTTATTATTTAACCTAAAAATGCCATCTGAATTCTGATAATACTCTCACTTCTTGATTCCAAAAGAACTTGATGCTTGTTTGCTATCTAAACCCATGACTGTAAAACATAAGAATAAAATGGGAGCAATTTATTTTCCAGATCAAATTTTCTCTCAGCAGGATTAAAACTGCCACAGCAGTAAAGAGTTTACAAACTCACTAAAGAACTGTAATAACTTCCCTTCTCGCTGCCGGGTCAAGGAAAGGTAATACATGTTTCCAATCAGCTTTGAATTGAACTCAAATTGTAGGTTTTATTTCACTTTAATCCATATGTGAGTTCATGTTAAAGGTAAGAGAAATCACAGGACTGCAAACATGGAGTAGAGTTAATTAAATTCTGCAACTCCTTTTGGAAGAAGCCCTGGATCTCCTTATGCATAAAGGCTTCCAGGGTTGGTGTGAGGGCAAGACCAACTGGGAAATGGCTCTACTGGTGCAGCAAGGACAACAGGAAATGAAGTTACAGTGACCAAGTGAACTAGATTGAGAAAAACTGCAAAACTTGGGAAATGCTTCTTTTTGTTGATCTATCCACGCAGAAAAAGCTTCTTCCTCTCCCATTCTCTTCCCTGCCCCAGAAAAATAAAAGAAAATGTAGCCGTAGAGCTGACAGACGCTGGGAAGGCTCTCAGGAAACATGGCATGTTCTCAGCTCAAACCCAAACGAGATCTTTCTCCAAGGCCATCCCTGCTGCAAAGGCTGCTTTTGGAAATGATAAACACTTATTAGTCCTCCTTCTCTGTTTCCCATTTGTTGTGAGAATTGGTCTATTATTATTATTGTTATTATTACTATTTCTGGTTTTCTCTCCGATCTTGTTTTAAATGTGTTTTGGAGAAGAGCTTCTACTAAGTGGATGAGCCTATTCACGTGCTTAGTTAAGTCTGCATTTCACTGCCTTGCGGAACAGGGACCTGAGCTCTGGCCACTTTGCAGAATCAGGTGCACTAAGCCCCTGCTTATCCTTTGGCAGGTCTCGTTCAGTGCAGACCTCAACCCCTGCGTGCACCTGGGAGGAGATTAATCTTGAAGCAATAAATGCTTTTAAAATGTTCTTTTTTTCAACACCTCTGGATGCTGTCATAGAATCATCGAGTGGTTTGGGTTAGAAGGGACTTTAAAGATCATCCGTTTTCAATCCCCTGCCCTGGGCAGGGACACCTCCCATCAGACCAGTTTGCTCCAAGCCCCATCCAGCCTGGCCTTGAACCCTTCCAGGGATGGGGCAGCCACAGCTTCTCTGGGCAACCTGTTCCAGGGTCTCACCACCCTCACCTCAAAGAATTTCTTCCTAATCTTTAATCTAAATCTGCCCTCTTTCAGTGTAAAACCGTTACCCCTTGTCCTATGGCTCCTCTCCCTGATCCAGAGTCCTTCCCCAGCTTTTCTGGAGCCTCTTTATGGACTGGAAGGGGCTCTAAGGTCTCCCCAGAGCCTTCTCTTCTCCAGGCTGAACATCCCCAACTCTCTCAGCCTCTTCATGTAGTTGTGAACAGTTTGGAAAGTTGACAAAACTCATGAAACCACCCAAAAGAGAGAGCTCTCTAGGTGCTATGTTTCTGGTTCTTAATACTTCTATGTAGAGAGTAACAACGTGGAAACTGCATCCAGGGAAACAAATTATTCTTCCCACGTGAAGCTGGCAGCAAAAGAGTATTCTGTCTAAAAATGAATCGTGTTCCTGGATGAGTTACACACAAAGTGTCAAGCAGTAAAATGTGACATTTTAAAAATCTGAAATTTAAAATGATGCCTAGTGCATTCATTTTGCCTCATGCAATAAAAAAAAAAAAAAAGGTCTCCCTTAAACAAATTTATTATTCTTAAGCTTCCCAAAGAATATCAATGAGATTACAAGTCGCTGCCATCAAATGCCAGATTCAGTGTCTCCTGAAGAGTTTCTTGGTGGCATTAATGGGCCTTAGATCAGGCTCTGGAAGATCATCCTCTGGGATTGCAACTGCAACTGGCCTTTCAGTGCAGGGCTGGAGCTTCACCCTCTGCAGAAACACATTGGCTCGACAAAGGAGCATTTAAGTCCTTGCTGGGAAGAGCAGAGTTCATGCTGATGAGTTCTTCAATTTGTCATAACCATTTTAATAGCAAATTCTTGTTTTCCTGTGTTTCTCTGCTCAGATGCTTACAAGAGTACTTGAAAGTTATTTGTCCTCAAGGCCACAGGTATATGAAGAGGTTGTTTTCATAGATGTGCTTATCAGCCTTTCCCTTATTTCTCATCCTAGCTACTTAATTTCCCCTCTATACAGAAATGTCCTTGGTTCTTCTGAGGTTCTGTTCCCTGAGGTTTCTTTGCCGGCAAACTCAGATGCTTGAGTGCTCTGTCCTCAGTGTTTAGAGATTTCGAAATGGTTCACTGCAATTCTTCTTTTTGTGTAAACACTTCAGAATAACTTCAGCACACTGAAATACTTGCACATCAGCAAAACAGATTTTGATGATGATGAACTTGTCTTCTGTTCACCCAAGTACCTTTGACTCAGTGTCCTTTTATATAACAAACTTTTCTCTCTTAATAATTTCCTGACTGCTAATTCAAGCTTTTCTTCTGGACAGATTTGGAGATGTGAACGCTGTTTTCCTGTTTTCTCTGTGAACGCTCAAGTGTGCAAAAACAGCAATCCATATCTCATAAACTCTCATCTTGGAAGTAGTCTGGAGAGCTTTTTTATGTTGCATTGGACTGTAGAATGGTCCACTCTGAAAAAAAAGTTAATTCATCTCTTCCTTGTCCAGCTTTTATTCACACATATAATGGTTGGGTTTTTTTCATCCAGCACCACTGTTTTAGCTGCATTGATTTATCACTCCAGGTTAGAAGCAAGAAGACCCTTTTGTGAGAATATCCATGGCTACATTCATCATACTTGAACTCCACAAGCGTGTAGTCCACCATCTAATTGCCATCACAGTCCCTTCTCTTTATGCTGGTGACTCTCCTTGGTCCCATTTCTAAGGTCAAGTGCCAGGAGAAGGTTAATATCCAAAGGTTCAAGGCAAGTAGGCTGACCCCAGATCCTTCAGCCTGAAGCTGAATGTGCTCTTGAGATGAACAGATCATTAACTTTGGGATGCAGCTGTGAGAGATGTCTTGAGTCAGGGTGATGGCAGCTCATTAAAGCACAGTATCTGAGCCTGCTGTTCAGAGAGGATTTGGAGATCACTGCTGTTTCTTCTCTCTGTTCCATCAGAACCAGGAAGGAAATAGAGCTCAGCTGATATTTTATGTCCATGTGCAGAATGTGGTGACCTCGGAGTTGAAACACTTGCAAAGACATCCCTGTCCTGTACAAAAGCCATCAAGGATACAGATCACAATGCCTCAGTACCTCAGTGCTCATTGGATTAAACTGGAAATGGACTTCCTTGCTGGGAGCTGCATTAGGAAGATAAATCTGTAAGAGCAATTTGATGTTCTCTAACAAACTGGGATTAAAATTTAAACTAGCAAAATCCATCATTTTATTTCCATCTTCCCCACCATTGCTGCAGCCTTCTGCAGTATGGGATGGAGGGAAAGGGTGGCACCCAAACCACTGAGCACATCACATCAGTCTCCCCATCCAGGAAATCCGCATAAACGGCTGATGAAAGGCCTCTTTATGGACTGATTATAAGCTTTGTCATTACTCTGAGCCGAATATGGCCATACTTTTGGCATATGTTTGATCCAGGTTGGACCTGAATCTATAGAAATGAGAGTTAGATGCTCATGTTTCTGCAGTGCTTGCTCCTGAGCTGCTCTGTTGGGAGGAGAAGACTTTCTCCCACCAGCAGTCCCGTGTTTGCACACTCAGTGGCTTATTCCTGTTACTGGTTATGAGCAACAGGCAGATAGTGGCTTTAGAGATTTGCCTAATGGTCACAACGGGGTTCCTGGAAGCAAAACCTAGGAGGGAATTTGAGCTATTCCAAGAAAAAAATGTGGCAGGATTTTGTATATATCCAACGAGCAAAGGAAAGCCAGGGAATGTGTTTCTCCCCCCTGGGCATCTGCAGGAGATAAATCAGCCTTGCTCCTTCTCAGGAACATTCAAATTATCTGGGATGCAGCAGCTACATCTTGGACATGGTTTCCAGTTGCTGGAGATGTGAGTGTGGTCCCTTGTCTCTGAAGGGTCCACGCTTTTGTTTCTGGGGACTGAGCAGATTGGGGGGCAAGGAGAGCCCTCACTGCATGCAGCTGCCCGCTCATTAAGCCGAATTTCACACCCGCAGCCTGTTAGAACAGAGCTCTGGGATCAGTGCCGGCTGCCAACACGTTTCTGTATGGAATTCCAGGTTTGGAACAGAGCTTGCAAAGCCTTAACCATTTTGTGACCTGGGTAGTAAAGTGAAGGAAGGGGAGAGGGAGCTCCTCCTCCCAGCGTGGACCTGCAGCAGCCACGGGTGTTGGAGGGGCTCCAGCCCAAATCCCCCCTCTTAGTCAGCGGGGGGAGTAGCTGGCAGGGCGTCCTCATCCCAGCCCCTCTTTCTGAAACGTGCTTCCTCTCATTTGGTCCACCAGATTTATTAAACTCGCAGGCAAACTGCAAGGACCATCTGTTTTCCAGGGACTTTAGGGATGAGTGGAGCAGGGAGGAGAAGGTGGCTTACGGGATAATTGAACGTCTTGCAAGTGCGTCTGGTTTTCTTTGAGGGAAGAGTGGTTTTAGGCAGGCTCTTTGTCTACAGCTACAGATTTTAAGCGATGTGGTATATTTTAATGCATTTCTGGGTGGTCGGATGACATGGTAAGACCTGACAAGGCTTATTTCACAGATCATGCAACGATGTAGTGCTGCTCCTGCAGGGTGGGTCTGTCAGAAACAAGGGAGAGAAGAACATCCAGGAGAACAGCACAAGGCTTGGCTGGGCATCAGGGAACTTGCCTTAAATTAGACTTTTTTCTTAAGCAGGATTTTTTCTGACTTTAGGTTCCCTCCCTTCCCTGCTCCCAGGCTGACACGTGGTTAGAAAGAAGTAGTGCCAAGCAACCTAAAAGCAGAAAGGGTGACATGATGCTGAATCGGAAGGGAACCTAAGACCCAAAGAATCGGACAAAGGGAACCTAAGACCCAAATAAATGATGACTTCAGAGAATTAAAACTCATTTTTTCTCTTTATCTAGTCTGCTGCCTCCAAAGATGACAGAGGAGCAGAATCTGAGCTCTACCTCTCTGTTTGATGAGACTATTGCCTTATGGAAGGTTGAAAACATATATTGTATTAATTTTCACTTCATTTTGCCTGAAATGACTTGAAATATGTTTCTGTAACCAACCAAGCTCATTCTTAACTCTCACTGCTACACATTCAGCAAGAATTTATAGGCAGTGTTAGACGTATTCATATCCTTGCCCATTGTTCGTGCTGAAAGCCTCTGTCCTGGAAAAAGAATTGCATTTCCTAATGCTCATCCACAGCGCTGTAAATCAGGAGCCTGGGTGAGCACACACACACCCTCTCCTGCGCTGACCATAATGTTCTGGGAACTCTTCTTTTTAAGAAGAAATGCTCCTTCTCATATTTTAATCCCTCAGTCATCTGGGAAGAGATCCAGTTTGGTCCCTAGGTGGAAAAACCTGCAGAACTGAGCAGATACTGTGGGATGCTTCCAGAGTGTGTCCTAGGCAGGAGCAGCAATCCCAAACCTCACCTCCAGCCACGCAGATGGGTACATCCCCACCATGAACAGGCTGTGGTCATGTTGTGGGGCTCCATGCAGGCACTTTGCATTTGACAAATGTTGCTGAGGGCTGGGAAGTAGACAGGGACCTGCTTGTTGTGGTGGGCCTTGCAGCCCTCCTAGCTACGTGTAGGAGGACGGGGAGAAGCTCTCAGCACAGCTCAAAGACCCCTCTGCAGCTCCACCTTGTGCTTGTGCTGCCATTTCTTCATTTCCTGTAATACCTTCCATCTCCAGGACATGAAAAGTAGCTGACAAGCTAGTTGACGAAGATCACAACTAATGAAGCAAACCTTGGGAGAAGTGAGAAGAGGAGGAGATCCAGTCTGTGAGGGGAACATCAGAGCTGTGGTTCCTGCTGTTTTCATTCGATTTCACTGGGCAGAGAAAAGGCAATTTTGCTCTCAGGGAAACTGGAACAGCTCCACTAAAGTCTGCTCATTCCAGATTTACCTTGATGAATTTGAGAGCAGAAACTGGCCTGAAGTATGTATAAAAATTTATTAAAGCTTTGGGACAGACTGTGCTTTGCTTGAGTATGTGGTGAGGGAGGGAGCAGGAATTTCCCTCTTCCTTCCCATAGGAAAGTGCTATAGTCTCTGGCATTAAAAAATGCAGGACTTAGTGCATTTATATGCCCAAAATTACATCATCAAATGGCTCAGGGAAGGTCAATTTGAGTGGGTTGGGAAAGGGAGAAGGCAGTGTTCAGCATCTGTTCCCCAGCCACTGCTTCCACATGTTCTAGTGTCCCAAGGAGCATCTTGCCCTTCAGCCAAAAGACGTAGATTCTTCACCTTCCCAGGTGTGGGGGTCACATCTCTCCCAGGAAAGCCAATAGGTAGATGGAAAAAATGCATGGCTTGCTTATTTGAACTTATTTTAGTATATGCAGGGTGTCATCCTGCCTCAGCTGCAAGCAGAGTTCTCCCAACTCCAACAAGAGCTGCATCGGGTCCTTGGTCTTGGTCAGGAAGATAATAAAATCTCCTGGTCCTCTGGCCATAATGGCTTATACTGGTCACCCCACATTCCAAATATGTAGCGAAGTTTTAAGCATAGTACTGAAAAAAATATATAAAGACATGAAGATGATGGAGATCTGTCTTCTGCAGGGTTGTGCATCATCCAGCACAGCAATGGGAATACAGTCACTGGGTCTGTCACCTGTTGGAGGTGTGATGCTGTATTTAGTGTCTTAACTGTCTTCTCTGCATTGTGTTTAGAGGTTCTCACATGTCAGGGGGTGTCAGCACCCATAGGTGCTCAGGAGGGTGCTGCAACAGGATGCACTTGGCTCCACTGATGCTTCAGGCAGCAGGATGTCCGTTTCAGTGCAGTGGGATTTGAAAGCCTTGAACATAAGCTGAGCTCTAAGATTGCAAGAAATCATTATCTGTCCACGCAGAAAAGCCACCTCCGTTTACAGAGAAGGCCTTACACACACCACTTGGTGCCAGGGCGTACTGTCTGATTAAAAATAGCAACTGAATTAGTTTTACGAAGAGATTTAACATCTTCTTTAACGTTGCTGGTTTACTTCCCAAAGGAGTAAGTAACATAACACATGCTACCCTCCTATTTCATGGTAATCCTCACCCTTTGTTGTCAGAATAGAAGCCAAAGGTGCACATTTTTCAAGAAATTGTTAGAATTGTTTTCCTCATCCTGATTACTTTTCTTCACTTTTTCCTTCGTCAGCCGTCCTTTGGGTATTAACCTTGTATTTATGCTCACATTAACCAGGGTCAGCATCAGAAAATGCTCTTGCTCTTGCTTTTGCTCAGCCACCTGGAGAAACAGAGAAAGGAGACAGTACCAGACATACACTAATTTCTAACATGTGTTTCCTGCCAGAACCGGCCTCGGCAGCTCAACCACATAAGTCACCAAGGGAATAATTGCCATTTGAGTGCAGTCTTTGGATGTGCACGAGCCTGAGAAAGCTCTGCCATGGAGTCAGTGTCCTGTTGAATATCGCCAGGCTGAGAGCAAGAAGGAAGCCAGCCTTGGTACCAACTAGTAATTGGTGATGCTCAAAAAGGTCGACGTTTGGCTTCATCTGGGCTACTTACCTTACTTGGCTGAATAATAAAAGGAAATGGGTGCAAATTGTGAGGAATATTTATATCTGTGATACAAACACCCTCTGATTGAATATTAGAAGAGAACTCTGGGAGGCTGGTGGTCCTGCTGGCTGTGTTATTTCCAAAAAACGTCCAAGAGGATCAGAAATGGTTTGGGTTACCTTCAGGGTTTCCTTTGCATGGAGAGGACACGTGAGGTTGGACTTGTAGACTTCTGGCTCTTGCTGTACCCCGGCAAGGGCTGGGGCTGTGGTGTGTCCCTGGCCATGACCAGACATCGTTTTTGATGCCATAACCCAATTCAGGTCCATGCTCAAGCGATGAAGGCATCTGACCCTTGGTAGCTCACACCCACTGGTCAGGGACTCGGTGGTGTGGAAAAAGGAATTAGGTAGTTCTGAGACTGTTTATTTAGCCTTTGTCTCCAAGTAGATAAATGATATCTAAGGAAGCCACAGGTGTCCTGTCTCTGCACATCTTTAATTTTCATTGCTGTATGTAAGAATCCTAACGCTCAGATGGTAGTGGGATTTTTCCCCAGTGTTTTGCTTTGGCCCAGCTTTTTGTCCTCGCTGGAGCAGATGGAAGTTTTAGTGTTGACTTCAGTGCAAACAGAGTTTGGGTTGGGAAAAGCCAGCAAATCCCATGACAATTAGGTCAGGGCGTGTGGTGGAGGCTGTGCTCTGCCTGAGGAGGGAGGGACCCGTTTAAGGATGTGCCCTGTTCAATCTCATTGGAAGTCTCGATGACTTCAGAGATGAACTGGCCAGGAACACTGCGTCCGGATGAGACCATATTCTTCATAAGCTTGGAAAGGATAATGCGGTGGAAACTTTTCTGCCATTCAGAAAGGAAGGCAAAGCAGCCCCAAGCCTGATTTCTCATGGAAGTGATTTTCCCTCCACATCCCTGCCCTCTCCCACCTCTCCTGCTCTGCTGTTACTTGTGAATCTAGTGGTCAATTTTGTCCATTCTGGGAAAACAGTAAGAAAGCTCAGATATAATTAAATTCTTAAAAGATTATGAGGGTGGGAAGAAATGTGTATTTATACTGACTGAGAAATGTTACAGCACCAGCAGAAGATACCCTGGAGTCCCCGTATGTGACCAACCCCAGAAAAGACTCCTCCTGCTTTGCCTTTAAAATCAACCACAAGAAAAAAAAGTGCAGAGAGATCCAGGCTTGATGAAGTTTGCTGTTCGCAGACTAAATTTCTGTGTTAAAACTTACCAAGAAGTTAATAATCTCATTTCTAGCGTCATTTTTTTTGGGGGGGGAGGGGGGAAGCAAGCTTTTTAGAAGAAACCTGGTTTCTTCTAAAGGCTCTGGGGGTGTAATGCCAGAACACTTTCCAGCTTCTAGATTGTCAGTCTAGAAAGCCCCTGCTTTCAGATCCATCCTGTGAAGGAACAGCAAACCCCTGGGCAGGGGATGCAGGACTCGGTGAGCCCCTGCCTGTCCCAAGAGCTCTTCTCACACCGACATCTCCTTTCGGAAAATTACTGCGTGGACCAGGAAAAGTTGAGGCTCCATAGGGGGAACCAGCCTTGCCAGGTTTTCCATTACATTATTTGTTGTATTTTCTCTTATTTCAGTAGATGTGAAACCTTTTTCCAGAGGTAAAAGGATACTGTTGGAAATGTGGTGTTGGAGGGAAGCCCTTCCCCACCCAGCTCTGGTCCCCAGTCCCCGGAGCAGGGGGGATCACGAATCACTTCTGACTCTATTTCTTCCATGCAGTAATTCCTAAAGAAGTGACCCTTCTCTAGGCTGCCTTTCTTGCATTTGGAGTTTCACCCCTCCTTGCTTCACTGCAAGGACCATGAAGCCACTTTATGGCTTTTCTTTTTCCTAATTTGGGTTTTGGCCCGTGCTGCTCATGTGGCTTTCCCGAGATGGCTGAGCTCTGGTGTGAGTTCTGCTGCGGCTCTGTCCCAGCTGCCATAAGGCTGTTTCTTCCCCTGTTGCTCCCCTTCTCTGGGGCTGCATGTTTGGAGGACTGAAGAAAAGAGGGCCGTAGATTGACAGGGGACCATTTCCTTTAGATTTTTTGAATTATTGTAGGTGTTGGGTGCCTCACAGGTGTGGAACAATCCCAAAGGCTGATTCTTCTTGTGTGGTTGTCTTCACCAGCACATGTCCATGCAAAAAAGGTTGGCATCTTTGCTTTTGTTTTCAGTGGGGAAACTGAGGCACAGAGGAGGTCCGTGTGAAGCAGATGCTGACCTTGGGACCGAAGCAAGGTCTCCCTGCACACCAGTGCCCTGTGTCTCTTAAGCCACACTGCCCAGAACGTACCAAAGTTCCTGCTCGAGTGCACGAGCCTCTTCTGTAAGAGGACACCGAGCTGGCAGAGCTGCTATTAGCCAAGGCTCGCTCTCGATTAACCTTGTGACCAAGGCTTGCTGCACATTGAAATCCTCGGCTATTTTTTAAATGCTGCCTGTCAGTTATTCTTTATGGGCCACCAAGCAGGGCTTTCCCATGTCGAGCCAGTTCTTAATTAGCAAGGTTTAATAGGGCCTGCTTTTCTCACCCAGAAGTAAGGCTTCGCTTTGCGTGCCCCATCCGTGACTGCTGCAGGAGGGACATGCAGGGCTAACGCAGGCAGCGATGGCAGGGGACGGCGATGGGAGGCTGGGCAGAGGCAGCAGCATTAAATACACTCGAAATCCTTTCTCTTTTCACCTGTAGCCCCATTAACGTACGGCCTCAGCCAGGGCTGTCCTGCCTCATTGGCCCAGAGAAGGGCTGATCCAGCTGCATGTTCCCAGCCTGGGTTTAGAGAGTTGCTGCTCAGGATTTTAAAACCCTCATTTCAAGGCATATGCACACCTACAGTTACTCTTTTATGTCCCAGCATCTGCCTGTGATACGGAAACATCATTTATCACTTCCACAGTGCTCTGGTGCTGCCATAAATCCCCAGCACTGCAGCCGAGCCTTTTTTCTGAACAGGTTGCCCGTGGGGCAGCCCCACACTGTGTGTCTCCAGCTCTCCAACGCTGGGGTTTTATTTAATTTGCATTCCTCCTACAACTCATCCTTTAAGAATCTTCCTTCCCACCAAACTGTGAATGGGTAAGATGATTGCATTTTACTCTATTTCTCTTTTCATGTTCCAGCTCTTTTTAATAACTAAACAAAATACCTGATGACATGAGCATCCTGCTACTCGTGTCTTCCCTGGGGACACTGTGCTGTATCCCCACTTTCCCTGGGTGTGGACATACAGCTTGGTTGTTCTGGGTTTTGTCTCACCTCTTGGGGCTGACCCCAGTAATGAGAAGTTAATTATTCCCACTGGCAAAATGGGGGGTGAAAATCTGCGGCTCCCCCCAGGCGTGATGCAGACATGCCTGTCATCCTACAGCAGCCGTGGGGTGCTGCCTGTAGATGCGGCTGTGTAGGAGCTGCTGGTGCTGTTTAGTCATTTATTTTTCCTAAAACATATACATACGTGTGTTCCCCAGTGTTTACCCAGGAGAAAGTAGATTTCCATGGCTGGAAATTCAGCCTATGGGTTCCCAGCACAGCAATTCAGTGCCAGTCACAGAGGAGGTGGGAGAGGAATGCTTTTATGCATGAATGAAAAGAAATGCTGGCTATCTAGACCTTTTCTGCCTTCTCTGCCAGCTTAAAAGATTCCACCTCACATCATCCTTTCCCTTATGGGCGCTGGCAGTGGAAGGATGCTGCCCTGGCCGGGTCACTGCTTCGTGTCCCCAGCACAGAGCCATCTCCTTTCATCCCTCCCACCTTCACTGGTCCCTGACGTTGCAGAGGGACCTGCTCCCAGTGTGGCAGGTTGGGATTTTGGGGTGAAAGGAGACAGAAGAGGGTCCGTGTGTGTTTTTATGCCGCACTGCGCCATGCACAGCTCCGAGATCGGGAGCACTGAAGTGATGACACAAAACTGGCAGCTGAAACGTCCTCACTCCCGAGGATCTGGGACCTCTGCACGGGCTTTCTGTGCAGCCTGGGGATTTTCGTTTCATTTTTACTGTAACTACCTTCTATGGTCCATAAACTATATTGTTTTCATTTAATTCTGGGAACATAATGAATTTCTGTGGGCTTGTTTCCTGTTCGGTGTAATATCTTTGCTAGATGTGAGGTTTATTTCACAAGCTAGTTGTAAATTTACTCAGACTCCCAATTGTTTCATCTTGGGAGCAATCAATAAAAAGAAACATGAGGGAGATTTTAGACCCTTCACTGAAATTCAGGGATGTAAATCCGTTGTCTGACATATTTTATTTTTCCTTTTTTTTTCCCCCCTGAGTGCTGAGTAACGATGGAAAAAATGTTAAACCTCATATTGGTACCTCAGTGTGCTTGTGTAATGCCCAAAGTGTGATATTCTCCCTTCTTTACTCCCAAAAAAGTGTTCCATGTAAAAAAAAAAAAAAAGCACATTGGGTGTTGGGAAGACACAATGAAAAACTTCCAAAGATGGAGAGTTGATGAGTGTCGGGGTTCATACCCTGCAGGTCCTTGATGTCGTGCCCTTTTCTCAACCCAGCCCACTCTGCCCCATCGCAGCATCACAGGGATAATGTCTATTTTTTTTTTGTCAGCTTCCTGAAAACTTGATGAAGGCCATAGGATAAAAGTTAACCTTCTTGTACTTCATCTGTAGCTGGCCCTTCTGTGCCTCTGAGCTGAAATACCCAGATTAAAGCTAACATCTGGCTATCAGCAAATACATTTAAAGCAGCAGCAGATATATATTTAATTTTCTAGATTTATCCCCTTTATTTTTTTGCCAATAGCGAGAACCCTAGGAGCTGCTGAGCGCTCTTTTGAAAAGCTTGCCAAAAAAATGCCTGATTTCTCTTCTCACTTGTGCAGGCCAGTTGGAGATTGCTGGTCGTGTCAGTCTGACATAAATAAAAGGAAAATCAGGCGCAGGCTCCCCAGGTCACCGAGAGCCGCCGGGTGACTCCCCACATCCTGGTGCTTTTACACTCAGCCTGAGTTTGCTGCTTGTACCATCAAGTGCTGCTAATGGCAGGGAGTGAAATATCATAATCCAGCCCAGTTCTTCTCTTACGGCCACGTTTCCTTGGTTTTCTCCTCAGTATTATGTTTCTAAAGAAGTTTACATCCCCATCAAGCCCCTGCAGGTTTCCAGTAGCCCACCTGCTGCTCGTAGGACCCTGCTAAGATCCAGCTGATCATTACACTTCTGTCTCATTTTCCTCAGTGCATCCACACAGAGCAAGTAATAAACAGAGCCTAGAAAGTTTATGTTTTTCTTTTGCTGGAGGTTATTTTGCTCTGACTCCTGTCTCCTCTGCTGAGCACTTCTCTTTCCATTTGTTGCTGTGGGCTAAATGCAGAAGCAATTGGGGCTGCTTGAGAGATGTAAGATGCAAGCGTGGCTTGTGAAATGGCAGCAGAAGCTCAAAAAGTCCCCGTTCCCACTCTCTCGATGACCATACAAGTGCTCTTCATCCATTCCCTTGCAGAGAGAACTGAACTCACATGAACTGTTATTGAAGCAAACTACTGAGCGGGCAGGGAATTAATCTGCAAGAGCAAATTCTGCATCCGGGTGTGTTGCCAGCCCTCTGATGCTTTAATAACAAAACAGGTCTTGGCACTGAATTCAGGCATAATTTAGGATGTGGTGTTGTCAGTTAAAAGTAAAGGTGGCTTTTATTATACGCCTACACAGCAGACGAACCGATTTGTATTGATTTTGCATGGTTTTTTTGCTGTCTACTTCTCCTCCGAGTTTGAAGCTCCCAGCCCTAATGCTTTATGATGGAGAGGCAATTGGGAAGTCACAGGAGCTTGATGAAATGGGGATGTTCAGGGTCCAGGGTCTGTAAAATTTCCCAGTGTGGCTGTAACAACAGACTTAGGGAGGCTGTTAGAGGGTGCTACAGAGGTGGGAAGATGAAGATGGAGCTTCAATCATGGGGTTTCACTGTTCTTTGCCCCCGACATGCTTCCATCTCCCGTGCTGTCCTCTGCTCACTCGGCTTGGTGCTGCCTGGGAAGTGGACAAGGGATGTCAGTGAGGTCAGGATGCTCATGTAGGTGCAAAGTCCAGCACATGGATTTACACACCTTGCCTAGAGAGCTTTAGAGCAGACAGGCCCCTGGAACATAGGTCCAGAATAACTGGGGAGTGAGCGCAAGCGTGAGCACAAATGTGGAGGAATTTCATTCTTATTTTCTTTTTCAAATTTGGCTTGAAGCATTTGTTATCTCAAGGGGGAGGAAAAAAAAAAAAACACGACCAGGCTCACTCCTCCTTATTTTATTTGTGTTGAGGAGATGTCCCAGCACACGAGCTGTCATGGAAACGCAGAGGAGCGTGAAGCAGAGCTGGCTCCTGAGCTGTGTCCCCAGCATCATCCCCGCAGGCATGAGCAGCTCTGGCTGGGGACCTGCCCTGCCTGCTGTGGCTGGGTGGCCGTAGGGACATTCAAGGGGTAGCAGCTCCCAGAATCCCACCCAGCCTTCTACAGCTGCCCAAGCCTCCTCCCCTCCGGTGAGAGGTGACAAATTTTGTGCATTTTCTTTAAAAGCACTCATTAACTGGAGGCGGTGTGAATCCCGTGTGCCAGGTCCACTCAAGCAGTGTTTGTTTTGTAGCAATTTGTGCTCCAATTAAAATCACCAAAGATGCAAGCTAGTTCTTTGCACTGAATCCAAGGAACCCAAAACTTGTAGGAAGCACATTTGAAGGATGATTCAAACCAAACCCACCTTTGTGCTCAGCTCACACCATGCTGGCTCACCCTACTGAATTGGCCAAAAATGGGCTAGAAACAATGCAGTTCCCAAGGCTTTGTTCTTCCCAGCAGTTGAGTAAAGTCCATGGAAAAGCTTTTCACCTGGGATTTTAGTGCTTCCATTTTCAGTTCTGTTCAAGACGTGGGGAGGGAAGGTACATGACAAAATCACTGTGAGAACAGACCTGGGGCTGGATCAGTTGGATGTTTCAGTGGAAATTTTGACCTGAATCCTTACTTACTGCTTCGATGTGAGCTTGTCTTCTGGCTGAGTTTGCTTCAGGATTTGTAGCTTTTTTTTTTTCCCCTTTCCTTGGCTTTTTTTGAGGGGGTTTCTTGGTAACCAGAAATTCAAATCCCAGCCCACTGCTCTGTGAAGATGCTCACGCTTCTCAGTCCAGGGGATCTGCTGCTCTGCATCATGTCTTCTGCCCGGGGCCACCCATGGGATGCTCCTCCACAAGCATTTAGGAGTTTGTTCATGGAGAAAGGTGCCCCCCCAAAATAATAATTAGAGAAATTAATACCCAGAAGTGCAATGATGGCCACCATCCTTCCTGCACACGGGGCTCACAGCCTGGCCCTACTGACATCACTGACAAAAAGCTCATACCCTGGGTACATTTCATTTGTTATTATTCCTTATCCAATCCATTAATTTCTTAATCTTCCTTATTCCCACCCAATTCCTTTCCTTTCTGACCCCCAGTATGTTCGTTTTACGCATTTGTGCCCCTGATCTGGTTGTGCAAATGCTTGTTCTGTTTATAGTGGGTCCACAGTAAATCAAACCTCCAGCTGCAAACATGGAAGCTTTGTGTGGCGGCGGGAAATTCGGGTCCTTTCTCCCTCCCCCAGCCCCTGCCTCATTTATATCTGCAAATCTGTGATCTGGCCTTGAAAGAATCCGTAATGACTCATTGCCTCTCCTGGACCTACTGCCAATAACACAGTTAGTTATAACCAGTTAATTAACTGGAAAGTCTAATTACTTAAAATTCAGCCTTTTCCTGGGATTTTGCTGTTGCAGGAGAATGCCAAATAATAACTGTGCTTTTCAATATAACCTCATTTTATTTTTCTTGGGGAACATACAAAAGTTATGTGTAAATATTTCTTTCTCCAGTGAGCACACTTTATTATCCCTTTTCCTTTAGCTTTCATTAAAAACTGCTCCCACCCCCTTCTTTAACTTGAACATATAAATAAATAACGCCTGATTCAAACAGCCTCAGCCATAAAAACCTGCTTGAAAAGAATCTCAGGCAACTACCACATCTGGAATAATAGTCAACATATTTTAGAAAGAGACTTCATTTTTCTCACACAGGATACTAAATCATGATGGCTCCATGTGCCAAAAATAACACAGTGGGATATGACTATGGGAGGACGTGAACCTATAATGAGGTTCAATAAAGTACTAATCTTATGGGGTAATGCAATCTGGTTTGCTTTTGCTTCAAAAAAAAAAAAAAAAAGCCTCTGTGTGTGTGTGTGTGTGTGTGCACGTTCATACATGCTGGTGTGCTTTTTAAATAGGATTCTGGTGTCTTCTTTCAAACTCTCTTCGCTGTTTTGCAATGCAAATAAATATTTCAGAGCTCATTAGTTTTGTCCCAAATTAGCCTCATTCCAGGAAGGATGATGAATTCCACCTGCCCCATCATTTCAAGGCAAGGAAATCTAATGGGACAATCTACTGTTGTGAGAGAGGAAGAGCTTTGCCATTTACTGAGCATCTCCAGAGATGATCAGTGGTGCAGCACAATTTCTTCAGGTTTGACATGATCCCTTCTGCTCCAGTTCATCCCCAGTTAGAAAACAAACTCCTAATTATAGTGCTGGGTATTAAAAATCATTCCTGAAATTGGGGAAATAAAAGATGAGTCCTTGGTACAGCACCATGGAGCTGGGGCAGAGATGAAAGTGTCAATGGGAATGAGAAATATGGGACAAAACTAACCTTGTCTCTCGGTAGTGCAAGAAGGCTGGCAGGGGTGGCTGCATGCCCACTGAGGGGTGACACGCTTTGTCCCTGTTTTTCTGGAAGCATATTGCCCTGGGAATATCATCCACCATCCTTCAGCTGGGTCAGGCTCCATCCAGCCCTGCAGCAGGCAGGATCTCTAGCTCAGCAGGACAGTGCCAAGGTGACCATGCACAAACCCAGGGTGGAGCATCCCACCTTCCTCTTCCTCCCCTTCCCTCATGGGTCTTGGATCCCTGATGGAGAAGGCATTTTCCTTCCAGCTGAATGTGAAAGCAGTGAAATAACTTGGCCAGGTCACCCCACTGGGCAGGGGCAGAAACGGCAATGAAACCCAAATCTCCGGAGCCCTATCTAATGCATTACTGGACATTTTTAGCCTGCAACATTCTTCCTTCCCTTCTCTGACTTTATCCCCAGGAGGCTGCTGCAAATGTTATCCAGCACTTGGGTTTGTTGTGACATGAGAAGACATGACACATGGATGCTTTGGCTTGGGGAACGCTGTCCCGGGTGGCTTTTGTCAAACATAACTCAATGTTTCCCCAGACATCTTGATCACTAATATAGTGCCAGCCCTTCTGAACAGCCTATTTACTGCGCTGTAAATAAATCTAGCTTCAACCGATATATTTTTTGCCATGTAATCAGTCTGCTTTCATAAAACTTCACCTCTCTTGGCATTCATTCACATGTGCCTTACAAATGTGCACACTGTATTGAATCAGATGTGTGGGAAATATATATTTTTTCCATATGGATCCCAATATGCCATAAAAGGTTTTCCCCTGCCCCCCTTTCCCCTCCTCGCAGTCTCTCGAGGGCATATATCATAACAATTGAAATCTGATGAGAAAATGAAAAAAATGCTGGGTGTTCATATCTTCCAAGTAGTTTTCCAGAGTCCTGCTGCTGAAAGGGACATAAATCAACAGCAGCGCTCCAGCAACGTTGTTACCTGAATATACAAAACACAACGCGCCGAGTTTCTTGCTACTGGAAAGAGGAAAGTATTGCAGCTGCGAAAATACCTTGAAATTGTTTATCGTTCAGGTTGTGTTTAACTGGAGCAGTGGTGCATGCTAGAAGAGATGGCAGCCAAAAAAAAAAGAGTGCAGCCCATTGCAAGGCATCTACCCGGCATGAGGAACAAGGAAGAAAAGCTGAAGTGTTTTGGTGCTTTCACATCCCGGGTGATGTCCAAATTGGAGCTCACCCCAACAGCGGCATCACCCAACCCTGGACACGCCGATGCAGCGGCAGCATCCCGTGGGCTAAAGTAAGGGTGAGACCTCTGTTATCAGGTGCCAAGGGCAGTTACTGCAGTTGGGCACTTTCTCTGAACCCTGGCACCAAGGGAAGGGGACGGAGCAGCCCACAGGAGCCTTCTTCAGACTTAGAGGAACTCCAAGATCACAGCAGTGAAGTTTTCTTGCCAGCATCCTCCTAGCATGTGGCGTGGTCTCTTGTGTCCTCTTGACAGAAAAAAAAAAGCCCGATTAAAACTGAAAAAAGTAAAACAGTAGGAAGTCTTTCACCAAAAAAAAAAAAAAAAAAAGCCACCTTCTTTTTTTTCCCCTGTTAATTTTAGAAGTGACACTTCTAAAAATGACAAGCCTCAAGATCTCTGGATACTTCTATAGACAGTCAAAATACAGGTGTTTACCAGTGTGAAAATATTGTCCAAATCACTCGCTTCCTGCCCCAAATTTTGAAGTCATACTATCAGTCACAAACCCTAAGTGCCTTGAAACCAATCAGGTTACTGTGTGTGATGAATTACATTCCCAGAAACCACGCTCTGCTCTGGGATGTGCCGTCAGCTGGAAAAAAGGCTAAAAGCTGGCCCCGGGTTATCAGTTGTGAGTGACGCCGTGAGCTCTGGGCAACGCTTCTGCTTCCCAATGCAAGCAGATTCAGCATCCTGCAGTCCCCAAAAATGTCCCCTTCAGCACACAGAGGGACACCGGCTGATTCAGGGTTTTGTTCTGGTCTAGAAGAAATCAGCGAGCAAAACTCGTGTCTCCCCATCCCGTCCTTCCAGTACATCCTTCCTCTGACACAGAGGATCGGGCAGAAGAGGGAAACCAGTCTCCTTCCAGCAGCTATGGGGCACCCACTGGTACCCCATGGCATCTCTTCTCCCCACCTTCACCACGATGGGACAGCTCTTGAGAGGGAGCAGAGTTTGCTCATGAGCAAGGAGGGTAAGGCGGCTTTTCCCACGCTGCAGCACCTACTCCCAGCTTTCTGGCTCCATCTTCTGGAAGTGAGACAAAATATAGATTTATCAAAGCCGGTGCTTTTATGAGGAGTTTGTAACAACGTCTGCTGGTTCTGTGGGCGCTGCAATCTTCCTGGAGCAAACAAATCCCTTTCGTAATGTACAAAACTTGGGATTAATTTCTGTAAAGTGCCTCTGCAAGAAAAAGAAAATATGAAATTAGGACATCGCAGTGGTTAAATGAAGCTGCAGGTGAGAAGCAGGATGTTAAGCATTTCAGGACTTGACCATGCAGGGTGGCCATGGATTTTTGGGATGGATAAGGCAACACGGCCAACAGGGAAACAGCATTTTCTGTCTCTTTTTTAAGTCGTCCCCCATTCTGCATGGGAGAAGAGGTGGATCCAAAAGTGCTCTGGCCACTCAGTGGCCTTTCAGGGAGAAAACTGAAGAGGAGAAATATCTGAGAAAGGATTTCAGGGCTTGTCTGAGCAGGGCTTAGTGGTGGGACCCCGTGCTGGTGACACTGCTGTCCTCACCAGGGTGTGCAGAACATGGAGGATGGAGATTCTGGCCCTGAAATACTGCTGTCGGTGTTGCTGCAGGGCTTGAAGAGCAGCAGTGAAGCCCTTTCTCCCCTCTTTAACCTGGGGAACTGCCCTTTTAGGGACATGGGGACATGTGGGGAGCAGAAGGACATTGGCAGTGATGAGACAGATGTGTCACTTGCCAGCACGGTGCCCTGGGACTCCAGCACGGCGTCCCAGGAGCGGCACTGCCTGCACAAAGCCATTCTGGGTACAGAAGATTTTCCACCGCTTTATTCTCACTCTCGGCAAAGCAGACTCTCCCTCTGCTCTCTGAAACCCTGTTTCAGGGTTTATGCCACTAAATTTAGGTTCCCATGAAATGGGCTTCCTTTGGCCATGTGTGCTGCTGCAGCGGCCGTCCAGGGCACATGCTTGCCTGGGGTCACAGAATCATAGAATTGCTTGGGTTGGAGGGGACCTTAAGTACCATCAAGTCCAACTGTCAACCTAACACTGCCAAAACCACCCCTAGACCATGTCCCTCAGCACCATGCCTACAGATCTTTTAAATACATCCAGGGATGGTGATCCCACCACTTCCCTGGGCAGCCTGTTCCAATGTTTGAAAAAAAAAGCAATGTTATCTGCAATGTTTGATGTGCCCCATCCCTAAGTGTTTAAGGCTGGACTGGATGGGGCTTTGAGCAACCTGCTCTAGTGAGAGGTATTGCTGCCCTGTAGTTAAGGGTTTGGAACTTGATGGACATTTAAGGTCCCTTCCAACTCTAACCATTCTATGATGCTATAATTCCATGATAGCCATTTCGATAAAGAAATGCTCCAGTTCTGGTGTAACACCAAGAACACCCAGACATGGGTCCAGGAGCACAGATTTAAAAGGTTCAGGTAGCTCGTTTGTTCTGGGGATGCATCTTGCCTGTACAATCTAAGCCCTGAAGATCCTCTTTGACGTATTAATTAATTTCCTATGGCCACTGTAATTACACGAGAGCATCTTTCCCCCTCTCAGGGATGCAGTGCTGTGCACAACCAACCTCGGGGCACTCAGCAAGGAAGAGTTTTGCTCATCTTTCTGAAGAAAAATCCTTTCCCCGTTTCTCCTCCAGTTTAGGTTTGTGCCAGAGGGTGGTGCTCGATCCATGCTTTGCTGGTCTTTCTGCTGCTGCTTCTGCGGCTGCTGCTGAGTTTTTGGGCTGATAGCTGGTGCAGAGGAAGGAGAGGGGGGGTATCTTTGGTAGCTCTTGCCCTCAGGGCTGCACACCCGCTGCTGCTTCAGAGGTACCAACAAACTCTTGGGATAGGAGCATCTTTTTCGAATATTCAGCCTAGACTGCCTCTGAAGAACTTGATTTTGAAAGAGCGCTGTGCGCCTCTGCAAAGCCAGCCCTCGAGGGAGAGTCCACACTAAAATTTAGGCATAAAACCTCCAAGTCACAGAATCATGGAATGGTTTGGGTTGAAAGAGTCCTTAAAGCCCATCCAGTCCCACCCCTTGCCCTGGCAGGTGGCAGGGGAACCTCCCACCAGACCAGGTTGCTCCAAGCCTCATCCAGCCTGGCCTTGAACCACACCAGGGATGGGGCAGCCACAGCTTCTCTGGGCAACCTGGGCCAGGGTCTCATCGCCCTCATGTCAGAGAATTCCTTCCTAATCTCTAATGTCTAATCTCAATCTTTTCTCTTACAGTTTATAACCATTCCCCCATATCCTGTGGCTCCCCTCCCCAATTAAGAGTCCCTCCCCAGCTTTCCTGGAGCCTCTTTATGGACTGGAATATGGGAGTCTATTAATTTCCTTTGTGCCACCTATAAAGGGCTACTTACTCTGAGCAGAGATTGCTGAATTTGGTCTGTAAAGTGTCTCTAGGTCTTTACTCAACTTTCTATAGTTTACTTGTAATGTTCTTCTGGCTCACAAAAATCAAAATAATATTAAGGAGATATTAGGAGATATCTCTAGAATTTTTATTTCGGTTTTGTAAACTCTTTATGTGTTTAAAAACCTAAACATGAAACTGGTCAGGGCATGGGGCTGTTATGTATAAGAGACGTTTCTTGCCCTTCGTGTAGGAAGAGCGATGGTGCTTCCTGGCATTGCCCATCTCCTTGCAGCCCAGAAGGACACGCTGCTACTGAGGATCAAAGGCTTGAGCAAACCAGAATAACTTCAGCTGCAGAAACACTTTTCCACATTCCAGTTGAGAGAGATGAAAATGGGCAGAGGGTCTGGCTTTTGAGGCCAGGAGATGTTTATTCCCCTCTCACCGTCAGGTGTCAGTGGCTCCGAGGACATCCCCATCACTCTCCAGCAGAGAGGCAGAAGTTGCCACATGGACATGCAGCCTTATTGTAGCCATCAGAATAATTCAGTAGATTATTAACTGTTACCTTATCTAAATAGTGATTCTTGCAGTGAAATGATTGGCATCCCGAGCAAGTAGCAGTAGATTTCTGCTGCTGCATTGTCTATACTTTAGTCCCGAGCTGCTGGAAGAGACACGTGAGTGAAGCGAAGTACATGAGAACTGATGCTCACCGGAAAAGCTGCAGAATGAAATGCTGAAATTCCCAGAGATACCCCCAAAAATGTGCACATTGAATTCCCAACTGTTTTAAATGGCTGCAGAAATTTAATCGTGCAGACGTCTTGAGAGTCTCGCCTCCTTTCCCTACTTCCTCACCTCTCCACTTATAAATCTTTGTCTCTGGGTTTCTGGTGTGTGACTTACGATTTTTAAATGCTTATTTTGGCAACGCACAGTGGTGGGATGTTTCAGCTTTGCCTGGAGGCTGGGGCAGGACTCTCTCCTTGGAGATAGGTTTAAATGTGAGGGACTTGGCCGAAAACTTCCTGATACAAATCGCTATTCTCCAAAGCAGGACTCTTAAGGAAAAAGCCAGGAGACCAATTTGGACATCTGTATGGCTGAGATAATTATGTATATGTATGACTGAGATAATTGTAAACCATGGGATAGTGACCTGAGCAAACAGCAAAGCAAACCACAGATGATCTGATTAGTTTCCTACCATGAACATTTTATCTGTATGTTCAACACAGAGTCAAAGACCATTCTTCAAAGCCCCAAGCGTCTTTGGGGAAATATTCTGTCATTAGTACCCATGGTGATGTCAGTCAAGCCATACCCTGGCTCCCGGGCAGAGAAATCCATACCCTGGCCCAGCCAGCCTCGTCCATAGGCGTGGGAGAGCCGCTTTCTGTGGGACCCTCGCAGCAGATATGATTATATTCCCCAGCAAACATTCACTCGCTGCTGGAAGGCACTTTGAAAGCCCATCTCTATCTCTTTCCTTCCTCAGGGGTAGACGAGATTCCTTCTTCTTCTTCTAATGGCATTCTTGGGCAGATTTGGGAGTCTTGTAGTCTTGGTGGGAGATAGTTTTTGTTGATATTAAAATGCAAGTGTATTTAAACATTCATTCCGGTCATTATGAATAATAAAGTGAGGCAGTGAAGTATGAATGCTGCACATCTTTTCAGCGCTTAGAGACCTGAGTTGGACCGTAACAACCAGTTTTTAACGTCTCTTAGGCATGGTAAGGTAACCCAGCCCAAGGTGACATGGCCAGACCGCAGGCTTGTGCATCACATGGGTACAGAGATTTAAGGTGAGGCTCTTTGAACCCATCATGGGATGGTAAGGATTCCATTTGGCATTTATTAAATGAAAATAGCTTTCTAAATTTTTATTTTATCTCTTTATTTTATCTCTTAAATTTTCAGCAGTCCTTTTGCCGTGTAATAATGACCTTATATTTAACACAGGCAGCACTTGAAACACTTAAACGTTTCCAACATTTGGGATCTGAAGATGACTTGGGATTTATTCACTCCCCTGGCTCACCTCGCTTTTCATTCCCAAAACAAGACTGCAAGGGAGAGCAAGGGAGAAGGGGAAAGGCTGGGTTGTATGGGCTGCTCTTCTTCCAGCATGGGCAGGTCCTTCCCTGGACAGTTTTGCTTTCTCTTGAAGGGTGTTATTTTGCGTTTTATTGGGTCTAGCTTCCCTTCAGAGGCCGTTTTTGCCAAATATTCAGGTTGGTGCATTTAACAGCTTGTTGCATGATAGGAGGAAATAAATTATGGACTCAAATTTCAGTGCCTTGAGAAGTCACTCAGCTCAAACTGAGCTCCAAACCCATGAAGCCATCTCCTTTGTACGTGAGGGCAGGCTGGAGCGTGGTGTGGCCCCAGGAAGATCCCATTCTGACGGACGCCATGACAATAAACACGTTAATTAAATTAATTAATTTAAAGGGGCAAAGGTTCAGTGGGCGGGTGGTGCTTTTGTATTTCCAAACCAGTTAACTCCGCTCAAATTCAAACCTGACCAAGACAGATCTGCTTTGGCTAGCAAAACCCAGGCTACTGCAAAGACTTAGTCGTGCTCTTTGTACGAGCCCGGTCCCGGTGGCTGGGATGAGGCACCTCCTTAGGTTAACAGAAACCCAAGAAGATATCAAATTAGTTGGGGCTCCCTGTTCTTTTGGAAACCATCGGGAGAATTGTGATGCACCAGGGCGCGGGGTGCTATTCTTCCTATCTCTTAGCTCCATTGTGTGGGGGTGAACAAAGCCAAGAGGTGTAATTTAAAGGTGCTGTGACCTCCCATGAGCAGCTCTCCCCATTGTGCTGCCGGTTTTGTTTTCTGTATGTGTTTTTTTTCTCCACTGAGATCTACTGATCATAAATATGCATGAATAAAAGAGCCAGGGGAGAGGAGGGGAGGGGGGAAGGGGGCTCATAACCAGCTTGGATAAAGTCTTTTTCTGAATTTTCCACTCTCGGCTTCCTGACGTCGAATGAAATAAGGGACCACACTGCCGGATTAGCTCAGTCGGAGTTCCTATTTCCAATTGTAAAAGCAGAACCCTGGCATCATAACAATCATTATAATTATCACTTACAGAGGGGTCTTATCATATAACAGCTTCTTTTTATTCAGGATGGAGGGGGGACCGAAGGGGGCTGGGGGAGATAATTCCAACCACAGGGGTTTGCGTCTTCATTCATCACTTTCCAAACAAGCCACTGGAAAATTGAAGTCCCTAAGCAATTTACAGATTACAGCTCTCTCCTGGTACAGTGACACGTGTGGACAGAAACACACACTCGCTCCAGACATCAGACATAAACCAGGTACACCTTGGGTGACCATTGGAAAGCAAAAAATAACCCACCCACCCCCCTCCCCACCCAGCTTTTCTGCTCCAAACTCAGGCAGAAACGGACGTAACCTTCCCTTTTAAGCCTAGCAACTCCAGCCTGGCCGCACAGCTCCTCCTGGATTAATCTTTCTTTTTTTTGGCTCAGTGAATTGTGGTCAAGGCCATTGTAACGTGAGTGCTGCCGGGGCGCGGATTGGCTGGAGGAGGCTCAGAGAGGCCCCTTTTCACAGGGGACTAATTGCTTTAGACCACCAGTATTTGGGAGCTACAGATGTCTTCCTTAATTTGCCTAGAGAGCACAATCGGCCCCATCTGTTGCATTTTTTTCCCCCCTCTGTCTCTCAAGTCGCCTTCTTCCCCCTGTCTGCAAAGGCCTAAATTGAAAACTCATCAAAAAGTAATACAAGAGCAGTTTGGCTGGGAAGCTGCTGCCGTGGGGCTTTGCCTTTAATAAAGGCCCCCCTGCTACTTTTACACATGGGCTGGGGAGCAGAAAAAGGAGGAGGAGGAAAGAAGAAACAACCTAGAAGGAGGGGGGAAAAGGGGAAAGAAAAAAAAAAAAGCTAAAAACTAACAGCCAGATGGGATATTTGGAGGCAGGATAATTTGATGTGTCATGGCTGGAGGAGAACAAGGGGCAGCCCCTTGTTTTCTGTGTGTACACACAACAAAATAGATGACTTCTGGAGAGGGGAAGGGAGAGGAGCTGGGGGCCGGCTGGGGGCTGCCGATCCCCACATCTCCGTGTCGCTGGGAGCGGTCGCTGCCCTGCGGTTGATGACTTCCCTGCTGCACATCTCTGGGTATGGAGGGAGATGGAGAGGGGTCAGGAGAAGGGAAGGGGGAAGAGAGAGAAGATGAGCCATTGCCCCTCTGCAGGGCTAGGAAGTTGTCTTGGCCCAGAGGACCATATGAAGGGCTTGGAGTGGGGATGCAGCCCCTACCCATACCCAAGATATCAGAAGAGGATGTTGTGTTCTCCTCACCGGATCAGTGCTTTGACTCTTGAGCGTGTAGCAGATCTCCATCACCCACAGGATCTTCCTTGTGCTGGCTCTGCTCCGCCTCAAACTCAGCCCTGGGCAGAAAGAGGACAACCCCCCCCCCAAAAAAAATCCCTCTTAAAATATTAATTGAGAAGGTTGTGGGGGAAAATATGCCTCACCTTTGTTCAAAATCCCCACCATGGCCCAACCTCAGCAAGTACAACTGACAAGAGGGCTGTAAAAACCCACATTGTTTAATGTGAGTTGAAATGGCATTTTCTTACAGCGAATTTGGCGCTGGTGCTGTGTGGGGACATGGTGAAGGCACCAGCCATCCTCAACCCAGCGTGCATGCTTGGTCTGCACCCTTGCAAAAAGCAGTGAGTCTGTTCACAGCCCATCTGGGAGAGAATAAATATTCCCCTGTCCCATGCAGCCCACAGTTTGCCTGAGTCCACTTCAGAAGCCATGAGTAAAATGGCAATAAAAATCTCTTGGTTCCAGCCCCGCAGCGTAGAACCCACGGGGACATCTTCTGACAGCCCGTTTCATCTCATCTGTGATTTATTTAACACTGAAGGTTTTTCCTTACTTCTTTCTCTTGCCTTTAAATGATCGGGGTTTGTGCAGTAAGTAGAAAGGATGTGTGGCAGGCGATTGTTCGCTTTCCTTTATGTTAAAAGAGAAAGAAGCTCAAGTGATGGAGAAAGCCCCAAGCATCCTCCTCCTGTCTCCATCCTCCTCCTGGCAGGAGCCCTTCACCCTGACTCCTGCCAGGAGATGGGCACCATCCAGGGATGGGCTGCAATGGCAGGAAACTTTTGGGTCCCCCACTGCAGAGGAAGGCAGGGAGCTGCCCGGGTGGGCAGGACAGGGGCCAGCAGCTGTTCAGGCAGGACAAATGAGAGGTGCTTCATTACCAGGCTCTGTCCTGAAACCTGAGCCCCGGTGCCAGCGCTGAGGCCGTCAGCGCTTGATCGATCATTCCCATTTCCTGGCTGTCCATCAGGCATCTCTCCCCTAGCCCTCGGAAAGGTTGGGGTTTTTTAAGTTGTTCGGTTACAGAGGGAAAAAAAGTCCATTTATCTTGAAGGACTCCCTCAAAACAATGCGAAAAAAAATCACTGCAGCGATTTAGGGCTACTGCTGGGAGTCCTGTGAGGACCAGTCCGGGGGCTTGGAACCTGTGGGACTGAGCTCCCGCATCTGCTGTAGGACAGCTTCGAGCTACCTCCAACATCAGTCTGCAGCTTTCTTACACCACCAGCAGCTTCTTTTTAGCAGAGGTTTCCTAAAAAATAAAAAAAAAAATAAAATGGAAAAATGCTAGATTTATACCTCTACCAGCTGAGATGGAGGCACAGGACAAGATGTTTTCACCACTGGGTAGATTATGGGGTCCCACAAGTGCACCCCACAGCCCCAGGGTTGGGTAGAGATGGGCAATGGTGAGAGCTGCACTAACAGCTGGTTTCCACCTTTCATGCACTGCCACTCTGCTCTGGAGAGAGGGAATTCTCCCTCCTGGGCAATACCAGCTTTATCAGCCTCGCAGCTAAACGAGGTCCCAGGTCCCCTCTGGCACTGGGGAATTTTCGGAGAAATACCTCAACCTTATTGCTGCCTTCACTTTTTTGCTTATTACTTATTGCTTTGCTTACTACTTTTTGCTTTTCCTTGGGTACCCTCTGGTTAAAATACATAGGATTATGAATCGGGAAAAAGAAAAAAAAACCACCACCAAAAAACAGTTTAGCAAACTGGGAAGATCTCAAAAGCGTTTCTGGAGAACAAAGGCTTTGGGACTGGGGCTTCACGGTCCGGGCTGTGTCCTGGGAGCACTCTGGTGACCTGCTCAGATGGAAAGCCCACAGGCATGTCTCTGTGCTGGGGCCGGTTGCTTCCCTTCTCCTTGGGGAGAAGGTGTGAATGGTTTCCTTGAATAAGTCATTGGATAGCCTTGGCCGGGTGCAGGCTGGCTGCCGCTTCCCGTAGGTCTCTGTCTCACTGCTCAAAAACTGGATACTCTGTTGTGACATTTATTTTACCTCCGGTGGACTTAGGAAAAAGAAACAGCTGTGTGTTCAGGCCAGCGGTGCCGACGGGGAACAGCGATGCTGCGGCGAGAGGAGAGTGAGTCGGGGTGATGGGCACCCATCTCAGCTTCCTGGGATTCCTCTAAGGGTTAAATTAAAGATCAGCCATTGAAAACTTTTAGAAGAATATGGCAATCCAAAAAAAAAAAAAAAAAAGAGAAAAAAAAAAAAAGGAAAAAGGCAGCTCTAGTTCTTGTTGTCGAGGCAGCCCAGAAACTGCTGAAGAGCCACTGGAAAAGCCATTGAGCTTTTGTCTAATAACTCCTGTGATAATAATTAGCTCAGCCAAGGCAGATTTTAAAGAGGCTTTAAAATTCTTGTTCAGTGGCTTGAAAGAAAAAAGGCAACCAGAGGCTCCTCTGCTCTGAACATCAATGTGAATCCCACAAAATCCCATTATTCCTCCTCTTTTAGATCAGCAGTTTGATCAGTTCAGCCTTTTCCCTCCCCAAGGCAACAACTTTCCCCCTTTGTGCATGTTTTCCCTCTCGAGATCTGAACACATCACCCTGCACACAGGCGATGCCTGGGTCCCTTCTCCCTTGAACCCCTGCCAGTGACAGCGACTTGCTGTCCCCACCGTGCCAGCAAGGGTGACAGAGAATGAACAGGTGGAGTAAGAGAAGGGAGAAAGTTCTGTTTGCAAGAGCATTCACATTCAGGCTATTTTTCTGAACTTAAGTTGAAAGAATTTGTTGCATTTCAAAGCCTGCTGATGCTCTCAGGCTTTGCTTTCAGGATGCCAGTAAAGTTTTATCACCTGGCAGAGGCAAAACTTGATGGTCTAAAACTCACCTCTTCATCCAGAGGTTGGTGTAGCTACAATGAAAGGTAAAATTCCCCTAAAAATGAATGGTTTAATTGATCTTTTGAGTGAACCAACCACACCAGAGTGGAAGAAGAAGTGCTGTCACCAGCCCAGATCTCTTAGTGAGAGACCCTGCTGTGCTTTACTTCTGCTGGAGGCATTCCACGTGTCCCCTTCCCACACTCACTGATGTTGAGAGCAGTTCATGGGCAGCTCTATCTTGTGCTCACCAGGATTAAGTAGGGAGCTCTGGCCACAGGACTCCTTCACCCCTGCAGTCAACACATTGGAGAAGCCAACTCACTGGGACGTGTCTCTACTGGGACCATCCCAAGTTGGATGAACTTATGACTAAGGACTTAGAGGAAGCTGCTGCTTTTTTTGCACTCTGGGGGGACACTGAGGTACTTTTCACAGGCAAAATCTGTGAATCTGCAAATATCCACAACCACCAAAAAGTCTGTCAGCACAGCCAGGTGCTCGGGGCTATTTCAGCAAGATTTGATGTAAGAGAAGAGATGGGGAAAGAAGGAAGACTTTCAGCTGGGAGATGTCCTCTTGGCTGAGTACCAGCTGAACACATCCATCCCTTGAAGACTGTGCACCAGACCCTTGCTGCAGTTTGATACAGCTTCGGGCAAGAATAGTAGAAGCAAAACAGGTCATGAAACAGTTGGAGACGTCTGCAACCATGTGCCACGGTGCTGGGAAGGCCTTTCCAGACTGGGAACTGGTGCTCCAGGTTCCCAAATGTCTGCCCAGCCTTGGCCAAACCATAGTCCTGCTGGGCAGGCAGCGGTCCTGCTGATCAGGCAGCCTTCCCAGGTTTAATACCAAGGCAAAGAAGGGCAGTTTGGTGCTGAGCAATGACTCCCTCAGCAGGGAATACAAATGTTCCCCAGGCCAGAGGAGCCACAAGAAATGGCAAGTTCAAACACAAACCAACTCCATTTTCTTTGCAAAATTTTCTCTTCTGAGAGGACTAGAAGTGATGTTGAGCTGAAAGCAAGTTGGTCTTTTTTTTTTTTTTTTCTGGTAAAATATGCTAATAAACTGCTTTGGAGTCTCATAAACTACATTGTAGGTTTTTGGGTTGTTTTTTTTTTTTTTTTAAATAGCAAATAATGAAGGAGTTGGGTTTTTTAATGGCAATTTTCAAGCGGCTGGAGCAGAGATCAGGAGTTCAGCCTCTTTCCTTGTTCTGTTTGTGGTATATTTATCTTCATGAAGAGAATGGTAGCAGGGGGATTTATTTTTCTGAATGAATGTCTCTAAGCCCCCCATACCTCCAGGGCTTATAGTAAGGTTGGATCCAATGACAGGAGAGTCAACATTATAAGCCCTTAGAGAGGGCTGAGTGCCTTGTAGATAGTCTCAAGTGGATGCGCTTTCAGCGCGCCGTTCCCCCGGCTTACATTAGCGGCTGAAGAGACTTTGTCTGTCCCCGATGCCCTCGGGTGACCCGCGACCCCTGCGACTTGGCTCCGACGAGATCTGACGCTCGCGCGAGCCCCCGGCCGAGGAAATGGAGAGGCGCATTGTGCCGCGGAGAAAGAGCAACACAAACACGGGGTGTTCTCAAAGGAAACAAAAACCCAGTGGAAAAAAAAAAAAGAAAAAGAAAAAGAAAAAAAACCAAAAACCACACACCAACAAAAAAAAACACCAAACCACCAAAATAATTAAAAAAAAAAACCAACAAAAAACCTCTCCAAACTGGCAGCGAGGGCCAGGCAGGGAGAAAGCAGAGGCACACAAGCTGCCGGGCAAAGCTGTCCAGGAATACTGGCTGCTGGAGGGCGTTTCTGGAGCTCCTCAGGCTCCTTCTGGTGAGGGGTCTCTACTGGCTTCAGGTGTAGCTGAACGAGCTGGGGGGAGGGGG
>VZRU01000752.1:0-24230 GCA_013398155.1 Pedionomus torquatus
AGGGGAGCCAGTGTTTTGTTCCCGATATAGAAGCCTGTATCGGTACCGGGCTGCTCGCCTGCCTGGTGGCCTCTGCCGCAGTGTGAAAGCTGAACTTTATGGGGAGCAGGGCTCTTCCAGTCTTCTTTCCTGCGTTGGACAGCAATTTAAAACAAAAAAAAAAAACCCAAACTAACCCAAAACACCAAACCAACAACCCCCCCAAACTAAGGAACCCCAGCACACCCGAATCCATATGGCTTTGTTCTGGTGTAGGTATGTGGGAGGGGGGTGGTGCTGGGGGAGATAACTTTCACTTGGGGCAGAGGTGGTGAGGAGGGGGGGGAGAGAGGAATGGAAGGGAAACTGGCTGTGAAGTTTCCTCAAAATGGATGCTTTGTGCATGTTGAACTTCATAGCAGTCTGATTGGAATCTCAAAACGTTAGCCAAATAAGGAAAGGCTGTGGCAATCCGGAGATAATGCGGGTTTGCCTGAATAGTTTTTGTTTCTCTAGAAGGCTAAAAGCTTCCACACAATTTTTAATTCACTGAATACCTAAAAAGCAGGAAAATTCTCTTTGACAGGCTAGCTGCTTGTTTGGAAGTTTGAAAGCTGTTCAGTAGTTGGGGGGGAGGAATTAATGATGATGAGATGTAGGTTGATCAAATAGAAATCTTTCCAGAATAGTTAGGTGCAGTAATTAGGACATTTTTATATAGTGCTTTTCTCAAATTCACCACCTCATTTTTGTTTAATGTATTTTACCCATCCTATATAGACTTTTCAAGGATACGAGGCTCTACAAATGCATAAGTTGCCCCATAGCACTGGATAGAATCCCCTCCATGAATGTAAAGTGTACATTTCTAGTACCCGTTGCTCTATTTCCTGTGTAGAAGTTGTCGCTTACTGCCCTGCAAAGGGTATTGGTTTACTTTCAGTTGGGAACTGAACTGGAAGAATGAATGTGTGTTGTGGTTAAGTCTGACAGCACGTAACTGCAGTGCAGTTACCTGACTTCAGGCTAGCCTGTCGTGCAGCAGTGAAGTTTTATGTATTTATCCTTCTCCAATCAAGTTATGATTGCTTTGTGCTTCCAGGAGCGTGCTGTGCTAGAAGTCATACCTTAACTGGTTAGATCGTTGGGTCTACAAGCTAGTGTGCTCCAGTGATTGGTAGGAGAGGATGACGTTTCATTTAACTCTTGTTAGAATAGGAGATGAATGATGTTGTTTCTCTTCGTGAAGTCCAGACAGCTTTTTTCAAAATGGCTTTGATACTGTATGCAGCAGAGCTTTCATCAAGATCGTTCTGAGCTTATGCTCCCCTTCTTTTTACCTGTATTCAGCTTGCAGTTTGGAAGGGCAAAGTCTAAAGGAATGGAGGTGCTAAAATTCTTGCTTATTCTTGCCTCCACCCCCCAATCTAGTGATACTGGAGAGCCTTTTCTGGTTTTGTAAAAAGCAAGTAAGATCAGTTGTGAAGTTATAATCCTTTTGAGGCAGGTCGGTAAACGAATGTTACTATTATATATTAAAAAAGGCATATAACAAACCCCTGCCCGTGACCAGCTCTGGATGGTTTCACTTTGTTATTATCAATAAATCTTATCTTCCTGTAATACTGCATATAAAAGGTGCAGGTCATATATGATGCAGTCTGTAACATGAATTAATCGGATTTGGCATTGGCATGGAACAAAGCTGCATCTGTTCTCAAAGGAAACTCTTCAAACGCTTGTCATTCTTCCTGACAGTTTTGACTGAGGGATGTCAATTGTATCGAAGTCTATGTTGTGTTTAAGACTGCTGTGGTTTGCTGTTCCTTTGTGGTTTTTTGTTTATTTGGTTGTTGGGTTTTTGGGTGTTGTCTGTCAGATCCCGTGTAGACTGTACTACTTCACGGGAATAAATTTATCTCAGCAAAGATAAAGTGACTCTACCTTTTTTTGTGTTGTGTCCTTTTTTGTCTTGCATCTAACTTTGTTCTCAGTAATTGCAAAAAAAAAAAAAGTGAATGTCTGTAATAGCAATAGAATTAAATATTTCAAGTGGTATTAAGCCTTTGGTTTTCCTGCTAGATACAGCAGTTATAGGAAAAGACTTAAGTTCTGATTTCTTATTCATAGCCCAGGTAGCGCTGAGGGGAAGATAGTAATCCTGAAATTCTGATGAACTTCAGGTCTAGTCTTTAATGGAACATCAAGCTTTGTAGCTGAAGCCATTAGCTGAAGTTTTGCTTTATCAGTGGGGTAGAGTGCCATCACTACCAGAAAGTTTCATGTAGAATTGTTTTCTCTTGATGCGTACAGGAAAGAAAAAATGGCAATTGGCTTCATAGCCCAGAAGAGGAAAGGGGAGAGTATGTATGCAGGTACTTTCTTCATCTCTTGACACTGCCAATGAGCGATTTTTGTTTAATATTTGCATATGCATAAATGAGCATCTGGGGATGTGTCAAATTTCTTTGAGTTAAAAATATTGCAGAAGGGGAAAAAATTGTCATTAGGTGATCATTATTATTCCTGTGCGTAATGTTGGGTTCGATGTCATTCTTTTTAGGAACTTGTTTTAGCATATGTTCAGGTAGTTAGGCCTTCAGCACAAAGGACAAAACTGGTTATACCATTTTTCTACTACAGGAGGTATATGCAATGTAGGATATTGCAGCAGGACAATATGTATTCTGCTGCAACATCCTGCATTATATGCGTGTTGTGTGTATGTGGCTGTAAGACTAGAAAGCTTACTTCTAAACTAGACCTTAAATTTACAATCAGATGTCTGTTCTGTTAATCCAGTGGAGGTTGAAATTGATTATTTTTAAATATTGCCTTCCCAGACAGTTGTCATGTAGGTTGATATCTGACTTAAGGCAGACTAGAAAAGTTACACTATCTTTAACTTTTGAATGTAAGGAGAACTTGAGGAAAGAAAAACAAAACCCAAAGGTGAGCTGTGACCTCTCAGATTAATAGTTTCTGCAGAGTGGGGGCAAAAGTGGCATATTCTGAAGTAATTTTGAGAAGAGACTGTATACTGTTTTCCATAGAACTTGGTCCCTTCTAGGGCAGGCATATTTATTGAGGTGGGAGTCAATTCTAGCTTCTCAAAAGCTTAGGACCTATCTTTCTTCAGTGTTTGGACTTGCTCCTTTCTTTCCTTGCCCTCTGTGGAAAAAGGACTTGGTTCACTAGCTCTGATTGGAATTTATTGCTTAAGTGACTGAAAGTAGTTAAGTAGATCTTTGTACAGGAAAGAGGAGCCCACCCTTTCTGGGCAGCACCATGGGAAGGCTGCTTGTGATGGGGAGGGACTGTGATGTGTCCAGTTTCCTGGAAGGCTGGATTTCCTGTGCAAGCCGCTCTCCTGGGAGCGCAGGGTGTGCGCTGTGAAGTACCTGCCCGCTACTGATAAAGAAGGCAGCTGAGATTAGGCTGTGGTTAGGTATGACAATTTATACAGCCTGCTTTTTGACNCTCCTGAGGCTGCTCAGACTTAGGAGGTGGTAACCTGGTTTTTGGCCTCATTCTCTCTGGGTGAGGGAGATGGGTGCTGTGGCCTAATTCTACCACATAGCACGAAAGGAGCATGTCCTGCTGTGTTGATCTTCCTGGGGAGGGTACTGCTTTGCAGGTAAGGTAAGGGAAATTTTCATGACTGTTTATGCATGGGGATCTCTGAGTACTGTAGGTGTTGTCACTAGTAAAGGCTGAACAGGAAGAGAGGCTCCTTGTTCTTGATGAACAATTCATTTGCTTTTTTTTCTGGCCCAGGGCAAGTACAGTTTAATTAAGCAAGGTTCTCCAAAGGCTCTCTCTCTTTTCAAGTATCAGTGTTTTTCTTCAAGTACTAGGTCGAATATGAAGATGAGACTGTTTTACCCACATCATAGTTACATACAGGTTTGCAGGCATAGCAGTATGCTGTATTAAACAGAAAGTTTGATTTGATGCCATTGCTGCAGGACTCTATTACTACTGAGGAATCAATATAGCAAAGGTGCTGGCATGTTTCACTGAACCCTTAGTCTTTCTGACTGATTAAGGACAGTTTCTGCTGTTTTAGTATTTCCTGTGGGTTCTGAGGGATTTATTTCTTGTATAGCAAGCACCTTCCTTTGTGGAAGTTTCTGCAGTAGTTTGTGTGAAAAATTCTGTCAGGACTCCTGGTGGCATGCTCATAGTACCTGATAAGGTAAAGTGTATCGTTAGGGTTGGCATCAACTGGTGTCCTTGTTACAACATACTTTCAAACAGAAAGGAGTGATGAAAAAGGGCCATAAACTCTTACCAGCACTGCATCCCTTTGCCTTAGAACTTGATAGAGGGCATTAAGGCTGCACTGTCGGGATCCTTTTTGATGAATGATAACACGGGTCATGTATTTGAGCTGGGGCCACAGCATGCGGAGCATGTCAAGTCATAAGAGCAAGGAACAGGTTGCTACAGTCTTAAATCTTTAGTGTGTTTGCATCATAGCAGCAGCACCCAATAACCAAGGGTAAGGAAGGTATGGAAATAGCTCAAAGCTATCTTGGTATCCTCCCAGCTATGACTTCTGTGCTGCCTCTTTCAGAGAGTAAAAATACTGGTGTGTATGGCAAACCTGTTAATTTTTCAAGACTGTCAAGTAAGAGAACATGAAAGTTTGTGTTCAGTTATGAACCTGCTGCCTAAACATCAGTGTTCGGGGAAGCAACCTCCCATTCACCCAACCCACTAATACTCTCAGTGTAGATGATATGTAATTGTGAACTTTGGAGGTTTTTTGCTCAGCTCGTATTATGTTGTTCTGATCCCCCCCTTCTTTTTTTTTTTTTAATTCTCCATTTGTAAAACAGAGCACAGAGAAAATGAGTCTTGAAATAAGTATAGTGTTGATTGACTTCACTCAGTAATTAGACTACAGAGGCATATTTGTTTAAAATCGCCTTTGTAATAGGAGTTGGTACTTGTGTGGGCCATAGATCTTTCTCTCCATAGTTACAGTAGCTAGGTTCAGATTCTGCAGTAGGTGCTTGTTAACTTCTTACTGATCTTGTCACCTAAGATTTTATTTTCTTTCCCCCCTTTGAAATGGAGGCAAGAAGAAATAGATGATTCTTCATAATACACCTTACGTTTAATAGTGGAAATTTAAAGGCTGCGTTCAAAAGAATTATGTTCAGCTTGGTGTTCTATAAAAGAAAAAAGTAACAATCTTTTTCAATCTTTTTACCTTTTTTCGTTTGTTATCTCCCAGTGTCTCTTGGCCTCTTCATGGTCTGCCAAGCTTGAACCTGGAATTTCTGTGTCAGAGTACACAGCAGTTTTCATTGCTGTGGATGTTTCTTCTGCACAAGCAGAATAACCCAAGTGAATTCTAGCATATAGTAATTATTTTAAGTAAGTTACTGTGTTAGTGTAATGGGTAGATTTCTTAAAGTTCCCATTCATGGAGGAAGAGTTCTACCTTCAATGTAAGGATGAATTTGTCTAGTAGGACTTCAGTATTCACCGATGATGTTCAGGGACAATTTCAGATGGTCTGTGACTATGAATGTATTTCACGGTAGCATTAATGCTGCCTTTTACATTAAGGCTTTATCTGTGGTTTTCTATGTATTCTGGCATATTGGTATCGTTAGAACACTTTTTTCATAATACATCATTAAAAGAACCTTGTAAGAGTAGATGAGGTGTTGTCTTGTATGCATGAATAAAGCTGATGTGGACACGTTTTGATTTCAGACTTTATCTTGGCATTGTAGTAGCAAGCATGTTATTTTTTAGCATATTACTAGATTTCAGTTTATTAGCTAAACCTGAGGCTAGGAGACCCAAGCAGTCAGTATAAATCATTAATAGAGATACAGCTTAGTTCTTCTAATTTAGGGTGTCTGTGTTCCATGCTTAAGGGTATATGCTAAACTTTTGTTGGAACAGATGGTTTGACAGGCTCTTAGCCAGTTCCTTACTCGCTTTTCCCTTTGCTCATAGTCTCACTTGCTCTCTTTCTCATAGTTGTTACTTGGGCTAGTAGGACAGTTAACTGAAATCTTCCTAAAACTGAGAGCCCACCAAATTGCTTGCCTTTTTCTGTGTAATTGTGACTTGTGAGACTGGGCTGACAAGATGTGGAATTGAGAAGCATACATGTGTTCTAGCGAATACTTAAAAAGAACCGTATTCACGTGGGTTAGACTTGGGTAAACTAATATGCTTTGGAAGGTATATGGTGGTGGTTTTGGGCAACTATAGCATGAGTACAGCCTTCTGGGACTCTTGCAACCAAGAAATTGTAAATTATGCCTTGTTACTACCATACAGTAGTATTGATACTATATGCATATAGGACATGCAACGCCCGAGGACATTTACCTAACAAATGTTATGTCGGTGCCTAACAATATATCTTTCTTCGTTGATCTGGGTAACCATAAAAACGCAAACTGGAATTCAGCTGTTAAGGCAGTGGAGCTGTTGGTAAGCTGGGCAGTGTCTGATGCTGCTGGATGGGTGGAGACATTCCAGGCTGCTTTACTTTCCTATATGCATTCCTGAAATGACAGTCAATGGAAAGCATGGCATAAGAGTGGCAGCATTCCTCAGCTGTTTCCTTTCTAGTAATTTTAAGACTGTAAGGATAAAACAAGAAAGCAAAAGATGATCAAGGTACTTGGGGGAAGGGGAAAAGTATTTCTGGATTATTTTTTTTTTAAATGCTTTTTTTGACAAGACCTGGTACCCAGCTTTTCTGTTTCAGTCGTTTTCTGAGAATGCCTAATCAGCCACTGTGCTTATCCTGGAAACACTGAATCTTTGACGACTCATTCACAAACCCAAAATTAGAGCAATATGATGAAGTCTTTGAACAAGACTGTTTCCTCTTTATGCCTGAGTGGTGTTAGCATTTACCCCATTAAAAATATATATTTCTTAGACTAATTGCTTCTAGAGGTCTGTCAGACAGTGAGGAGTGGAGTTGTCTTTAACATGAGGATGAAACCCTTGAAAAAAGTTGCCTAGCAAATGCTGCCTTGTTTTGGGCCTAAATACATATGTAGGTCTGTCTTCAAAGCTGCAAGTAAATATTTGTTATACGGCAATAACTTCTGAATTCTTTAACTTTATATTGGCCTATAACTGCCTATTTTGATACTGAAATGCCTATAAGCTGTGGTTGTTAGAAATAGTTCCAGCTTTAAACATTCTATCAGGGGCCAATCCTCACTGATTGTATTTAAAAAGAAAAAAAAAATCAGTGTGAAATATCCTTTGATTTATTTTCCCATGTTATGATTGTAATTCATGGTCTTGAGTTCAAACTATGACAGCTTGCTTTGACAGGATCGGTTGGCCAGTCAGTAGTGATTACTATGCAAGTTTTTGTTCTGGGGTGATTATTTAATTAGTTTTTGCTGTTTTACCATTCTGATAGTGAAGCTAGAAGAGTAACCAAAGTATCTTCTATATACATATTTGAGTACTTGAGGTTTCTGCATTAGAGGATTACATGCAAGTCTTGGCCTTTTGTTGTGGATCTGAAATACATAAATGTGTGTGTGTTTGCTGCTTTTCATGTGAATTCCATTTTCCTGTTATTTCTTTGCTCCTTTCACAGAAGGACTAAGGTGAATATTAGCAACATGAAACCTGTTTGTTAATAGTTCTGCTTCAGACTTAGAAGATGAACTTATCAAACAGTATTTTTCTTAAATACTCAAGTCAAATGTGATATTTTATCTAAACCAAAATAAAAAAAATCTTCATCTGGTACCCAAAGTGAACACAGCTGACAAGTGAACACACTGATGTGTGTTGTCAGTGTTCCCTCCTGAAACACTTAACTTACACGAAGCTTTCACTTAGAAGCTGCATTCCTCTGTCAAATCTGGGATCCTTGTGGGCCCCTTTTGAAACCAAAATATTGTCTGAGACGTCTGGCTTTGAAACGTCTGGATTACTAATGGCCTGAAATTTGCTATAGCGTTCTTGTTTGAAAACCTATGCTTCTGTTACCAAAGAGAAAATTCGTTATTTTAAAGCTGCAAATCGTGTTATACCAAGTTTTGACAAAAATGTTGTTGCTTGCAGTATGTTCATGAATGTATGCAATTATTCTTGAATGATTAGGCTTAATTAAGTGAATAACCTTAATCAATGAAGCTTTTTCTGAAAGCATACCCCTTGCCCTATCCCAGAGATGAAACAGTCAAAAGCTATTGGTATTATCCCCTCTATCAGTCTTAATTTTGACTACCTTCCCTGTATTCTATGAAATGTGTTACCCTGCTTGTTGTTGGTGCAGCATTAAGTTATTTTTTAAATATAGTTACAAAAAGTCAACAGCTCCCAAACATTTTTACTAACCTGTTCTAACAGGTTAGGAAACTAACTAACCTGTTAGAACATGTTAGTTATAACTTGTTCTTTGGAAATGGTTTCAGGTCAATCCAGCATGGTATTGAACTTGCCGTGAGCTTGGGCAAAACTGAATTGCCCTGAGTTTCAATCAAAGTGAAAAGCTAAGATTGAGGTGACACAATTGTGCCTGCGGGCCAAATTTGGAGTCCTGTTGCTAAGTGATAATCTTTTTTTTTTTTTTTTTTTTCAAACCATGTAAAACAATGCTTTTAGCCTACCAAAGTTCACAATTTGCTACTGCTTTTATTTTGTTGAACTAGTGCAACTTGAATTATTTTAGGTCCTAATAGTAAAGATTTTCCTCTTCATGAGGAGTATGCCCTTTGTCTCTTACTCAATGGAAAATAAATGTTTGACACTTTGTAGGATTTTTTTATGTGACATCAATTTCTTGGTTCTGAATATAGCAGAGCCCAGAGGGTGGCTTGCATTGTGGCTGCTGAGGGGTTCCTGTGAAACTCTTGGATGTGTCTTTCTGGTCACTCATTTTTCTACTTACCTGCTTAGCCAAATGCTTGGCACTTGTGTCTCCGTATAGCTACATTTCTATGTGTGTAAGGGTGATATTGAATGCTGATACTTGTATGTCACAGGGCTTATCATGTGTTTGCATGCTTAATAAGAGAAACAATTTCCCCCACCTCCGTCAAGGAGTAACTTAACTAATGTAGGGGCTCTTGGGCTTAACACTTTTAATACACTTGTAAAATACTGAAAGAAACCAGTGACAAGGATAAGATTGTCCTGTGTTTTAGTTGAGCTGCCCTCAAACTTGGTTTTATGGAAAATAATTTCTTCATATTTTTACCTGCAATTTGCAATGTTACACCTTATCCATGTTATACCTGGCTTTGGGTTGATCTGTCAAATGTAACTTCAAAGAAAGCTCATGACGTTACTTTATAAACACATTCCATAGAATGGTTAGGGTTAGAAGACATCTTAATGATCATCAAGTTCCAGCACCCCCCATACACCCCCTGCCATGGGCAGGGAGGCCTCCTGCCTAGTTTGACCTATAGCTGTAGGTGAATATGGGCGATTTAGAAAACTATTGTTTCAAAGGAAAATACAAGATGAATTAGTGTGAATGCCAGAAGACATAGTGCGTATTTTGTAAAAGTGTTTTATCAGTTACTGACCCGTATAATAAGATGCTGGGTTGAGGGAGCTCTTTTCCAGTTGTTTTCTTAGCATTTGAAGAGTATGTTGGACTCCATAACATAGTAAAAAAGTTTTGATTAATTATAGGTCTGTGTTAGTGGGATGAAGTGACGTTTTGACTCTTAGAATACCTTCTCTGCTGTTTGTTACAAGATTTGACTGCTGCAAATAAACTGGAAATGTTGCACTTGTTGCTTCTAGGATAAGACACAAATAGCTCCAGGTATAAACATTGTGAATGTAAAACTGAGGAGGTGTGCATGTCTAAATTAGTTTATAGGTTGTAGTAGCTTGTGAAAAGGAGGACCTAAGTTAGAGGAGCTGCAGTTGGAATCCAGGATGAGGCTGTTGAAAAAGTTACACTTTGGCAACACATAGCAGTGCTGGATGCAGCTGTAGATATTGATGTGAAGTATGGAAACACTGACAACCTCTAACTACTTGTATGTAGGGATTGTTGATTAAAAGAAGTACTGCTTTTCTGAATGCAGGATGAGAGGTGAAGGGGGGGAATATCCTTTCCCTAATTTACTCTAGAGAGTTGTTCTTGAATTAGATTATCCTAGTGCTAACCTCTCTGTGTAGTTATTCTTCATTTAAAAGTTGTAATTCCTGACTAATTCATTGTTAATGGGCTAACTTTGCACTAATTAATAGCTATGATAGTCTAATTTCATAAGGCTGTTGAGTTTGGAATACGTGTGCTGTTCTAGTGTCTAAGCGATGTTAAAGACAGTGCTATCTCACGCTGAGTTCAATTTAGTAAAGGAAAGTGCAGACTAGGCATTTTTTCCTCTTTCTCCCCATAGAGGCTGACCTTCATGTAGTGATAACTGTTTGTAGCTGAGTATCATTAATTGTGAAAAATATTAAGTGCCAAGTGCTCAGTTTACAACATGACACATTATGTAGATTGCCTCTACCTCTTCATAGGGTCATAGAATCATAGAATGGTTAGAGTTGGAAAGGACCTTAAAGATCATCAAGTAAGACAAATGTGCAAGAGAAGTATTTACATCATTGGGAGGAAAATCCCATATCCATTTAGCTGTTCTTTTTGCCTTTTTTATTATGTAATTCTTTTGTGGCAATTTGAGAGACTACTCTCTATATATGTATATACACATATAAAATAAAAATCTTAATTGCTAGAGCCCATTTGGTGTATCTGAATTCTTAAACAGTACTTCTCCCCACAGTCCCCAGAAAAGCAAAACTGTACTGTATTGATAGGTGTGAGTAATACCACAGATGATGGAAATTCTGTTTGGAGAAACAGGCTTGAAGTGTTGGGTGATTCTGTGATACTGTCTTAGCATCTCTGAGAAGGACTGTTTGATTTATTTTTGTGCTAATTATAGATTAGTTAGTATTCAGTTTTAGTTTGTTGGCTTTGTTCATGTTTAAGGCTAGAGGCTTCAAAAGTTTTGATCATTGCATTGCCTTCAGTAAGAACTTTGTGCTCAAAACGTGTCACTTCTCTTCTCTGTTTAAGAAGAACTACCACCCTGAATAGGCTTTGTTAAAGAATATTGCAACTACTTAATAGGGTTTTGAATATGATCTAATACAGTTCTTCAGTAAAACAACTATCAAGTTCTGGATTTTTTTCTTAATCAGCTTTCTCGATTCACAATTCACAGAGATTGCTTAAAGTAGACATGAAAGCTAAGTAGCAGCTACAGTGTTGGGTACCTGGCTATATTTGGTAGGATAACTGGACTCACATAACTGTCACTTTTAAGTAGTTGCCTTCTTTTTGCATCCATCAGTTGAAATTTCTACATATGAACTCAGTTTGTCCAGTTTGAGAAGTGTGCTGTGTCCAGAATGCTATAGTTATTGCCGCTTTCTGATGCAAAGTGCCATTAACTTCTCAGAACTTGCCCATTTTTGCCTAGGATTACAGATTTCTGTTTGAAATTCAAATAAGGCTACTGTAACCATATTGTGCCTTCAGTCTTTTCTTGATTCTACAGTAATTGTCCATCCTGTCATCAAGGCAGGACTGGTGCAGTAACTTGAGGAGATGTTCGTCTCCGTGTGTAGTGCAACAAAGGAATGAAAAAAGTCTACACACAGCTCAAGGACAAGGGCACGCTTCATTGGGTGAAGGTTTGTATTGTGATATAGGTGATGGATTGATTGGTTGACACATTGTGGGGATTATAAATCAATTTAAATGCATCTGGAGCTGTCAGCTGTTTCTGCTGCAAGAAGCCTATTTGTGTGAGAACGGTGGTACCTGTGCACAAGTTACCCAAGCTTCCAGGACCCTAATCATTAGTGGACTCTGGCACAAGGAAAGTGGAAATAGGGGAGTTTTTCTATATGTTTTTTGAGGAGTTCCTGAGGGAACATTAGCTGCTGGGTGGGACCTTCAGTTTGACTTTACAAAAGCTAGACAAGCCTACTAAAATAATAAGACAGTGGATTTTAAAAGTTGTTGATGCTATTAATGGTTTGATGTTCTTTTTTAGAGTAAGTGACCTATTATGTCAGGTATATATGCTGGATTAAAACACGAAAACAAGAAAATTCTGGCATGGAAAAGCTTGCCTGATAGTAGTCTTATTAAAGACATTTTTCCAATTGAGTTTGGTTTTCAAAGTATGGTGTATAAATACAAAGCATGAATAAAAGCTGGAGGCATCCAGGCTATGGGGATTCCTACAAAAGACCTAGCAGCACTTAAAAGTAACTTTCTATTAAGAGTCCTTGCTGACATGGGAACCATAGATTCTTTAGTCCCAGAATTTATCAACTGTGCTGAGATATGTCTGAAAGTGTTTGCTTGAAGGGCTGATGTGTAATTTCCCCCTTTTTTTGGGATCCTTCGGGAACTCCTATCTCGGCAGCTGTTTGCTTACCTGCACATACAGTACCGAGTTCGTAGTCTTTACAAGATGGTAATTCTTGTGACTATGATTGCAAGGCTTTTTTCTTTCTTCTAGGATTTCAAGCACTTTTCAGTCCTTCTCTGTAATCATCTAGTATTACTTTGTATAGCTAAATTGAATGACTTAAATATGAGAATTTTCTTTGTTATTTCCCTGTTCATCTGGTTTTGTCATTTTTCACTGCTGATAACGTGCTTTGCATTCTATTAATACTTAGAACATAAACAACAGCATAAGTTGACTGATTTGGACTGCTTTATTGCTGCTTAAACTGTAAATATTACTTGAGAATTAAAACCTTTTAAACTGTAAGCTGGAACCTTCAATTTTTAAAACAAAAAATGGGTTGACTCTGGCTTTGGGGGTTTGGCAGTTGAGCTCATGTGATAGGCTGTAAAACTGAGGAGTGTCCCTTAACTAGGAATGACATCACTACCTTTCTTTTTATCAATACACTTATGTGCTTATCTTTTGTAGCTGTCAGATTCATGACACTCATATTACATATTCCCCTGATCACAAGAACAGTGAACTCCAGGATTTATTTTTTTTTTTAGGTAAATAGCTAAATTGTCCCTTTTTCTCCTCTTCTTTCCTCCTGTCTCCCTGCTCTGCTCATGTTACAGAAACTGGTTCATGGTGATCAAATTCTTTTGCCTTGTAACTTACAATAAATAAGCATCAGTGGTTAGTTATTTATGCTTTTAGAGTTATAAAAGCAGGCTCTGAATTCTTTAAGTCTTCAGAGACTTAAACTGCGGAGAGTTAAACAAGATGCTGATGTTTATGGAAACCTATCATGTGCCATGCTTTGATTTCTTCCTCCAAGAAAGGTCTGTTGCAGGTTTGTTTCCTTTTTCTTCCTCTGCCTTGATTTCCTGAGGATAACTGAGATGACATCCAAGACCTCTGCACTGTAGATTTATCTGTCTGTAGTGTTTTAACTCAGTGCAAGGAATAGCAGAATGCAGTGAGTTGTTCCTGTAAATCCAATTATGTGAACCAAAGATTCTTTGTGAACTCTTGCTTTTGCCAGTCTCTGTGTATAGATTGTGAAATGGTTCTGGCACTTCCAGTGAGTCTTGATTCCCTGAGAATATTGATGACTCTGTTAGGCTATTTACCTTCTCAATATCTAGGTGAAGAATTTCTTAAATGCTTCCATTAAGATGCAGATAATTTGCCTGCTTTAGAAACAATATGATATGTGGGTTTTCTGCAATTTTCTGTGTTTCTGAAAATAAGACTTAAATTCCAAGTACTTCAGTGACTGAATTTTATCAGTTGGTTGAACCTGACTCCATGATAACACAGTGCTTGGAAAAATATTATTAACCACTCCAGTGAATACTGCAAAAATTTTTCAGCCTCTTAGAGGAAAATATGATTTCCTCCTTCCATGAGACACTTTAGTCATACAACAATAATACAGTTGCCAAGTTAGAAAAGGATGTTGAATGAAGGGAAGTTGCTGCTGATGAGATTATGGTGATACATGAAGGGCAAGTTGCAAACTCTTGGTGGCCTGTTGGAATACCTAGAGAAAGGTAATTTGTGTGCCCTATCTGCTTGGGGGGAGTGGAGGGGATGAGAACAGCACTTAATTTATAGAATTACATCTTCAGGTTGGCACAGTGTCTAACCTGAAAAGTATAATTAGGGAACAAGTTACTGGCTAAATGGTCTTAGTCCATCATGCCAAGAGAATCCTTTCTTTAGCCAGCAAGGTGAACAATTCTGCAGCTGAGCCAGTAGTTCTGGCTACTTTGCCATCTTGTATTTGAGTGTGTGTTATGAGAGGCCTGTTTAACCTGAGGCTTTGTCATGTTTATCCCTTTGACTGTCTGTTCGCAAAAGCAAGGATCAAAGGGAAGCTGAATGAGAGAATGCAAAATATCAGATTTGACAGGTTATGGAAAGGGATGTAGGAGTTCCAATATGAAGTAAAGCTCACGGAAGCTTGTGCAGAAGATGCTGCAGTTATAAGCAACTCTGAAGAGGAAAGATTCCATTTTTGCTGCAGAAACAGATATCCTTTATCAGCAAGTATCAAGAGGTTATAGGTAAGAGCAGTCTTGTAGTGTTCTTGTTTGTCTAGTTTTAAAAGTATTGCTAGGTATCTGAGTTTAATATGTCTGTTCTACTTAACTTTTAGTTTCTAGGCCAAAAAACGGTAGCGTATTTTTCAAAACTGCCTGTTGTGATGATTGTGGTATATGTATATTTTTCTCCCCTCCCACTTTAACTGTAAACTCTAGTTATGGTTAATAATTAACAAACAGTACAGGTGCTTAGTTGGTTGACAATACTCTTTAGCCATAAAACAGAGAGTTTCAATTTTGCTTTTAATTATGTCTTTGAATCTTTGATGCAATAAACTTTTACAGCATTCTTTTTGAGCTTGGAAATGCAAGTGAATCTGTCAGCAGTAGCCTCTTTGTGTAAGAGTGTTAAAATTGGCAGGCTTTAACTTTGTCCTCTCTAACTTATGTTTGCATTGGGTTTGACCCATGACTTCAGTATAAATACCACATATGATGAAAGAATTGTGAATTTTCTGTATTGTCATAATTCTTTCCCATATTATGCCAGTAGTTATAACACTTTGCACTTCCACTAAGTGCCATAAGACAACAATCCTTTTTTCTGAGTTCTTTGGAAGGACTGCGGGGGAAGATGGATGAATGTTCTGCCCTTGCTAATCAGCAAATCCATGTACATGCCTCTGAATTTGAAGATAGAGAAGTTTTTGAGCGCATGAAGCCAAAATGCTTAACCACTATTACCATGATATGGGATTATTGAATTTGTAAATTTATCCAGTGTTTGAGCTAGAACTGCTAGAAGCAGATGTTAAATTCTCCAGTAGTAGCTGAATATCAGTAGTAAAGTTTAGTGCAGCTTCTGCCTTAGCTGAAGAAATCTTAGTACACTTGCTGTGATGAACTTGGATTATATTTTGTGCATGTACTGGCACAAGCAGATCCTTCAGCTTGTAACCAACCATGACGTGTAATCAAGGATAGCCAGATTGCTCTGACCTCCTGCAAGCTGGTCTCCTAAAATGGAAATTATTCATTTTGCAGATGGAAATTGGAGCCAAGCAGCTGTGAATTCCAGGAGACAAATACTGAGGCAAATTCATAACTTTGCTCTTCTGTTCAACAACCAAATGACAGTTGATTCTAGTATTTACCATTTGCTTTCAACCTGTGATTTAAAGATCTTTGCAATAAAGCCAGCAAGTATATATGTGAAGTTAATACTTAACCAAACAATATTTTTGGATATTTTTGGGGTGTGTATGTTGCTGGTTTGTGGTCGGTTTTTTGTTGGTTGGTTTTTTTTTTTTAATTGGTCTTTTTTTTATAATCCTCATCTTCCCTGGCTTCTTCCCCTTTCCTCCCCTAAAACATCATGTTCGCACTATCACCCCTGTGGCTGCTGTTTCAGGGAGTTACTGTTAGTTTGTGTTTAATCAGCTCTTACAGACCGTGTGGCAGGGAACTAGGATAGTTTGACAACTCTGTATGCACATTTTCCTATGCATGCAGCAGTGATGCTGGCTACTTGCAGTCTGAGAGGTCAGTGTGGAATTGCTGAACTAAAAAGGCTCTTAAAAGCAGAAGTCATAAACTACATGCTTATAAATGACACTTCCATGAATCTGTGCTCCACTGTGGCTCAGAACAAATGTTCTTGCCTAGATGAAAGGTTTACTGTTCCATCCTTGGTTTATCTTCGGAAACTAAAAACAGAACCAGGGTAAAATTATATTACTACTATTGCTAGTGTTCTCTGCTGTTCCCGGAAGACTATTTACTTAAACTTACAAAACCATTGTCTAATGGATATAGAAACTTTCAGTTTTGTCTGAAAGCTTACTGTGTATTTCAGATTTTGGTGAAGGCTTGTAACTAGCACTACTTCAGGTCTTGATTTTGCGGCAATCAGGCTTGTAAGTAAAAGCAGGCCTGGCAATATATGCAGGCAAACTACTGAATAGCTCTGCTAACATGTTTCTGAGGGTCCTGCATAATCTAGAAGGAAAATCATGCAGCCTCCTTAAACTACAGTCCTGATAGCCATAGTCAGCCCTTGATTTTAAAGAATGAGGGCCCTAGCAGTTGTGCCTGAGGGCCTCAAAAAACCTAATAGAACGGCACACACATGCAGAATAGTTAGGATCCTTTCCCAGGAACCAGATCAGACTAGGAATTCTTTTTGGTGGAAGGTGCTGTTTTGGAAGACCGTTAAGAAGTTGAAGGGCAAAGCAGAGCTGTGATTTGCTTTAAATTATTTTAAAAACTTAAGGTCTTCTATTGGGGCTTGAAGACGAGAAGCTGCTTCTGTTGCGTGGGTTTCACAACCTTGCTGTTTCAGCTCTCTTGGAGTAGATACTGTGAACGTGGTGCTACTTTCTGATGTGAGGCTGGCTGCATTTAAAGCATATAAAGTACCTTTAGATGCTGGTTGTTGGGTGCCTAGTGGTATTCTGTACTACTTCTGCCACTGTAGTGTCTGCAGGATACATGCCTAACCTTTGTTTGAGTGAAATCAGTGAAATAAGAATGGGAGGGCTGTCTTCTACTTAAAGACTTTTCTGTTTGGTTTTTTTTGGTTTTTTTTGTTTTTTTTTTTTAATCTATGTGGCTTTTGATTTATAGGGTCCAAGGAATTCTGACTTCCTTAAGTCTTTGTCCGTGGAAGGCAAGTAAATGTATGAGACTGATTACTTAGGACAGTTGGGTACCAAACAGTCTTGCATTTCCTGTTATATTCTGCTTGGCCTTTTTTTCTTTTTCTTCCTCTCTCTCTCCCTTTTTCCCCAAGGTTGCTGAAAGGAGTAAGATGATCTTTGCTCTGCTCTTCTTTTAACTATGTGCATTTATCAGACAGACAGGTTTAGAATGCTGTCTGGTATTATATTGACCTTGATAGCTTGTGACGTGAGCTTTCCTGTTTCAGTCAGTCCAATTAAGGAGTTTCTGTCTAGTCTAAAGGAGAGCTTTGGTCTCTTTCTCCAGCATAAATGCAAGCTTCAGCCTGTTGAGAAGAGCCATGCCTTTTGTTCAACCTATTCCCAAACCTAAGAGCTTGTTTCTTTAGCAGATAGGAAGATTAAAACACATGGCTACCTATCTTGTGCAAAGTTAGTCTGAACAGAAGTTGTGCTCATCTTCAGTGGTCTTCGTTGTAGTGCTCTGTGCTGAAAAGCGTAACAGGAAGCAGAGAAACTAGTGGAGAGGAGGAATGGCAACAGCATACCAAGCAGAAAAGATTTGATGTGAGAGGAAAATAACACATTTTGTTATGGCAAAATACTCTTTGTTCCACAAAGCAGCAGTGTAAAATGCAGTGCTTAACTTTAGTACTGTATAAGTAAAAGCCTATTTAATACGTAAGATATCTTGCATTACATTTCTAGAGTCTGCAGCAATCTATGCCTTAGATTAGCTTTTAATTGTTTTCTTTTTTTAAAAAAGTGACAAATATAGATGAGTAAGAGAAGAGGTAAGGGGCAGGCTTCTCAAGAAACAACTTTGAACAGGAGGATTATTTTTTTTTTAACGGAAGTATGGTTTAGGTTGTCTACTTTGAATAATTATTCTTAGAAACGGATGAAGAAATTTAGATGCCTGGGGTAGTTCAGCAGTGTTGTTTGTGGAGTTCAGGACTTTTGCTGGTGTGCTAATTCATGTTCTCTTTTTTGGAGGCTCCTGGTTGTTGCAACGCTCAGATTTTTGGCTATTGAAGCAGAAACCGTTTCCAGAAAACCTGAATTGCTCTTAGATGTGGGCATAGATTCTTCTGGAGATCCTGGTCCATGTCTTGAGCTCCTAAATGTTACAGCAATACAGGGAGTTATAACTATTATATGGTGTTACATGGTAACTGATGTATTCAGTAGCTGTTCTCCCATGGCCTGCCCGACATACAGACTCAGCAGAAATTCCTCATGAAACAGTGGCTTCGCTTGTGCCAGGCTTTGTACAAACCTCTGAAGACATCGTTCCCACTCTACAGTGTGTCATATTGGAAGATTTATATGAAGTTTGGGGAGGAACAATGTGATCAAATACATAAATTTATACTAGCCTGTGTTTTAATGTCAGAGTTTTTTTACTTACTCTACTATTCAGTTAACAATAGGTTGTAATTCATTTATACTTGTGAATTGAGGGACACTGTAGTAATACTGAGGGGGAAGAAAAGTGTCCACTCTTCCTGTGTTGTTTAGTTTTTGTTTTGTGGTGTGTTTTCTTCCTTACCTAATGAATTAAATTAGAGTAGTTGTATTCCTATTAGGATAGGAATATTCAGAATTTCTTTAGGGCAATTTTATTCTGGCTTTTAAACTTGTTTGTTTTTCTTTGAAAACTGGAATGCTGTCACATATGTGAAATTATCTGAACCTGTAAACTGTAAGGTTTTTTGTAATACTGTATGCAGGTATTTAATGCATTAGCTATTAAAGAAACAAACATACAACTTTGCTGTTCAGAGACTTTGTAATGCAACAAGGGATCTTTCAACAGGCTGTAGCTTTTGTTAAGCTTTCATTTACATAAAGCCAAGATTCTAAAGAAATAAATTAAAAATTCACAGGTGACTGTCACCTTCTAGCAGCTCTGATGGTATAAATTAAGATCCCTGGTGATTAAAAAAAAAATCTAAACATTAGGTCCCTAAAATCCATCCAAAGGTGATAGAAGTGTTAGCGCATGCTATTCAGTGATAAAGAAGGAATGGGTTAAACTTTGTATTTTGGTATTCAAGTACTGTGCAGAATTATTTATTTTTTTTCAAGTAGATAAGCTTTTGCTTCAAGCTCATTTTAATTGTTAATTTCAGCAAATTTTATCTTGCTTTAACCATAGTTCTGAAGTTGTGATGTTCTAAACATGCTTAGACTGAAAGCATCCAATAAAAACAAAGTAGCTTGCAGTAATGGAAAAAATGACTCAGTACAAGTTGAAAACAGAAATTAACTAAAAGGCGAACAGTAATCTTTAAAACAGAAGCTAAGTTTAAGCACTTCATAAACCAAGTTGAAGATCAATCTATTCTGTTGGTTTTCCAGTTATACAGATTTTTCAGTCCCAGTGTTCATGTGTCACTTTTACTAAAATTTCCTGGTTTGGCCAAACATATTGCACACTTAGGAATCTAGGGTTGATCAATTACCTTATTTCAAGAACCATAACCCAACACGAGTGCAGTTATCTGTGATTAAGGTACAATTTAACTGAGGAAATTCATGCTGCACACTTCAGTAAGCTGAAGAATAAGGGTGATGCCAGCTTCCTTTTCTTTTGCTGGTTGTACCGATAAGCACATATTCCTCTGGAGTAATGAGGAGACTGCTGGTGACATGAGGGCCATCGGCTGTTTAGCTTCTCTCCACTTCTGTGTCTACACGCCAGAGTTCTGAGATGTAGATCAATGAATCTCAAATGGAAGAAATAAGCCATTTCCTTATAAGCAAGATGGATCATGTATTACAGTTCCATATTTAACCTTCATTTAAACCTCATATCTTCAGTTCAAGATGTTAAGTACAGGCTAATTTTAAATATTAAGCATTAATAGGGAAGATTGTTGTAATTAGGGACTTATTACTTCATAGTTATGAGTAGGCATGTCATTAATCAAACTAACAATAAGGTGCTTCTTTCCTTGGATTCCTGTCTCATTCAAGCTGTTCTAATTGTACCTATGCCCAAAGTAAAACTAATAACTAGACTATTCTGCTTAAACTACCTAGTCATATTCTGCAGCGTTACACTCTGCGTTGCTGGACATGTAGCAGGTACCTACCAAAACAATACCTGGAACTTGTGTTGTAATACATGTTGCAATTGGGTAGATGTTTATTTTATAGGCACTTCTTTCATTACCTCAGTGCTCCCTAAACATGCTTATAACATGGGAGGAACCAAGTTGTGTTTTTATAAGAGCCAAATGAGCTCTGAATTACAGGAAGCTGGCTTTGTCACCTGGTTTCCCAAGAGGAAGTGAAAATGAAGCACAACTTACTCTGAAACTTCTTACTCACTTTTTTTTCAAGATCATAATTTTCAGTTTTACACTCCTTTTACCTTTTCACATCCAGTCTGTGATGATGTTGGCTCCTGCGTGAATGTTGTTTTTATTATATAGGTGGCTTAAGGCATAAGTGTGCATAGGCTTCTTCCCTAGATAGCATTAACTTTCCAAATGAGAACAGGGAAGTTCTGAAGCAGGGGCTTTAAGTTACCTTTGTAGGCATTAGCCACACTTGAGTCTATCACATTTTCTAGCCTTATTGTTAGGCTCTACAGTCACCGGAACATAATGATTTAAAACACCAGGAAAATAAATAGAATTCGTCCTTTTTTGTTGTGCTGTTTGTGGTAAAATTGGTTCAAGTTATACCTGATAACTTCTCAACCAAATATTTCTAATCACTCTTCCAAGAACACTATTAATCCATGTTTGACACCTTCCTGTGATAACCTCAGCTATCAGTACTTGCCCAAGAAACCTGTAAATTTATTTACAAGACCTTTTAGGATTCTACTCTAGGCAGTAGTTGGGACAGGCTCAGGAACTGGCTGTTGCTTCTGCATCTGGAAACACTTAAATTCCTGTAAATGCCACTGCTTTAGTAGAATTATCCATAAGACTTGCCCTGCTGGGGCCAAGCTCTACAGCTGTTTCTTGGTATACTTGCAGGGTCCTTTTTTTTAATACATTTAAAATCACATACTCTAGATTCTCCATTACTATAGGAATAAATTCAGTGCAGCTTCCCAGTTTGCAAGGGCATTGTTTTCCCCATCTCTGGAACAAACAGCTCTTATCTAAGCACACGGTTTGCATCTGGTTTAACTAAATAAATTGCTTAGCAAAAGGAACCATCTAGGGTAATACCCAAACCTGTTTTACTGCAGACAATATCAAAGTACTTTTTTCTGGTCTGCAAGATAATTATATACTCTGCTTTTGGAATAGTGTGTTTAAACACAAACCTCTAGAGCAGCAAGGTGGTGTGAGTGTTTTCTGTCTCACTGCTGGTTTTGCTTGCCATCTTTGTGTGGGTGAATTTTGCGTTTGACACAGCTCAGCTGTTTCTTCTCCTTGGATAATAACCTCATCCATTCGTAAGTGTACTGCTGGCGGTGTCCCTGCTGTCCTGTTACTTTTCATCAGGGCTGAGAGAACTGATTCTTATATCCATCTTAAACCACACCTTTTCTTCTGGAACTCAACACGTACATTGATTTTAATGCAAATATATACATGTTATTTTATTGATTAATATATCAGCAATACAGTGTTGTATGAAGATATATAGGACAACTGCAAAGTTACTGGAAGCTTCTTGGCTGGAAAGTGACTGAGTTGGATTTGGATTCAACTAGTCTGGATCTGAATTTTTCTTCGCTTTGACCTCAGAAAGCAACAGTTGCTCGATGATGTTGCAGAACACCCTATCTTTCACAACTGTCCTCCACGGTTGTGAGATTCAGCTTAGTGATAAGAGTGAGGATGAGCACTACCGCAGCATGTGATCAAAGTCAGCTGTTTGTAGGTTTTGAAAGAAGAGTACTTGTTATTCTTTGTGACCTTACAAGGCTAAGATTTCTAAATTGTCACTCATTAAACTAAGAAGGGTGTATGCTTTTGTTTTGCCCTGACCTGAATTTCTGTTCATTTCCTAAGTGATCATAAAGACTGCTGGGCTGAATTTAGTTGACAATCAGTTATCCTGTCCTCTCCTCGCAGTTCTAGGCATCAGGAGGGGAAAAAGGAAGGGGCAAGATACAAATCAATTCTAAAGTTTTAAGCTGATGACTGCTAGTGACTGGATAAGAAGGTCCAGAGAGACTGTGCAGCATCAGCTTTTGTGTGTGTTAACTTCACTCTATCTATTCTACAGTATACGATATTTAAGTACAAAGTATTTGGCTGTTTCAGCAACCTGTGGTGTCTCAGCTGTTATTTCCATGGGAAGAGAGTGATCTATAGCCCAGACTAACTTGGAAAGGCAAAATCTCACTTGCCATCTCATTTCTCTCTCCCTCTTTCCTTCCAGCGCATTGCAGAGGGCTTTGACGTGCTCATGGTACTCATATATCTGCAGCATGCTATGACTGTGCTGTATTTTGCCTAACGTAATTTCATCTAATAAGACTAAGTCGTCAGCAGAGCAGTAGATGCTTTCTATGCCGTTCCTAAGGCCAGCAGTGCATTAAGGCTATATTGCTTCAGTGTCAACCTGATGCTATATATTTAATGCAGGTCTGCTAGGGAATTCTAGAGATGTCTCAATACAGTCCTTCCAAATGAAAGCTCACAATCCCATCTGCTGCAGAGGCAATTTCTGGGATGCCCATAGGAATTGAACTGAGCACCCTTCCATAGATATTTCTTCTAAGGAGAGATCATATATGCAGCTTTTTGAGTCCAAGGCCACATAAAATGTGATTTTAGCAAATTGATAACCTGCAGAGCAGAAATACAGTAGTAGCTACTATAAAGTTACCCAAAGTAGCTTGGTATAATGATGCTTTTTTCTGAACTAAGCATGTGTTTAGTTTAGATAGTTATGGACAGAGATACTCTGAACTACAGCTGCTGTCATTATTTTGGACTAAATGCCTACTTAAGCACAGTACTTACTCTTTGACAGCTCCTGTACATTCCTGTGCTTGTTCACTCTTGTGTAAAGAAGTTTAATTTGTCCACTTGGCAAGTCATGTGGTAGAGGAGCTTGCAGTTGCAGTGCAGTAACTTCTAAAATACTGGTGTAAGAACTAATTGAGCAGTCCATTAAATAACTACTTAAGGCAATCTAATGGTAAGAACTTGAGAACTAGAGTCTTAGCTCCCCTCTGTGGATAGAATCGCATAAATCTAAATGCTTTGCAGCTCATTAAGGGATCTTTTTAATTTGCAGGACCGTTAGCCAAATGAATTCCAAACTTGAATAGAGATGACTCTGATTTCCAGTGTGGCACATAGGTTTCAGGGGTGGTTAGTGTTGAGGGTGAATTTAAGAACAGACTGAAATTTCATCTTACACACATTCTCTTTGTATTTATTAGTCCAGAATGATCTTTGATTCCTGATAATTAGATTTTGATGTTGAATTTCCATACTAGATGTAGAAAGTGTGAAACAATGCTATATGTTTAAGTACTCTTTACTTACGAGCAAAATCTTCAAGTCCATTCGGATGTGGGAGGAAAACCAAGTGAAAGATTATTCCTGGAACATCTGAACTTGCTGATTTTTGAGACTTTTTCTGGTAACTCACACCTCAACTGAAATAGAATAAGCATCTTCAGGAGAACTATATGTATAAATGTGTATAGTTTAACAGCAAAATTGTCTCTTAACAGAAAGTTCAGTTCGGACTTAAAGTGGTAGCCATCATTTTATATTAAATGACTGTGAAAAGATACCCCCTACTATGATGTATTAAATAAATATCTCATGAGAAGCGAAAGTAGTGGATTTGTTAATCCTTTTTAAAGCTTAATGTTTAGAAGATCATAGAGCTATCCATAAGTATTAAACCTGTAGGTGAAATCTTACTTGGTGAAAGGTGTGCATCCTACCTGCCTTGTAGATTTAGAGCTGGAAGAGTTTGTTCTTTGGATACCCAAAATAGCCTTTCCCCAGAAAGAAGCCAGACTTCTGAATCATAGAATGGTTAAAGCTGGAAGGGACCTTAAAGATCATCCAGTTCCAACCCCCCATGCCGTGGGCAGGGACACCTCCCACTAG